>CAUYUJ010001669.1:1208798-1286298 GCA_963575745.1 Prorocentrum cordatum
CTCAGGCGAAACGCGCCGAACCACCTCGCGCACGGCATCTCAGAGCTCAGAGTTTGGAGGATGTCTTAGGCGATACGGGCCGGACCACCTCTCGCGCGGCATCTGGGAGCTCAGAGTTTGGAGGACGTCTCAGGCGAAACGGGCCCGACCACCTCTCGTGCGGCATCTCGGGGCTCAGAATTTAGAGTATGTCTCAAGCGAAACGGGCTGGACCACCTCTTGCGCGGCGTCTGGGAACTCAGAGTTTGGAGGATGTCTCATGCGAAACGCTCAATCCCGGACAACTAAGAAACGAGAGTTGCGAGGATGTCTCAGGCGAAACGGCCCGGATCACAAAATTTGTTTGAGGACGTCTCTGCTTTGAATTCCCTCGGCCGGACTTAGCTTCTATCACAACAGCACCCCGTTCAGCAAGCTGTTTGGGGAAAAACACACAATCCGAGCAACCTCCTCTTCGTCGTCATCGTCGTCCTCCTCCTCCTTCACCTTTTTCTTCATCGGTAGGAGGGATCAAGCATTTCGCCTGAGACGTCCTCGCCGTGAAATGATTCGGATCATGACGATTGACATTTGCAACAGTCACACGGATGAAGGGGCTTCCTCCTCTTCGTCTTATTCGTCTTGAGCACAAATGGTTAGAACGCCCTTGAAACCCTCGGCACCCTGGCGACCTGTGATTACACATACCCCCCATCATAAATATCTAAAATCCATTGCTCCTCCGCCTTCCCCCTTGGATTTGCTTGTGGGCCCGCCTGACGTCGGAGCCCATTCGGCTACTTCGATAAGGCCCATTCGGCTGCCAAGCGGGCTAAATCCCAACCGCTCCAAGACAATAATTCAGCTTACTCGGCTGCCCACTCGGGCGGAAGAATGGACCCAGGAGCTGGAACGGATCAGAAGGGAGCACCACGGGCCGTGGAGAAAACCCCGAAGAACTCCAAATGCATCACACAAACAGCGAATTCTACACGTAATCCTTTTCACCGAAGAAAAAAACACGCCATAAACACAAACTGTTGGCGCTCCGCGCGGATTTCTTGGATCTGCGCTGGACCCCCTTCCCTGGCGCGCGGAGCGCGCCAGGGGCGGCGCCGGAGGCGCCGCGTGAGGCCCAGCGCGGATCCAAGAGATCCGCACGGCGCGCCGAAAATTAATGTTTATTCCGCTTTCCTTTTCGAGTAATATTATTCAATGATTCAGAGGTCCGCGCGGAGTTCGTGGACCGGCCACGGGCCTCCCTCCCTGAACAAATTTCCCCAGCCAAGGGCGGCGCCGGGGGTGCTGCCCAGGGAAATGGGGGAGGGTCCGGATCGGGCCTCGTACATGTATGCTCACGCCGTGTGTCTAGATGCCTCCTAGATGGGTTTCGATTAGATGGAGTCGGAGGATCGCGCCGCATCGCCAATACATCGCCAATACTTCTGCGACGACGCCGACGCATCCACGACGTCGGCAGAGAGAAAATCGGACCCCACATCGAGCCGCATCGCCGATGCATCGGCGATGCGGCGCAATCCTCCGACCCCATCTGGGAGGCCTAGAGTGTCTGGTGGACCTGCGAGACTTGGAGATGGATTTGGCCTGCCCCCGAGACTTGGATTTGACCTGCCCCCGCTTTGGCAAAGAAGTCGGCCCTTCCAGGAAAAAACGATAGAAACCTCCGAACCCTCGGAAAACACGCGGACCTGTAGAAGCGCTTCCAGTTCGCCGTGAGCAGGCGTCCACCTGAACACTGGTCTCCCTGACCTGCCCTAGCAGAGCCTTGAAACTTGCCTCCACGCACTCTCATGCTTACTGCTGCCTAATGCTAGGTCGCGGCTCCATGGATTACCCTCGTTCAAGGTCGATAGGTGATCGGGAGCAACTTCTGTTGGCCCCCAGGGGGGCACTCTGAAAGCCTGGAGAATGGCCTGGCGGCCGACCAGTGGTACCGTGTGGCACCTCCCGCTTAGACCTCCAAACTGGGCCCGGACTGGTCAGCCCTGGGCCCACAACTCCACGTTTGACCCCCCGCATCGGGCGAGCTCTAGGATTCCGGTCGCCTGGCCAGATCCGTCCGAAGAAAGCGCTTATGCCACTCAAGGTGAGTGGCCCCCTATGAAGGCACTGACAAAGGCTGCGGGACAGGGCTGAGGCTCGCTGGCGGGAGCTATGGCACTCCGTGCACACGCCCCAGCGTGTCAGAGTCGGGAAATCTTTCGCAGATTCCTTGAAGCTTTCGCGATGCTCGAGGGCACTTCCTGGCAATGGATGCGATGCCTCGGGGGTGTCCCCCCGCTTACTGCCACATCTTCACATTCGTCGGAATCATGACCAAGAATGCCGTTGGCCTGCTTGGAGCACTGGCAACGATCATTATCAGTGAAACCGTGCTCGACCTTTCCAGCAGGCGGCCAGACCCAGCTTGCCATAAAAGCTCGCATTGTCCCCTTGCGCACAGGATCTCTGGCCGAGTTCACCCCAAGCCTGAAAGCCCGACCGCGGACATTCTCAGTCCCGTGCGCCTCAGGAATCGCTGTCACAACTTGCTGCGTTCGGGCTCTCGCGATGCCTTCTCTCAGCTGCAACCTGATGCCGAGCAGTTGACTCTCACAAAAGATCTAGCACCTCGCCCGGGGCCGTTTGGATCAAGTGTCGCCCTACCGGCTGCCAACCTGATATTTGCGAGCTTAGGCAAACGGCGCCCACGGGCCCTCGGGCCAGGCCCCACAGGGGCCTCTGCTGAAGCAACGTACTGACCTGGACCCAGGCCTTCCTCAAATCGGAGTTTCCAACCCTTCTGTCCCAGACCCAACGGCAACACTTAAAAAACAACTGGGGCCATGACGTCCACGACTGGGTCGTAGCTGTGATCCTCATGAGTGCTAAGGTGGGGAGTGGCCTGAACTGCGGTACCAACCCGCATCCGTTTGCGCAATTTTACACCACGTGGGCGCAGCCGAGAGGCCGCGCATTTTTTTGTTCTATTTTTTTTTTTGTTGTTTCCCCCCCGCTTGCGGTCCATCTCACAAACCGTGCCGGGGAGTCGACAGGCAACCCTGCCGCAGGACCGTCATCGCCCTTGCCTCCCGAGTGAGACCTGCGGTCGGAAAGGATGCGTCTGGGGGCCATGCTACCCAGACGCGAAAGCAGCACAACAAGACGTGGTGAGGATGAGGGGGAGGAAGGCCCGGGAGGAGGACGAGAGGGGGGAGAAGAGGAAAAACACCCAAAAGCAGATGATACGAATTCGCCCTAAAACGTATCGCGCCCGAGCTTGGAAGCGAGTTGTGTGCCCAACCCTACCGAATGACCCAAACGGCCAAATCAATAACTCTCACACAACTGGCAAGAAGAGAAACAGGAGGACGAGAAAAGAAAAGAGGAGGGAGACGACGAGGGCGGAGAAGGATGAAACAGAACAGACCACCTGCACAGCGCCTCCCGCCGAGACAGAGGAGCCAGGCCGAGAGCGGTCGGCAACACTGCAACAGATCGCAATCAAGTGTGACAGATAATACTACGGAATGTGTGAAGCCAGAGCCGACCCCGAGGGGCGGTAGCATGAGCCCACGCGAAGCCAACCGCGGCGGACGGGGAAGGACGGGGCGAGGCGCCCGGAAAGCACGCTTGGCGGGACGCCGGCGCCGCCCACGCGGACGCGACTGGCTGGCGGGCTGAAGGCGTGCGCAGGAAGGAATACCCCACTCCAGCGCAACGCCACCCGAAAAGTACTGGAAAACCTCATGCAAAATACGGCAGTGTTGCGAGAAAGAAGTGCTGGAGGCGGACCGTTGCTCTCGAACCAGCGCAGGACATGGGCTGCGCCATGGCACTGCAAACACTGCTGGTCCAACTCAAGCGATCGGCGGTGGAACAGGGCGGACCTCATGCGGTGCAACAAATGCCACCAACACCAACACAAACACTCGGCCTGCGCGGGTTCAAAGGTTCCCGAGCTACCGTCACAGCGCGCTGCCGGGTCGAGCTATGTCAAGGCGGAACGGGAGCTCAGGCGGGCCAAGGAAGAGTTGTCACAGAGCTCATGGCAAAGGTTGTCACCCCCCCCCTCCCCTTCAAGGTCTGAAAAGGCCATCGAGGTTGGCGACAGCGACGCAGGGCCCGAAGGCAACATGAAGCAACAGCTGGCAGAGATCACGGCAAACACCGATGCGATTAAAGGCATCAACGCGGTTGCGGTCAGAGAGGCTTGCGCCAAGCTCAGAGAGCGGCAGAGCGCGCTGCGAGGGAAGCCGTCGGCAGCCAAACCGCTGGGCACGCGTCTCTAGGAGATGTTCTCCCTGCGCGCCGAGCTCGAGCAGGAGGCGGAGCGCCAGGAAACCAGTCTTGGCCCTCCAGGAGATGGCGTCAACAGCTCAGCTGGCAGTGGCTGCAGCGCAGCGCGCGCTGGGCGACGCCGAGAAGGAGCTGCTCGAGCTGGAGGAGTCCAGGCGCGGGCTGGCAGCCGAGGCGCCCTCGCCGCCTGAGAGGGAGCGCGGAGAGCCTCTGTCTCTGCAGCAGGCGCTGGGCGGGGAGGCAGGCATGTCAGTCGAGCGCCTGGGCTAACAGCTGCAAGGCTTTGAGGCCCCCGGGGGCACGGCGCAGAGGATGCGCGAGATGCTCGAGGAAGCGCGCTCGGTCGAGACGGTCCATGCGGGCCATGGGCCGTGCGGGCCATGGGGGCCACGGGGGGGCAGAGGAAGTCAGACGTGCAGCTGGTGCGTCAGCCGAGAGAGCTCCAGCGGCAGGTGGCCCAGTGGCGGCCTCGCCCAGTGGTGCTCCAGAGGTAGATGGTCCTGGAGAGGCCCCCACGGGCAGGTTCTGGGGCAGCCGCAAGGGTTGGCGCGTCAGCAGAGCACAACAGAAGGACATGCCCGAGGTGCTCCGGGAGTTTCTAAGGCCAGTCAACATCCGCGTGCCTGACTCAATGGAGATGCTGCGCAAGGGGGCGTAGCCAGGCGAAACGTGCAAACGAGCAGCTCCAAAAACTCCCCAAGGAGGCCCACCTCGGCGCCGACGTCTCCATATGTGCATATGAGTGGTTGCGATGAATTGCCACATTGATTTGTATCATCGGATTTCTCACACTGGCGGAAGTTGTCACAGCGAGTACTACGTCGCATGGGACACTGGCTAAATTCTTGGAGTCGAGGACGTCGTCTCTGGCAAGTACGTCGGTGGTGCTACGCGTGCAGGAACATGATTTGAGCGTCACGCTTCCATATTCCCAGATTCGGGCAGCAGCGGCAGGATACCATGAGATTTGGGCTTCGGCGGCAGAAGCGGAAGGAGGGACTAGTGGCGGAGTTGCCGTTCTGGCTCAAAGGCGTATTGAAGTCACTTTGTCCCCTTTGAATTTGGATGGGATGCGAAGTCCAGGGAAGACGGTGGCAGTCCACGTGCACACGGCGGTGAAGGGAGGATTCGTGGTCGCCACGAATACCTTCACGCTGAAGAGTTGGAACTGACAAGCGTTGCCATTCTGACTAGTGTGGTGGCGTCGTACATGTGTGCATGAGCTGGGGTGCGAATGCGTCTGCGCAGCAGATCTTCCAGACGGAGCCAGTGCACGTGCTGTGAGGCGTGTCGTCCTTCGGTGGTGGTGTGTCGGTCCAAACTTCAGCAAGTTGCACACAAAACGCCCCTGGCACGATCATTGACTACGCGATGATGAACTCAAATCTGGCCAGCAGAACCGACCCCGCGCAAGTGTCTTCGGACATCGACGTCGCGCCCCACAGGCCGGTTGGCATCAACATTGCTGGGGTGAAAACTACGCTGTGGTGCAGAATGCCGTCCCAGCCGATAAGGATCCCTACCATTGCGAGGCCAGGGTGTGCTAGGTATCCTCGAAAATGTCATCAAGAAGGATAGAGTCTGCCAAGAACGAGGATGACCTGGGCGAATTCTTAGATAGTTTTCTGCAAGGCGCGGAGTGATAGTTTCTGGACGTGCATGATCGTATGGGACCAGGGCGGGCCAAGTTTGAGTGACGAGCTGGACAACATATCGTGAAGTGGAAGAGCCTGGAGTTTGAATCAAGGCAGCGGCTCCAACCTTCGACCGAGCAGGCAGCATAGAGTACGGCATCCAGATGAGACCGACATGTGATGCCCCTGGTCGCGATCCTGCACATCTACGTCCCGAGGCTCGAGGTAGACGACGAGGACAAGGACAGGATGTAGACGAGTGTGGCCAAGGAGCTGCTCGAGGTAGAGCTTCTTCGGTCGCATGACCAAGTTGCATAATAATATAGATAGGCTGACCAACTTTTTTTTCTGAACAGGGTCAGGGCTTCTTGGAGAGCCCACGTTTTCGGACCTGATTTCCAAGATTCTGGACGAAGCGGCCCAGCAAGAGGCTGCGCACCTCGCGGCAGAGAGCGAGGAGTGGCAGAAACGGGTCAGGGAAGCCTTCTTTTTTCTGGGAGGCGCCCGAGCGCCTCAGAGGCTCACAAAGGCCACGGCGATCCAGGAGACCTTTGGAGCCAGACAGCGAGCCCGGCTCTTGGAGTTCGCGGACGAGATGGTTTCGGAGAGGGGGGTGATTGGGGCCACGCGCGACTGCGAGTAGCCCAGGCCTCCTGGAGGCGACCCCGACTGGGACCCCCTCCCGCCAATAACCGTGGCAGACTTGAAAGAAGAGTTTCCGGAGAAGGCTGCGGTGGGGTGCTGTCAATACACCCTCGGTCGCTCGTGCATCGCTCGGAAGGGGCTCTCGAGGTGTCTACTCTGCTGCTGCATCACTGCGAAAAGTGTGTGTGTGTGTATGTGTATGTGTATGTGTATGTGTATGTGTATGTGTATGTGTATGTGTATGTGTATGTGTATGTGTATGTGTATGTGTATGTGTATGTGTATGTGTATGTGTATGTGTATGTGTATGTGTATGGGTATGGGTATGGGTATGGGTATGGGTATGGGTATGGGTATGGGTATGGGTATGGGTATGGGTATGGGTATGGGTATGGGTATGGGTATGGGTATGGGTATGTAGGTATAGGTGTAGGTGTGTAGGTGTAGGTGTAGGTGGTGTAGGTGTAGGTGTAGGTGTAGGTGTAGGTGTAGGTGTAGGTGTAGGTGTAGGTGTAGGTGTAGGTGTAGGTGTAGGTGTAGGTGTAGGTGTAGGTGTAGGTGTAGGTGTAGGTGTAGGTGTAGGTGTAGGTGTAGCGTGTGCGTGTGCGTGTGCGTGTGCGTGTGCGTGTGCGTGTGCGTGTGCGTGTGCGTGTGCGTGTGCGTGTGCGTGTGCGTGTGCGTGTGCGTGTGCGTGTGCGTGTGCGTGTGCGTGTGCGTGTGCGTGTGCGTGTGCGTGTGCGTGTGCGTGTGCGTGTGCGTGTGCGTGTGCGTGTGCGTGTGCGTGTGCGTGTGCGTGTGCGTGTGCGTGTGCGTGTGCGTGTGCGTGTGCGTGTGCGTGTGCGTGTGCGTGTGCGTGTGCGTGTGCGTGTGCGTGTGCGTGTGCGTGTGCGTGTGCGTGTGCGTGTGCGTGTGCGTGTGCGTGTGCGTGTGCGTGTGCGTGTGTGCGTGTGCGTGTGCGTGTGCGTGTGCGTGTGCGTGTGCGTGTGCGTGTGCGTGTGCGTGTGCGTGTGCGTGTGCGTGTGCGTGTGCGTGTGCGTGTGCGTGTGCGTGTGCGTGTGTGTGTGTGTGTGTGTGTGTGTGCTGGCTGTCCTGAAGGGTCGTTTCCTGACCCATCAGGTTAAGTAAACCGGATTGCGGCTGCCGCCTGATAGCTCTCGCTCCTCACCAGAGTGTGGAGCGGGGTGAGGCGTCCAGTTTCAGAGTGCTGGGAGCTGGCCAGTGGAACGGAGGAGTTCTGGGGGAGCGGCAGGGTCGGAGCTCGAGTGGTTGAGCTCTCGACGTAAACTGGTCGGCAGGGATTGCCACGGCGAAGGATGCCCACTGGATCAGCGTGCTGCTAGACATGGCCAGGTGCTCCGAAATTATCTGGCGAAGCGAACTGTACCAGATGTTTAGACAGGTTGGCGTCCCACTCCGCCCAGGGTAGATGTTTCGGGTGTTGCTAGAAGTGCCCCTGGCCCGAGGGACCCCCAGGATTTCCAAGGAGGCCGCCAAAGCCTCCAGAGCACCCCTCACGGAGCCCAGAAGGCCCCAGGGACTCCAAAACGGAACGAAAACATGGGGGCACTCTTGGGCCAGGGGCAATTTTAGCATCCCCCAGCGGATGTCCGTGCAATGCACCATGGCCCCTCGGAAGCGTGGCAGCGTCTGGAACCCTCCTGGAAGCTTTCATGTTTTGTGTCAGGGCACTGTGGCGGGTTGCTCGCACGCCCATGCGACGGTGCTGGCGGTCCTGCTGGTCCCAGTGTGACAAGCTGTTCGCAGATTCCCCGGCGTCCATCGGCGGCGAGCGAGGGGGGGAGTGAGACGGAGAAGGGCTTTTCACAAGGCGGTGGGACTTCTCAGGAGCCCTCGCGCCTTCTGAGAAGTGTCCCGTCTCGTCGGGGAAGGCTTAGAAAACTTCCCAGGAGGTTGGGGGGCGTCCGAGCCTTTTGCCGCCCCTCTTCACTTCCCCCCCTCGCTCGCCGCCGAGTCAAGGTTCGCGCCCTCGTGGACGACGTATCCTTGCAATGTTAAGGGGATTCTGGTTTCGGCTATGAGGCTTCTCTGCAAAAAAGTCGAGCTCACAGGTCTTCTGTTGCAGCCGAGCAAGACAAGATACCTAACTCATTCGATTGCTTAGGAGAAGCGGGAGCGGGTTACTATGTCAGCGAGCACGTTGGGTCTTAAAAGCGAAGCCACATGCGTAAGCTAGGCCAGCGCAAGATAGCGGAACGCCGTACTGAGCAGCCCCAGAGGAAGAACAGCGGGGCATGAGCAGGAGAAGGACCACCCTTCTCCTTTATCATGGAGGATCCCCTGAGCAGCCGCCTGGCGCACCCACCAGGAACGCGACCAGCGTCTGCGGGTCCTCCCAGGCCGGCGCGACGACGATGCCGACGACGAGGCTGACGCCGACGGCCATGTATCCGAAGACGGTCTCATGGAAGCCTCCATGGAGGCCTCCGATGGCCCCCGCAGGCCGAACTACTGCACAACCACTTCCACCAACTCTGACCCTCGACGCGCAAGCCTCGTCCGACATCGATTTCCGAAGACGGGCAACGACGGACGACGACAACGACGGCTGCGGCGGCGCTGGCGACGACGACCACTGGCCAATTAGCGGACTGTCTTCGCTGCGCGGGGAAATCCTGCAGTCTGGGCCTCCCTTTTGGGGTCCGAGTAGATGGGGTCAGAGGATCGCGCCTTATCGACGATGGATGCATCGTCGACGCCAGCGATGCATCGGCGCCTTCGACGAGACGAGAATCGGGACCCACATCGGGCCGCATCACCGATGCATCGGCGATGCGGCGCGATCCTCCGACCCCCCATCTAACTCCGACCCCATCAAGGAGGCCTAGACATGGGAGGGGGGGGAACATCGACCTGTAATCGGCGATTCGTCGCCGAAGTATCGGCGATAGGCCCCCAACAGCAAATCCAAAGGTTCCCGGGCAGACTGGGGCTCTCGGGCCCCTGTCGGCGATGAATGTGCGATTGGGGGTCGATGCATCTCGGGGGCGGCCAAGAGGAGGGGGGGGGTCAAGGAAGGGGGGGCAAATCATGCCAGGCGGCACATGCGCAGCCCAAGGGGGGGACGGGGACGTGTTGGAACAAGAAGAGGCGCCAAGAGACCTGGGGAGATATCGTGGCCCCCGCTATGATACCCCCCCCGTCATCACTCCCCTCGTGGCAGCCCCCGAGCATCCCCGCTGAGCCGACAGTCGAAACGCTGTCATAAATTACCCCAAATAAAAAAACGAGGCCCCTTTGGTTCCGGGGAAGTTAACCTTCGATTGCCCATAGAAAACCTAAGGAACACCAAAGACTCAAAGACAAACTGAGCCCCTCCCCAACGAAAAGGGTTCCTTCTTCAGCGGCCCGGCTGCAGCGTTGCCCCCGGCATCTGTGGGATGTCCGGGGAAGTCCCGGGGGGGGGGGGCGGGGGCCGCCCCAGGGACGTGCGGCGCGGTGCGGCACTGCCCGCCGCCGGCTCCCCAGGGGGGGGGGGGGGGCGGCCCATCGAGGGGGCAGGCTTGCGACACAGGACAGCTCGGGTCCTGCTAGAAGTCGGCGGCGAGCCAGGGGGGGGAGGGAGGAAAAGAAGGCCTCCGCAGACGGCGGCAGGACTTCTCAGACGCCCTCGCGCCTTCTGAGAAGTTCACTGTGTCTTCGGGGACATCTTGGAAAACCTCTCAGGAGGCCGGGGAACTTCCGAGCCTTCTGAGAAGGCCCGCCCCTTCTCACTCCCCCCCCCTCTCTCACCGCCACAAAAGTGCCCCTGGCCCAAGGTGTCCCCAGGATTTCCACGGCCTCCAGAGCACCCCTCACGAGGCCCACGTGGCCCGAAGGGCTCCAAGAATGGAGCGGAAAGCTGGGGGCAACTTGGGCCAGGGACACCCTTAGCAACCCCCTGAACAGTGCAACGTGCTCAGGTGAAGGCTTCAGCGCCAGACGCTCACATCTGGCAGAGGACGACGAATACGGTCAAAACCCATGGCAAGGACGCAGGCAGGGTAAGGATGCAAGACGCCTGGAAGTCACATCAACCCCATGCAGAGCTCCTTGGACGTCAACATCGGCTCAGGATGGGCCGAAGAAGCCTGGATGCAGGGGTAGCCTCGAGGAAGCGGCGCATCCGTGCCACGGATTCTGCACGGCTGGAACTGCAAGATTCTGCTGGAACTGCACGGCTGGGGAAGTGCACGGCTGGAACAAAAAGGTCTTGCGCCAACCCCTCTCGGCGACTTCGGAAGGTGTGGTTTACAAAGGGTGTCGGTTGCAACCGTCACCGTGGGGGGTACCCTGGGGGGCGGGCGGGGCCCTCGACGGAGCTCTCCGCCGCGCACCGAGGAGGCCCGACGAGGACAGCGTCGTGCCCCCGAGGCCCCAGCGGTGCCGATCGCAAACCATACCCCGGCGTAGCCGTGCCCTTTGTAGTCGCCAGCCCATCTTACGACGTCGCACCTTTTTCGTGGCGCGGGCCCCGGGAATCTCGGTCCTCCGTCCACGTCCCCGTTCCCGCTCCTCCTCCTCCTCCTCCTCCTCCTCCTCCTCCTCCTCCTCCTCCTCCTCCTCCTATTCCTCCTCCTATTCCTCCTCCACTCCCCCTCTTGGAATATGACGGCTTCCCCAATCCCTCATGCCACGGCATGCTCCTCCACATCCCTGATCAGGGCAACTAGCCTGGACATCGTTTCTGGATGGGTTGGTGGGGTTACGCGAAGCGTCTAGAACAGGTTGCCGTAATCACTTGTCCATCTGCCCTCCTTGAGTTACAAACGAATGAAGGGGAGGAGGAGGAGAGGAGGAGGAGGAGGAGGAGGAGGAAGACGAGCGGGAGGAGGAGGGGGAAGAAGGAGGAGGAGGAGGAGGAGGAGGAGGAGTGGGGAGGATCGAGGAGGATGAGGAGGGGGAGAGAGGGAGGGGGGAGGAGGGGGATGAGGAGAAGGGGCTGAGGACGAGGAGGAGGAAGACGAGGAAAAGGAGGAGGACGACGAATCGAGGAGGGGGAGGATGAGGGGGATCGATGATGTTAGGGATGATGAGGATGGGGGAGGAAACACACCAGCCCTTTAGGACGTGAGTGGTTTAGAGCGGTTCCTCTTCCAACTTCCCCCCTCCAACCCCCCATTTACTCCCCTTCGGGGAAGGGTTTACCCCTCCCTCCATCCTCTCCCCCTGAGTCTGGAAGGGGGAGTCGCGGGTCGTTGGAGCGGCCAAGAAGGCCTCGGCGAGAAGGCACATTTCATTGATTTCACTGCGGTTTGGGCCACGTGTGGGCCTTCTGGGGGCCCAGCGCAAACTGGAACTTCCCCCGTCTTTGATCGAGATCCTCCAGGATGGTCCAACACTTGAACATTTGCCCTCGCTGAGCTACGAACGACATGGGGGAGGAGTAGGAGGAAGAATGGGGAGGATCGAGGAGGATGAAGGAGAGAGGGAGGGGCAGGATGATACCTCATGCGCATCTCCGGATTTCCGCATCGCCCGCCAGGCTTAATTTGCTCATCACTGCGCTAAGTCCGTTTTGGGGGCACCAGCTGGACGCTCCAGCCTAGACGCTTAAGTTCGCCCAACGTGGAAAAGGGGTAGGATGAGGAGCATCGAGGGAAGATGGATGGATTGGGGAGACGTAAGACTCGGGTTCGGGGGACTCGGGTTGGCCTGACGGGGCCACCATGAAAATGATGAGACCCAATCTGAAATCTGACGCGACCTCCAGCTGCAAACATCCCACGACAACCGGCCCGTCAAAACCCAGGACGCGCTCGTCAAACGGAGTAGGCAAACCCGAGCTCCGGCGCACGCTACGCAGTCTCGCGATTCCCCGAATGCGGCTGCACGCAAGAGTGACCCTAAGCAAGGATGACCTCTGGTGCGCGGCTCCACGGGGGACGCGGGGTGGCCAGACCTGGGCGCGCAAACCGCTGCTGCCGCTTCGCGTTCGGCGATCGGGGCACCCCATGGGGCCCACGTCCTGGGCCGCTCTTGCGGAAGGCCACTCTGGCGCCGAAGCGACGAAGGAAGGCACCGACGAGCGCCCACCGGGTCCTCCCGGGCGGGAACGACGGCGGCCTCCCGGCAGAGGCGCCCCTCGACGAGCTGGGCCTCGATCTCCTGCGGGGAGGCCGGGGCCGGACGGCGCCTCGCCGGCGGGTGTCGGGCGTCGAGGCCTGGAGGGTCGAGGCCTCCTTCTCCCGCTGGTGCTGCTCCTCCTGCTGATCCTTCTCCTCATTTTCCTCCTCCTCCTCCTCCTCCTCCTCCTCCTCCTCCTCCTGTTCCCTCCTCTTCCTCCTGCTCTCCCTCCTCCGTTCCCTCCTCCTCCTCCTCCTCCTTCTCCTCCCGGTGCTCCTGCTCCCCTGCCTCTGCTCCTGCTCCTGCTCCTGCTCCTGCTCCAGCTCCAGCTCCTCCTCCTGATCCTCCTCCTCCTCCTCCTCCTCCTCCTCCTCCTCCTCCTCCTCCTCCTCCTCCTCCTCCTCCTCCTCCTCCTCCTCCTCCCAACGGGTGGGATTCAGCGGCGGCGGCGGCGGCGGCCAGACAGGCGCTCCTGGAGCTCGACGCGCACGCCGTGCAGCTTGACCTGCCGGTCCACGCGGCCCATCACCTCCAGCTCGCCCCGGTCGTTCCAACGCCCGAGGTCGCCCGACCGGAACAGCCGCGCGCCGGCGCCGAGCCCGCTGGCGGGCGGCGCGGGGACGAAGTGGTCCTCGGAGAGCGCCCCTCCGACGAGGTAGCCCAGCGCCATGATGCCGCCGAAAAAGATCTCCCCCTCCTCGGCGGTGCGCCAGAGGAGAGGGTGGGGTCGCGGGGGCCAGCTGGCCTTCTGAGATAAGGCAGACGGCGGGTCCTCTGAGAGGAGGGCCCAGAGGGGCATCCGGGATGGCTCCTCAGGAGGCAGGTCAGTCACGAAGAAGACCGATACCTTCTGCAGCAGATCAACCAACAACATGAACATAGACTGTCGGTGGTCCGCAGAGACTTCTTGAGTCGGCACTGGGCCCCCTCCCGAGGCGCGCCAGTGGCGCCGCCAGCGAGGGTCCGCCGCCGACCCGAGAAGGCAGCGCGCGGGGTGCGTTCTGAAGAGAATTTCAAAGCGAATCCAGCGGTGGCGACGAGGGCCTCTTGGGGGAAAACGAGGGATGGGTAGCGGTATGGACACCACTGAGCCCAGACAGGCTTTGATTTCACACAGAATTGATTTCTCGTCGCATCTGACTACGAAAAAAGCCGTCGCATGCTCCGTACATCTACGGAGCAGCTTACGTATTTGTTTTCGTAACGTCGGAAGAACAGAGCGAAACAAATTTCGGGGTAAGTCAATTCTGCAGGCGATCCCCTACTCGAAGGCTGCATCCCCCGCATTGGTTCCGGGCAAAGGGGATCTTCCGAAATGGGGTCGCAATCCCCAAACATGCAATGACTCATTCTGTGGCGCATGGCGCGTGGCAGCCACGTGCTGATATGTACGGCGTGCGTACCCCGCACGAGCGATTGCACGAACCATTGCGTACATTTTTGATGACCCCCCTTTTGCAGAGGATGCACTCGCCCGAATCCGACCCCCCCCCTCCTCCAGCGGGCTCGCCGCGAGGAGGCCGCCGCCCCTCAGCACGCAGACGCGGACGCCCGGCTGTGGGCGGCCTGCCGGCGCCGTGGCGCCGGCGGGCTCGCGGTCGCAGCGCCACACGGTCATGCCGGTCTCCTCTTCGGCGGCGAGCCCGGGAGGGGGAAGCTCGAGGGGGGCAAGAGGATTGAAGGAGGATGGGGAGAGGAGGAGGAGGGAGCTCAGTGGGGAGCTGGATGGCTACGCTCAGACGAACACCAAACCCTACAGCGACAGCGACAAGGGGGATCGGGGAGGACGAAAGGATTGGATTGAACACTGCAGGGCGACAAGACAGAACAAGCCAGCATGGGGAAGCATCGGGGTAAGAACCGTCCCCACCAGGGAAGTCGGAGGGCTCTCTATCCACGTGCTGACCAGCGCAAGTCCAAAGCAAGGGCAAGTTCCAGCACTTTGGCAGGCCCCTGGTTGTACGAGGAATGCTTCAGCTTCCCGACTCGCTTCCAAGCGGCCTCAGCGCCATAGGACTCGGGGGGACGAAAGAGCAGGACAGCGAAGGGTAGGGCAGAGAATCAGCTCTCGCAGCTGGCTCTCCTGGCGCTTCCTGGCGCCAGGAGGCGCTCATGTATCGAGGAAGGGGCCCGAGAAGCGCGAGGGGGCGGGCCTTCTCGGAAGGCTCAGAAGTCCCCCGGCCTTCCGGGAAGTCTTCTGAGCCCTCCCCAGAAGGCACAGACACAAGTGCTCAGAGGGCGCGAGGGCTTCTGAGAAGGCCTCCTCCTGCTCACTTCCCCCGCCCTTCGCTCACCGCCGACAAGAATGGCGACATCTGAACCCTACCCCACCAAATATAGGTTCTCCTGAATCGATGGGAGGCGGGGGGAAGGCTCGCATTTCGACACGTGCTCGAAGAACTCCGGACACTACCCCCCGCCTCCCATCGAGTTGCCTAAAACGTTGATCGGCGAGGGTACCCCGGATGACATCGTAATCGCCCACCCCTTGGGTTCGGGGGGGAGATGGGCGGCGTGCCGTCGGGGGGGATTGGAGGGGGGATGCCAGTTGGAAGCTCAAGCTCCCGAGCCAGGTTGGGGTGGAGTGAGACTTTTGGACGCGCGTTGAGGGGCCCCGGGGCTGGGGATGGGGACGCTCCGTGGGAAGGTTCATCGCTCCCCCGATGATCATGCCATTCGGAGTAAGCAGGGCTCAGATCTCGACGCCGAGTCCAGCGCCTAGCCCCGGCATTCTCCTCCTCACTTCCCCCCCTCTCGCTCGCCGCCGGTCCTCGGCGGCAAGCCCAGGCCCGACGACGAAGCCAGGCCGAGGATGAACTCGTGTGGGGATACAGTCATCGTGCTATCATAAGTATAAAGGGAAATTAGGACACACAAATAAATACACACAAATAAAAATATTCCCCATATTTTCCCATATTTTCTGGGTTTTTGTCTTCCCCCACACTTCCCATATTTTTGCATATTTTCCTGGGAGTCGACGATTAATTGTGTCTGTGTGTTTCTTTTCCCCCTGAAAGTAGGGAGCCCACAAACAAAACACGTACGCGCCCCAACCACGCACGTAAATCCGGCCCCCTATCCACGAGACCAGCCTCGCAATGCGAACACTCGCGCCATGCGCACTTTCAGAATCAACGCGGGTTCTTGTACGTGTACGTCCTTCATTCGCTCCTGAACAAGGAACACCAGATGAGGAACGACAAGGCTTTTCTGGTTACGGCGGGCCTGGGCCACAAACAGGCTCTATGACATAAATGTAAGGAACGGCCCGAAAAACCGAGCCCCTCCTGAGCCCAAGGCGGTCCTTATCTCGGCGTATTAACTGTCAAATGAGGCGTGGATAAATCGAGAATCTCTGGGGTCCCGCGGCTCTGGAAGATGCCTCGGGCGCCGCGACCTTCTCAGAGCGTTCTGGAACGCTCTGAGAGCGTTCCGAAACGCTCTCGAAAGGAGTTGTCCTCGCTAGCCCCGCCCGAGACCCCCTCGGGTCATGAGAAAATCACGACGGACAATGTTTCCATTTTTCTTAGCCTCTGGAGTCCCTTGCTGGGCCTAGGGCCATTAAAAAAACTACTCCGGATGAAAAGCTAGTCCCGGAGAATGAGCCGAGACCGCTGGGTGTCGACGTTGTAAGCCCTCCGACTTTCTGAGGCTTCTCTGTGCCTTCGGGGGAGGGCTTAGAAGACTTGTTGGAAGTCTGTAATTACAATCCATCCGTAGCATCAGGATGCACGATAAGATGCAGGGGCCTTGGAAGGCCGTGTCGACCCTTTGCGGGCGAGGCGCGGCCAGCTAAAGCGGCGAATGATGAGCCGAAAAAGAAGGATGCCATGGAGAAACTAAGCAAGTACTGATACCGTTCCTCCCCGGACCTCTCCCGGGGTGCGCTGTGAACAGAATCACGAAGCGAATCCAGCGGCGGCCACCCAGGAACCCTAAAAAGGCTAAAAAACGATGGAAGGGTAGCGGTAACGGGTTCTCTTCCCCCTCTGATGCAAGGGCAGCCTCCGAAAGTGGTTCATGCTCACCATGCGGGTCGACTGAAGACTTCTGAGCCGTCGGAGCAGGCCCGCCCCCTCTCCGACTTCCCCCCTGGCCGGGCCGCCGAGCTCCGTCAGGCCGTAGAAGTTCTGGAGCACGGGCCCGCCGCCCCTGACACGATCGTATCGTCGTCGCTTCGTTCGTAAGCCCTGTCGTTGTTCGGGGTCTTGATGCTTGGCCGAAGGGCAGTGGCCGGCCGCCGCGGCCACTCCTGCCGAAGCTCGCCGTGCGGTGGGCGTCCTCCTCCCCCGCCCGCTTCCTGCGGCCGCCCTCCGCCTCCCCCCCCCCCTCGTGCCGCCAGAGAAGTCGTGCGCCGCGCCCTGGGCTGCTAGAGCGCGCGAGCGGATTGCCCCTGCCGCGCCGCGACGAAGAAAGTTTAGCGAAGGCGAGGGGAGGGGGGGAGATCTGAGCCTGGGCCTGCGATTTGTCGACCTGCTCCGAACAGTGGCGCAAGCAGAGGGGGAGGGAATCGTGGCCATTCGCCCAAAGCAGCCGCCAAAGGCAGCCAAGATCTGGTGGGTCTGGGGGGGGGGGGGAAGAGGGGGGGCGGGGGGCCAGCGCCCATCGGGGGAAGAGGAGGGGCTTGGGGCCCGCGCCCATCGGCGGATTGACAAGCACCAAGAAAGGCTACGTACAGTCAGGAGTTGCTTGGCTTCTCCTATCGGGGAGACGTAAGACCCGGGTACGGGGGACTCGGGTTGGCCCGACGAGGTCGTCAAAAAAATGACGAGGCCGAACCTGCATTTTGACGAGGCCTCCCGCTGCAGACATCCCACGAAACTCCTCCTCGTCAAAATCCGAGTCGCGGTCGTCAAAAAACGATGGCGAACCCGAGTCCCGGCAAACCCGGGTCTTACGCTCCCCCGACCCTATCGCTATCGCTATCGCTATCGGCTCGATGTCCAGTTGGACGCAGCCGTCCGCGCGGCCGAAGCTACGCGCGCGCGCCCGAGGCGCGTGGGGGGGGGGGTCACCCCCCGACGCATGCTCCCGCCAGGGGGGCGGGGGCCGAACAGGACCGAGAAAACGGGCCCAGGAGTTTCGGGGACGAGGAAGGAGGAAGAGGGGGCTCATTAAAGGCCGGAGGAGGAAGGAAAAAAAAAAAAAAAAAAAAAAAAAAAAAACGACCCTCCCTCCCTCCCTCCCTTCCGTCGTCTGTCGTGTCGCTGCCGCCGTCGCCGTCGCCATTGGCGGCTGCCTGTGTCTCCCCCTTTTCCCTGGACCTCGTGCCCCTGCGCGGGCGTGCGCGAGGCCAACCCAGAGCCCCTCCCTCCCTCCCTCCCTCCCTCCCTCCCTCCCTCCCTCCCTCCCTCCCTCCCTCCTCCCTCCCTCCCTCCCTCCCCTTCTCCCTCCCGCCCTTCTCCATCCCTCCCTCCCTCCCTCCCACCCTGCTCACTCTGCTTCTCTCTCTTTCCCCTCTGCTCCTCCCCCCTCCCGACTCCGCTGCACCTCCCGGCAGCAAGCTGGAGTGGCGACGGTTGCGCAGTTCCAGCCGCCCAGGGCGCAGGAGAGAGACAGGCCCCTCCTTTGCGCGCGCTCCCGCGCTGCCTTTCGTCAGGAGGAGGAGGAGGAGGAGGAGGAGGAGGAGGAGGAGGAGGACCTTTGTAGACCCAAGATTCACGAAACGATTGGAATCATCCCTCCCTCCACGCTGCCTCTTCATAAGTGCCTACACGGACTCCTCACCACTGAGGGAAGTGCCCCGTTGGGAGGTAACGGTTTGAATATCATGAAGCGTGCCAAAACACCATTCTCGGAACTCCAACGCAACGAATTAACTTGACTGGTGCGTCTTGGCGATCCTAAACCGTGCCAGAACGCCGTTCCTGGGAGTTCAGCCCCGCGTGTCAACGTAACTGTTGCGCCCTGGCGATACTGAATCGTTCCGAAACATCGTTCTTGGTATGCTCATCACTGGAACCCGTGGAAATCTGGCAAGTGTGTAAATCGAATGCTCGCGGCGCTAAAGCGAGAACCACACACTGAAAGCGGGCCGCCCTCAATGCGTGAAACTCTTACAATGCGTTTAAACGATGTGCGCGGTTCCCAAACAACAACCACACTTTGAAAACGGCCCGCCCTCAGCCCGTGAAGCTCTGGCAAATGTTTAGAAACAATGTGCACGGCGCCAAGGCAAGAGCCACAAATTGTAAACTAATCGCCCTCAGTCTGTGAATCTCTAGCAAATTCTCAACCAAACACGAATGCACGCAACGCTAAAACGAGAACTACAGTTTGAGAACGGCCCGCCCTCAATCCGCTAAACAGTTGCAGTGTTTAAAGCGAATGTGCGCGGCGCTTCTGCGACAAACTCATGTTGAAAACGGCACGCCCTATATCCGTGAAATTCTGGAAGGTATGAAAATAAACGATTTTGCGCGGCGCTCAAGCGAGAATCGCATGTTGGAAACCAGCGTTGAAACGAAAACCACATTTCGAGAACCAACCGCCCTCAATCCGTTAAACTCTTGCAAATGTTGCAAACGAATGTGCGCGGCGCTAAAGCGAGAGCCACATGTTGAAAACCGCCCGCCCTCCACATATAGAACTATAGAACTGTCGTCAACTGCTGAACTTCAGGATCACGAACGGTGAGGAAACCTCAGGCGAAACGCCCAGCCCGCCCTTTCGACCAGCCTCGGGGTGCGACAGGGAGGAGTCTATGAGGGAAAAGAGTGGAGGAAGACAACGACAATAATGAGTAGGACGGTGACGGGCAGGATCTGGGAAGGGTCTATGGGAGGAGGCCTAGGAGGATGAAGGAGGACGACGACGAGAACGAGTAGGACGATTATGGGGAGGATCGGGACAGAGTAGTTGGAGGAGGCCTAGGAGGAAGGAAGAGAAGGAAGGGGACGAGGAACAGGAGGAGCAGGAAGAGGAAGGTAGGAACACGAAGGAAACGAGGACCACGACGGCGACGATAAACAAACTATGAGGAGGAGGACGACGACGATGGACGGATGAGCGAAGATGATGTAGCGAACATGTCTTAATACGGGAACTCACATGCCAAATCATGCTGTGATAAGATGATAAGACGGGTCAGCCGGGGAACTCGGCAGCCAAGTGATATCAACCACACACCTGGCAGAAGCTGGCAGCTGACTTTCATTGAAAGTGGCAAACTGCAATCCGCATTGCACGCCTATCCTAAGAAAAACCAGCAGTCCGTGGCCGCAGCCGACGTCCCCGGGTATGCCGATTGCCAGATGCAACGACGTGGAGGTCGCCCGCGCCAGAGCCCCTGGAGGGCGGTCGGACATGATACGTGAAACGTGAGACAATTACGAGAGCGTGTCCTGCGTGCGCATCGTGCGCACCTCGGCAGAACAAAGTGGACAAGCCGAGGGAGAGAGACTTCGCTAGAGGGGGGCAGCGGAGAATCATGGAGAGAGATGGCAGTTTCGGAGAAGCAGAAAGAGCAGGAGGAGCAGCTGCAGGCAGGGACGGGGGAGGTCGGAGGATGAGACAGAACCGAGAAAAGACACTGCATTAGGGAGGAAGGAGGAAGTTGGAGGGGAAAGGATGGAGAGAAGGGAAGGGCAGGATGGGGGACGGAGAAGGAGGAAGAGGAGGAGAGGGTAGAAGGAGGAGAGAACAGAGAGGAGTGAAACCAGAGGAGGAAAGGTGGCCCCCTTGGAGACAGCAGCGAGGAAAGATGAGGAGGAGTAGGAGGGAGGCTTAGAAGAAGAAGCAGAAGAAAATTATTGAGGCTAGAGGAAGGAGAAAGGAACAGGAGAGAGACAAAGGACTTGCAGTGACACGGCTTTTCGGAGGCTCAACCCCGTTGATGGGTCCAGGTCTCTGGCGGCACCACTCTGGAAAACACGGCGATGGCAAGCGCTCATCGTGGCTGATACTCAAGGTCAGGGCAATCAGTGGGCAAAAACGGACAGGGGGAGAGGGGAAGGAAGAGGAAGGAGGAAGGAGGGAAGGCGGGAGGAGGGGAGAGGGGGGAGACACGAGGGAGAAGAGAGGGAGGAGAAGGGGAAGGAGGGATCACGGCGAACGAGGCATTGATGAAGGGGCCAGGGACACAAAAATAAATAGTCACAAATCCAGGGATTCCCCATATCTCCCATATTTGTTGGAGTTTCGTCTTCCCCCCACTTCCCATATGTTCCCATCTTTTCTGGGGAATCGACGATTGATTGTGTCTGTGTTTGACGCGAAAAACATAGCTTCGGGTCGGACGATCTGCGTCGCGTCGGCTTGTGGACAGTCAATCACGCAGGCTCGTGAAGCAAATCGGGGGGAACAAAGACATCCTTTGCCCGATCCGCTCATCCCCGGACCTCTCGCGGGGGTGCACACTGCACAGGACTCCCCGAAGCAGATCCAGCCTCGGCCCCCAGGGGGGCCCAAAAGGCAAAAACTACGACAGAGGTAAAGGGCGGCGGCATCGGTACACGTCAGCACTGAGACGTTGCCCGCCGGCGGGGCCACAACCACAAGGGAGGCAGCGGGAGGGAAAGAGCCTGAGCAGCCAGGGCAGTGCGGCAGGAACGCGGGATCGGGCGTCTGCATTTCAAGAACGAGGCTGCCCGAAGAGTAATCCCGGACGGGGGACGGACGAGAGATACCCTCCTGCATGCGACATGACTCCGGCAACTCATCAGCCACTGGAGCAGTGGACCCCCAGGAAAGCTCACAGGGCGGGCAAGAATGCCCTGCCGGACCGCCGCAGGGACACGGATGCTCACTCTGAGCGTCAGCAACGGCCCCTTGAAACTCGAGTAGGGGATCGACTACAAAATTGGTTTAACCAAAAACTCTTCTTGGGGCGAATCTCTTAAAAGGCTTGATGTGCTCCAGATCTGCGGAACATTCCGCGTACTTTTCGCAGATTCGACGGAAAACTAATGTGCGGGGTACAACAAAATCTGCAGTCAAAACACTACTCGAGACACGACGTGGGCGCCGCGCTGCGGGGCGCCGCGCCGACCTCCTGCGCGCATGGCTCAGCGGGCATCGGGCGGTCTCTCTTTCCCCCGGGCTGGCCTGCCCGAGACCCTCGGGCACGCCGGCCGTGACTCCCCCTCGGGCTCTGGTGCCGAAGCAGGGGGAGGTGGGGGGGGCAGAACTGGCCCGCCTGGGCATCGTTTATCCGAACCCTATCCCCATCTAGGTGGCCTTTTCTCCACTTGGGGATTTACCCCCCGAGATGGGGATGTAGGCCGTCTCCCTCGGGTTTTGGAGGGTATATCCCCAAGTCGGGGGCGGCGGGAGGGGGTGGGCTGGTGGGAGGCTTCATGGGGTTGGGGTTAGGTTAACCGATACTGACCGCCCCAAACTTCTGGGTCCAACAAGTCTTGACATTATTTTGGGGGCGCACCTGCTTGAGCACGCGCTTCTTCGCGCTGCCGCTGCACGCACGCGCCCCGCTGAGGGTGCGTCCCTTCCGCTCGGAACTCAACGCAATTCTTGCGCTGCAGGCTGGGCAACTTGCTTCACCTCCACCTGCAACTCCCGGTGGTAAGCCATCATTTCGGCAATTGGCGCTCGCTTCTAACATTCGCGAAGGTGCCGCCACTTCGCCCGAGAAGGAGAATAGGGGGGCGCATATTTCGCTTCCACCAGCTTCCGCACCTTGTGGAACTCATTTTTGGGCAGGCTTGGGCCTTTGACGACCATCCAGAAACATCAGAAGCCCATCGGAAGCGAAAAGGCGGGATCTTGAAGAACGAATGGTTTCCTTACGTCCTTTTCTTGTGATGCGAGCCTCTGGGGGCCCTCGCGGAGGCCTCTCTTAGAGCCTCGGCCAGCTCCCGCTGGCCTCTTCCGCCGCTCGTCAGCCCGAACAGGCGGGTCAGCCTTCCCGAGCCCCGGGAGGCCGAGGCCGGAGGCCCCCCCCACCCGCACCACCACGGCGGGAGACTGCGCCAGGCCCGCGCCGAGGGCCACCTCTCGGAGCGCTGCGAGGCCAGGGCCCAGGCCCGCGCAGTCGGGCGGCAGCGCCGACGAGCAGGAGACCCTCGCCAGCCATGCACAGGCGCGCCCTCCAAACCGGTGGAGCCCCCACGGATGCCTGAGTGTGCTCTCTGATCTGGGACTGGAGCTCCTCCTGCGCGGCTCACTCGCTGTTTTGCCTTGCTGAGCCGATGTGTCGTTGTGCGGCATGCCCTGCGGACGAGCTTCTGAACCACCGAAAGCACTGCTGGATGCGAGAACGCCCAGCGAACGCGAAGGCATCACGCCGACGACGCAGAACGAGACCACCCGACACGCACCGAGGTGCGGCAGCCCTATCATGAGCGGCTGGAGGAGGGCCGTGCCCCTGACAGGCTCAGATGTCGCTGGTGCAGCCCCTGCTCGTGAGAGTACCACACTCGGGTGTGGCAAAAAGAGGCCCTCTTGTGACCGAGGGTATGCGGACTCTTGGGGACCCACGTTGATCGGCACGGGGACTCTGCCGGAGAGGAGGCCCTGCGCGGCGTGCCACTAATCGAGCACGGCAGGGCAGGGCACTGTCGCGAGATCCGCTGCCCGTGACACCAGCGTGTACCGTGGAACGCCTGCTTGCCAGAGGATGGCGGTGAGAGGCCCGGCGGGGGCCGCGACTGGGGCGGGCCAGTGGCGCTCAAGCACGGCCAGGAGAGCAGGGCATCCTGCAGATGCTGCTGGAGCGCCAGAGAACGGAGGAGCAGAGAGAGAAGCAACGACGGGAGCGGCCTGCGCTCCATGAAGCGGCCGAGGCGAACGGCGAGTGCACAGGACGATGCGGCAAACCCGCGAACTTGTGCCGAACAGCTTCCCGAACAAATGAGAAGAACAAGTCTTCCAAGTTTGCACTGCGAAAATAGCCGCGAATTCGTGCCGAACAACTGCCCGAACGAATGAGCACAACAGACCTCTGAACTCTTTCCTGCGACTGCCGTGGCGACCTGCCAGGCAGGGCCCTCTCAGAAGCCGACCCTCCTCCTGGCGCGGGGCCCACGCCCCCAGAGGCCGAGGTGCTCGGGCGAAGAGGCCAAGACCGGCGGAACGGCAGCCCCTCCCCCTCTGCGCCGCCGAGCAGCGGAGGGCGAGGGGCCGACACGCCTCTCTGCCGAGGGAGGCTTCAGCACTGACTCTGAGCTGCAAGGATGGCACCGCGGGGGCCGGAGGAGGCCAAATACAGAGGTCCCGACGCTGTGCGGTGACAGTGGCAGACCGTGCGGCGACCTCGGAACCCCCTGAACCTCACCGCACCGGTCGGTCACCGCACCTTTCTAGGGCTCTGGAGACCCGTTGCCCAAGACATCCTGGCAGAGAAGCCTGCGACGTCGGCAGGCTCTCCACGACGGCGCGTCATTGATACCCTGCTCCCCTCCCGACCGCTAGGGCCCCGGATCGGACTCAGACCAGCGCACTCCCCCGAAACGCCGACCGCAACGTCCCTGGAGATGGCGAACATCGGCAAGCATTTCGGCCAGCGCCCCTATCCGCTTCGCGGCGGCTGCCTTGGCCACGCCGTTCCAAGGCCGCGAGCCGAGGCACTTCCCGGTGCGGATAAGCGCGGCGCCTTGGCTATGCAGGCCGAAGGCGTGAAAGGGCCCTCCGTCGCTGGGCAGAGTGACCCGCCCGCGCAAAGCGCGGGGTGGAGCTCACCAGCCGCGGTCTCCCGAAGCACCACACCAACTCAAACTTTCGGCAAATCCACATCGACTGCCAGACACTGGCGCACGCTAGACCACACTAAAGATGGAATTGCCAGAACGCGCAAAGACCCCCATGCTTCGCAAACGAACCACACGTCCCGAGCAGGGGCGACATCTCCGCCAAGCGCCCGCGTGCTTCCCTGCGTGCGCGCTGCCCGCGCAGACCTCCA
Source organism: Prorocentrum cordatum (assembly GCA_963575745.1). NCBI lineage: Eukaryota > Dinophyceae > Prorocentrales > Prorocentraceae > Prorocentrum > Prorocentrum cordatum. The sequence continues at coordinate 1,233,276 of CAUYUJ010001669.1, forward strand.
GGCCGGTCCTGGCCAGGGGCTGCCCTCCCCAGGCACCTCCGCAGGGGCACCGCCCCGCCGGCAACGGCCGCAGCCCCCGCGGCGAGCGGCGAAAAGAAGCGGGTCTTGCGCGAGATGGCACAGCGAACTTGCGCGGTGACCTACGCGGGCCGCCAGCGCGGCATAGCTACATTGGAAACGAGGGCGCTTGCGCGCGACCTCACGCGGGACGCCTGCGCTCCGATGTCGGTGAAGAGGGCCCCCTTCCCTGTCGATCCTGCGCAGCTGCTCGCTGTGCCGCTCGAGCGGAGGCCGCCGAGGCGCCCCGCCGCTGCGCCGGCCATGGGCGCCCCGCAGCACGCCGAGGGGAAGCACCCCGGGAGAGAAGAGGCGCGAGGGCGCGCCCTGCCGCCCGCGCCCAGGCGGCCTCCAGCCTTCCCGTGCGGGTGCCGCGAGAGAGAGCCCTCCCAAAGCGGGTGCACGCACCCCCCGGCGTGGCACGTCCGCCGCTTCGGCGGCACCCGTTGCCCCCACTGCCGTGCCCCCGCGGCGTGCGGCGGGTCGCCGGGCAGGATCGGCCAGCATCGGATCGGGACTTCGGCTCGAATCGAAACGTGAGTCGCATCGGGCCGCATCGGCACAGAGATGGAATCGACTCGGATGGGCCGCGCCAGGACGCACAACAGCGCCAGGCAAACGTTGGGCCGAAACGGATCGAAAGAAAACCGGTGTCGAATCGGATCAGGCTGGCCGGAATAGGTATCAAATCGGATCGATAGGATAGAAACTAAATGGACGGTGCCGGGGCGGAGGAGACCAGGGGGGGACCCATGACGAGGAGAGGGAGGAGTCGAGTAGGGGATCGACTACAGAATTGATTTTCCCCAGAACTTATTTGTCCGTGCACATGCGCAAAGAGTTCGTATAATCTTGATAGATATGTGAAAAAATATGCGCATTTTCTGCTAACCCGACGAAAACTCAAATTTGGGGATAGATCGACTCAGTCGTCGATCCCCTACTCGGAGGAGAATGGCAAGGCGGAGGGCGCGCACGACCGAGGGAGGAGCGGAGGGAGAGGCCGCTGGTCGCGGGGGCGCGACTGCCCGACGGCGCTCCGCGGGCCTCTCGGCGGCATCCGGCGGCCCGCGGCGGCGATCTCCCAACGCTCGGCGGCCCCCGGCGGGCCTCCCACATCGTCAGACGAAGCGAGGACGAGGATAACATCGGGTGAGGATACATTGAAAATCTCTCAGATCTGGCGGCTCTGCAGGATGTCTCGGGCGCCGCGGCCTTCTCAGAGCGTTCCGGAACGCTCTGAGAGTTCAGGAACGCTCTGGGACAGACTTATCCTTGTCCTGGCCACGTCCGACCAACATCAGCCGCGGGTGGCGTGGGCCATCACTGCTGGGCCGCCAGCTGCCAGGGCACCGTCCGGTCGCCAATTCAGCGTGCGCCTGGATGGTTCCCGGGAATGTCAGCTGCACCGGTCGAGGCCGTCACTTCGACGCGAGCGTGTGCCGCACGGACTCCCTGATGTGCCTCATGCTGGGCGAGAGAGCGCTGAGGTGCCCGTCCTGCCCGGCGACGGCGGAAGTCGCCAGCACCCCGCGGGCGGTTTTCGACACAGCCCGGCTGACGAACTGCCTGAGGTCGACGATGTCTCTGACGGTGGCGTTGTTCCCGCTGCGCAGCTGCTGAAGGATATTGAACATGTCGGGGAAAGAAAGCTCTCTGTCGTGCTCAAAGATGAAGTCGGTATAATCGACGAGGCTGACCACGTCGACGCCGAGCTCGGCCATGCACTTCACGGCCTCGGGGATCGTCAGCAAGATCTCAAACTCGCCCCTGGAAATGCACTTGTTGCTGTCGGAATCCACCCCGTATTTGTTGAACAGCGCGGACATCCTGGACCTAAGGTTGGACAGGGACATGGTGCGCTGCTCGCTCTCGGACACGACGCTTACCACCTGCACCAAAATCCCGATCAACATATTCATGAGGGTCAGAGATCCCAGGAGCACGAACGCCCCGAGGAGCACGCCGTAGAACACGTTATCCGTCGCCCCACTTTGTGGCTACCAGGCGCATGATATCCATCCCCCACCTAGTCCCCCCCCTGGATACGCACAACTACATATCAGGGGATAATTCCTCCATGGCAAGAAACCGTTGGACGCATAACTGACGGGACGGAAGACACCAGGGAGACAAATACCCTGCGTTTGTCTCGGGAGTTCCGGGGTACCATACTGAACTTGGCCATAACACCACTGAACACGAACATGGCTGCGAATGGTTCATTGCGACTACCCAGGCGCAGCTTGGGGGAGAAGCGAACTGATGGAGGAACGGAGACAGCGGGACTATGTTCGGCGGGATTCGAAGGGGGCGGGACGTTCACACAGCCCCGAAAGGCCGAGGGGACGCCCTGCATGGGCAGGAGGTCTGGGGGCAAAAGATCCTGGAGTCCCCCAGTCGGGGGGGGGGGATGGCGAATCCGCAGGCCCCTGCTTGCCGGGGGTGCAAAGGCAAGGCGTGTGAGATGATTGGCTGCCCCCATCCCCCATTCCCCCCTCCCATGGGATCCGACATCCGATTAGAGCAGGGTGGCGGCTGGGGGGATGGGTGGAGGGCTCCTAGACGCTACCTTGGGGCCGGCCTCCAGAGTCTCCATTTCTGCAATCCGTTGTCTCCATACGCCCACGATTCCATCTAAGCTTGCTCAAGCTGGGCTCCAACACGTCAAGGAGGCCACAAAAATCAAGACAGCCTCAGGACGCTCCACGACGACCCTGGAGATCTCCAAGAGGAGCCCCAACAGGGCGCCAAGAGGTCAAACCCGCCACAACTCGGGGAGAAAACTCAGATTCATAGCGTAGTCACCCTTTTGGTTTCAACATCGTCAAAAGGCGGCCCGAGAGGCCCCAAAGATCGCTCAGACGGACCGAGAGAGCCCCAAGACGGCCCGAGGGACGCCCGAGGCGGCCCAAAAGGAACTCGAAAGGGCTTCAAGATGGACCCAAGAGGGGGAGCTCGAACTGACGTTTCGAGCCCTCCACCCAAACTGTGTGCATAGGGAGACGGCCGAGGGGCCGTTCCTAGACGGGGTTCGTAGGTACATGCAAGGAGGAGGACTCCTTTTTCCAGGGCTCTGCGCAGGGGGCAGTGCACTCAGTATTAATGCCAATACCTGAGCCGATACAGCTGCGGTTTGTGATGATATCATGAAGATATGACCAAACTTCTCACAAACACAAACAGGATCCCCGGGATCGCCAGCAGGCACACCAAGAGGCCCCCAATTGGCCCCAGAGATGCCCCAATAGTAGGCCCCTCCAACGGTTCCCAGGAGACAGACAGCCTCACCCGTGGACGTCGTTTCTCGTCTGGGTCGGCGGATTGGCGCAAGCCGCTGGAATCCGCCCGCCCACCGGGCTGAGGGGCGTGTGAGATTTAATTACAGAGCTTTAGCCCCCCCCCCCCCCCCTTTTTTCCCCCCCAGAGGCCTCCGCCATTCCGCCGCCCAGCTGCGGCAATGCCGTTTTTCGGTTTCCAAAACGGCTCCACGACGGCGTCCAAGACAAGCTCGATCTTGGTATCGTTCTGAAGACGCTGCCAGACGCCTGTGGGCTCCATTTCGGCCCCGTCGGAGCCCCGTCTTTGCCTCCAAGATCCGCTCCCGGAGCCCTCGACAGCACCTCTTTGGCACATTCTCGCCGACACGTGGGGATGTCAAAAAAGTAGCAAATACTATGGTTTTGGCCTGATTTCGGCTTCCCCGGGGCTGTCCAGGACGCTGCTTACAGTTGACTTCCGGGCTCGCGTGCGTCATTTTTCATCACTCCCTTTGTTCGCCGTTTTTGGGCGCGCTCCGGGGTCCATTTTGGACGCTGCGGGGCCCATGTTGGGCCGCAAAACGGACCCCAAACCAGGTCAAACCCCGCCCGGTTTTTACTGCAAGACGGACGCGGTTGCGACCCAACGCGGAAGTGCTGTCGCTTGAGCCGCCCTGGGCTTCTCCAAGACCGCCTCGGGGCCTTCTTAGCCTCTTTTTGGACCCTTTCCGGGTTCCTCTTCGGCCCTTCTTGGCGCCTTGCTGGCCGGATCACCGCCAAGGCAACCGTCGGGGCAACCAACCGCTCGAGCAACCGCCGCGACTAGCAACGGGAAAAGAATCCGGGCAACCTTCGGGACAAGCACCCAGACATCTACCACGGCACGCCACGGGCCAGTCATCTGGTCAGCCATTGGAGAACCCACTCCAAGAGCCACCTTCCCTGCCATCGGATCAATCGACTGCGCAAGCGCGACAAAACCACGAGAGTGCCACGCCACCGTATGACACAAGCCCACCACGGGAGCATGCCGCCTTCCCTACCATCGGATCAGTCGACTGCACAAGCGCACCACAAGCAGCAGCATCACTAACACCGGCACCATCAGCACCATCGCCAGCAACGGCAGCAGCGGCACCCGCACTGCACCGTACCACCAGCAGGAGCGACAACAGCAACACCAGCAGCAACACCAGCCGCAGCACCACCACCACTAACAGTAGCAAGTACGACAAACCTACTGTCGAACAGCCACGGGGCATGCCTGAGCATAGTAGGCGATAGCATAGGAAGAGAGAACGCGGGACAAAAACAACAAAGCACACGACTTGTATGAATTCCTGCCTATGTTTATCCCGTCATGGAGCCGTCTTCGCCTCGTCCGGCGAGAACTGGAATGGGCGGGCGGTGAACGCGAAGCGTCTTGAATAGAAACGAAGCGCGCATAGTCAACAGACATGCCAAACAGGCCAGAGAGACTGGGCAGGCCATGGAACATGGCGGGCAGGTAAGCCACACCACACTCTGGACCAGGAGGACCAGACCGATCAGACCGTGTTCGCCAGACAGACCAGACCAGACCAAACAGGCCAGACCAGATCAGGAAAGACTCGGCAACCCTGACCAGATAAACGAGACGAGTCAGACGAGACAGACAACACAGGCCAGCCTGAGCAGGCAAGACGCTCGCACGGTCTTAGACTGGCGGGACCTACAAAACAGTACAGGGCAGGTAGCCATGATCAGACAAGCGACACGCGCAGACCAGAAACACTGACAGGCAGACAAAACGAACAAGACAAACAGCTCGGATTGACCAGACAGACAGAAAGAATGGACGGACAGGCCAAAAAGACCACACTGATCCATCAACGGAGCAGCAGAGAAAGACCAGACATACCTGACTCAAAAGACGGACGAGACAGACCACACTTACCACATGGGCGATGGTTCGACCTCCTGCGTGAAAACGCCCGTGCTCCCGCGAAGCGGCGCAGATCCTTAGCCGAGGTCTCCAGGAAGGGGGCCTGGTCGGGAATCGTGCCGTGCAACAACAGGGAGGCCATGGCCGCCGGGACGCTCCTGAAAACAAAAAAACGCAAAAACTAGAGGAAGTCCGCGCGATTGTCTTGACCCGACGCTCGAAGCCCGTTCCCTGGCGGCGTCTCTGGCGCCGAAGCGCGCAAGAGGCGGCGCCAAGGAAGGAGGGTCCCGGCCCAAGAGATCCGCGCGGGCCTCAGAAAGTCTGCTTATGCAGCTGTTTGTTCCTCGGGTCGAGCTGGGGGGACAAGATGGTACCGATACCCGTCGGTCGGAAGAATCAGGTGAAAACATGAGGTAGGAAGGCGGATGGAGTAGATTGGGTCCAGGCCCTCCCAGAGAATAACATAACACATCAAAACCATGCCGACCCTTAAAGTAGGAAGGCGCTAGAAGTACAGTGGGATATAGGAATCCAAGATGCCTCGTTTCAACGACCGACGGGTACCCCTGCCCCCTGGACCTCTCCTGGTGTGCTTCTGACCAGAGTCTCACCAGCCCTCTGGGCGTAGGTGGTTTAGAGCGTTTCCTCTTCCACCCCTCCCTCTTCCCCTTCGGGGAGGGGTTTACCCCTCTTCCTTAACCCCTTCCTCTGGACCTGGACAGGTGCGATCGCGGGTCGTTGGAGCGTCCAAAACAGTCTCGGCAAGGAAGCCAAAACCATTGGTTTTACTTGGGTTTGGGCCCCATGTTGGCCTTTTTGGGGGGCTCCCGAGGGACAACGCGAATTGCGGCGACCCTCCCCTTCTTTGATCGATCTCCTCCAAGATGGCCCAAAGAGGCGCCCAGGAGGCCCCAAGAGGCCCCAAGATGGCCCCAAGATGGCTTCAAGATGGCCCCAAGATGCCCCCAGGATGCCCCCAAGAGGACCCCAAGCGACCCCAAAGGGCTCCCACGAGGCCCCCAAGACGCCTAAGAGCCGTCCAGGACCGCCGAGAGACCCCCAAGACGTTCCAAGAGGCCTCCAAGAAGCGCCCAAGAGATATCCCAAGAGGCTTCGAGACGCATCCAGGAGACCTCTAGCCCTTTTGCTTGCCCTCTTCCTCCTGCTCCCCCTTCCTCCTCCTACTCCTTCTCTTCTTCCTCCTCCTCCTCCTCCTCCTACTCCTAATCCTCGTCCTCCTCCTCCTCCTCCTCCTCCTGATCATCCTATTCATCTTCCTTCTCCCACGCCCTCATTCATCCTCCATCCATCCAGCCTCCTCATTCTCCTCCTCCCTCCTTCGCACGGTTCGGCCGTCCACCTCTTCGCTCCTGCACTTCCCTGATCACCTCAACTCGCCTGGACATCGTCTCTGGATGGGCTGGTCGGGATACGCGAAGCGTCTAGAATTTCGTTTCGAGGCGAACCCAGCCGTGGCCACGCGGGCATCCCAGGAGGACCGAAACGGCGACAACGAGGTCCGGGAAGGGTAGAGGCATCGGCATCTCTGCCACCTGGGAGAGCTCCTGAAGTACGCCCCCCCGACATCGGTTCCGTCGGTGACCTGCCGGAGGGCCACGGCGAACACGTACGTCAGGATGGTCAGCAAGAATAGCGTGAGGATCACGGAGCGAGCGGCCGCTGCCATGCCCCTCACGATGATCATCAGCTCTGGGACCGCGGTCACCAGCCGGACCATCCTCAGGCTCGACGACCAGCCACAACTGGGAGAGCTGTGGTCCTTACCCTCCCGGGGGAGACCATCGCACCGCCGACCTCTCAAGGTGCCAAAACCGATGGGCCCCCCAGGGGGTAAGTATCACAGCTCCCCCAGGGGGTAAGTATCACAGCTCCCCCAATCGTGACTAACCTGGCTCGACGATCATATCCACATCCGATCTAGACACCGAGGCGCGATCCCATGGAGACGAGATCCCGTGGATGTGCTCCCCGCGGGTCATCCGCGAAAAAACGGCCTGCAACCGCATGCCGCGGATAAGAAAGGTGACCCCCCCTTAACCACCTCGATGGGGTGTATGTGGGCTCAACTTGCCACATGAGGTGCGGGGGGCGAACTTTGAGCGAACTGTATACTCACCCCCGAAGTTCGCATCGCCGCTCTGATCTAATCATGTATAGCACCATGATTAGTCCTGATTATAAACGTTCGCGAGGATCTATAAAGCGAAACGCAAGATTCAAAGGATTCGCTGAGCTCGCGACCAGCAGCTTTTCGAGGACGTATCAAGCAAAACGATTGGTTTTGTAAAGCGCACTATCGCGAACGTGTTAGTTGTGCGAGGATGTTTCAAGCGAAACGCTCAATGTTTCGAGCTTCCCCTCCCCCTTTGTTCCGTCCCCGCAGCTGTTCGAGGCCCAAGCCGTTTGCGAGCAACCGATCCTTCAACGGGTTCCGCGCGCCGCAAGCGGTCAAAACCCGAGGCTTCCCGAGATGTCCTTCTCCAAGAGACCCGCGCGCGCCGAGCTCCCCGCCACCTCCGAGACGGGGAACGTCGAGTACGTCAAGCTGCTCAAGACGTAGATCGAGCAGCAGAACAAGCAGATCGAGCAGCAGAACGAGATCATCCAGCTCGTCAAGCACGTCGCCAAGAAAGCGCACATCGCCGAGCTTTGTCAGTGCCAGCTCGCTGGCGAGGCAACATATGCACCGAGAATGACGAGCAACTACATGCGCGGACAATCCGCGCTCTGGTCGAGAAGCAATCCAGCGACGATTCTCGAGCCGCTGTACGAGAAAGGCAACGCCAAGAGCATCGAGTACTCAGGCATTCTTTTCGAAAAAGACAAGGAGGAGTGAGCTCGCGGTAGTCATTTGTTGAGGCACCTACTTCGAGGAGTCCTCCGAGGCTTTCGACATCTACGCTGAACACTGCACGAGCAACGACGAGCTGTTGAGCTCTTCCCGAGCTTCAGGCAGCAGCTCCTCGAGCTTGCCAAGAAGAACGACGTCGAGATGGGGCCAGAGGTCGCGAAGCAACTGTCCAACGGCTCTTATTTCGAGCGCATCAAGGACGTCCTCGGCGACATCCCCCAAGGCCGCCAAACGCTCTACGAGATCATGCCTCCCCTCAACAAGCAGTTCGAGCCGTTGTTGACGAGCGTGCCGACAGATTGCCACGAGAACTTCGAGGCGATCCAGCTCATCCCAAAGAAGGTCCTCGATGGTCTCGAATGGTCCGAGCGGTGTCTCGTCAAGCCGACCGAGGACAAGCGCATATCCCATACCGAGGCCATCGTCAAGTGGTGCGAATACATTTCGAGCGTCGCCGAGGGTGCCGTCTACCTCAACGAGGCCGAGTACAATGCCAAGCGCCCCAGAGTCGACGAGGATGCCGAGAAGCAGCAGCACGACACCGACACAAAGCTCCTCGAGCGCCACGTCGAGCGTCTTCTCCCCAAGTATACCGAGATCATGACCAATTACTCAGAGCTCAAGGAGGCCGAGAAAGCGCCCAAGGCCAACGAGGAGGCGTTCGACACGGCCGACGAGGAAGCTCAGAGCGCCGCAAGACGCCGAGCGGTCGCGCTTTTTTAACGCAACGTCCCCGAGGGTGGCGCCCGAACGTCACGAGCCACCCGCTTGCACAAAACAACGGGTGCGTCATCGTCTACTCGATCCTCGGATCGAGGATCCATGATCTTCGGGCCGTCGATGGGTTCTAGATCATAAGATCTAGGATTCCAGGCCCGAAGATATTGAACCCTCGATCCGAAGATCGATGAAGGATCGAGCGTCCTTTCTCGATCGCTTCCTCACTCTTGATCCCTTCGCCGACGTTCGATCCTCGATCCTTGGATCGAAGATCCAAGATCCTCGGATCGCTGGTCTTGGATCGAGGATTCAAAAACCATGGGTCATCGATATGAGGATCTATGACCTTAGATCCGAAGATCTTGGATCCTCCATCCAAAAATCGGGGATCGAGCCTTCGCGCCACTTCTTCCGTCCTCCCTGCTTCCTCCGCCCTGCCGAGAGAAAGGCCCAAGCGAGAGCTGCCCATGGAAAGGCCCGAGCGAGAACTGCCGAACGAACGGCCAGAGAAAAAAACGCGCAGCTCTCCGAGGCTTCCCTGACGTTCGGATCGAGGATATTAGATCCTCGGACGGTCGTTGATTCCAGATCCCAATATCTATGATCATAGGCCCGAGAATATAAGATCCTCGATGTGAGGATCGAGGCGACGAGGAGACACAACATAAAACAGGAGAGACGGGGCGAGAAGAGGGGAGAGAAGAAGAAAGGAGGCGAGAGAAGAAGAAGAGGAGGCAGGAGGAACGAGGAGGAGAGAGGAGGGGAGGAACGACTGTGTAAGCAACGTCGCTGTTAATCGCCCCCGAAGATCAATAGTGGGTACTCCTACACGACAAGTAGCAAACCACCACGGGCTCTGTGGTTTTACTCATAAGAATGTGGTACATCGTTCTGGAAATCCTGTTCCTCTTCTTCGCTCCTCATCCTGATTATCCTTCTCTGTATCGCAGTATAGTCCGTACCGTCTTTATGTATCCTCCTACTCCTATTCCTCGTGTTCTCTATTTCCTTCTCCTCTCCATACCCGTCGTTCTCCCTCCGCGCCCCAGCTGCACTTGTGCATCGCAGTAATTGGTCACCACCCCTAAAGAGCAACCATGAGTACTCCTACACGTCAAGTAGAACGCCACCAAGCATGCTCTGGTTTTGCACATAGAATAGATGGGTCTGACACGTTGGTTTTTCCTGAAATCTCCTCATCATCCTCCTCCCTCTCATCGTCCTCCTCCTTCTTCTCGTGCGCCTCCCCTCCTTCTCGTCCTTCTAGTCGTCACTCACTCTATTGTGTCTATTCCTTTATTTCTCGGTCTCCTCCTCCTTCTGATCCTCCATCCCCTCCTTCCTCCCTCCGCGCCCCAATTGATGTTGTTTGTCGCCGTCATTGCCAATCACCCCCAAAGAGCATCCAGGAGTACTGTCCCACACGACGAGTTGAGAACCACCCGGAATCCGTCAGCTTTACACACAGAATTCGATAGGTCTGAATATCTGATTTGTATTGAAAGCTCCTTCTCCTCTTCCTCCATCTCGTCGTCGCCTGCCTTCTCCTCATGTATCTATCCTTGTCCTACTCGTTGTCCTTCGTGCTTATCATGTTTCTGTTCCTTCCTCTTACTCCACCTCCTTCTCATATCGTTAGTATCCTCCGTCACCTCCCCTGACTCCCGTTGCTCCCAGGCTGAACCTGTTTATCCCCGTCGGTTTAAACCACGCCCAAAAAGAAACCATGCGTACTACAGGACGAGTGGAAAACCAAAACGAATTCTTGAGTTCTGCAAATCGGAGTTGAGAGGGGTTGAAACTTGTTTTTTCTGGGAATCCTTCTCCTCCCTCTTCTCCCTCCTCATCCTCCTCCTCCTCATGCTCTTCTCGTCCTCTTCCTCCTCTTCTGTGACATTCCTGCTCCTTTTCTTCTCTTATCTTGCACCGGATTGGAGGCGTCTCATTTCTTGCACTGGATTGGGAGAAAGCTTTCGACTCGCTCAACGTCGAAGAGTTGCTTACATCGCTACGCAAATTTGGAGTACCAAGCCGTATCCCCACAACTACCAGCATATATATATACATATATATATATATATAACGGCAGAATGTTCTAAATAGCAGACGGCCACAATTCATCTACAGAGAGGCGGCAATTACTTGGGATCTCTCAAAGATGCCCGCGTTCACCGTTCTTGTTAATCATAGTCATGACGATGGTGATACGCGATGCCGAGCGCCGAGCAGATGCCAAAGTGCGAGAAGAACTGCGAGCAGAAACACGGGTTGTACTGTCGTATGCTGACGGCACGCTACTCGTTGGGCGTGACCAACGCGATCGCTCTTGGGTGGAATAGCAGAGGAGGGTGCACGGGCCAGCATGACATTACATTGGGATAAATGTCAGTTCATGCCTGTGCGTTGCAGCATGAACCTGACTACGCCGCAGGGACAGCCAATCCCAGCAACGTAATTAATGGTGTCTCTTGGGCAAGAATCTCGAGCTCAGGCTGGCTGTCTGGAGAATTAAATAAACGACTGGGGGCAGCGTGGGGTGCATTTTGCAGACACAGACGTGCATGGAACACACAGCTATTGGGACCGCCCGTAAACTTCAGGTCTTCCAGGCTCTTGTCACCAGCAAGGTGATGTATTATTTAATATCAGCTTGGTTGAATAAGGCAGAGCGTCGTCAATTAGACGGTGCTCAGGCCAGATGCCTTCGCAGCATCTTGCACATCCCACCTGCGTACGTTTCAAGCATTTATACAAGAGAAGTGTTGTTGCGAGCAAAGCAAGAGTTGTACACAGCGCAGCTTCTGACATTCCAGCTTCTACGGTTAGGGAACATTGGTAGGGCAAGAATTTAATGAGGCGCCTTAAGCTTCAGCACGGCAGCCTGCGGCCAGCTACAGACGCTTGCGCCCAGGCTGTAGGTGGGCCGAGAAATGAATGGGCGAAGTGCCTACTGAGCATGATTGGACAATACTTCGCTTCCGAGGAGGCCGCGTTGCAAAGTATTCGCGACCCCGCTGCCTGGCGATAAGTTGTGCCTGGTTTTGTCTCGACTACTCCCCTTCCCCCCCTTCCTCCCCGTGCCACGCACGATGTAAATTAAGAAGCCGCCGGTACGCCGCCTTTCCCGCAAAACGGTGAGATCAGGCTGGCTTTGCCTTACCTCCCACTGCTGCCGTACCCGCCTGAACTCCCGTGCAAGCTGTACCCGCTTGAATTCCCGAACGTCTTGACCTCTAGTCTGCACACGATGTAAGCTAGAAGGCCAGCGCGAAGCCGTTTCCCACAAAGCGGTGTGGAATAGGCAAGCAATATCTTCCTTTGCCCACGAGCTCCGGCACATGGCATTACTTGAAGACTTGTCTTTTCTTCCTCCTCCTCCTCCTCCTCTCCTTCCTCCCTGCGCGCCCCGGCACAACTTCTTTACCACCGTCAATATGTACCACCCAAAGGAAAAAGGAAGAGAAGGAGAGAGGAAGGAAGAAGGAAGAGGAGGAGAGGAGAAGGTAGGAGGAGGAGGAGGAGGAGGAGGAGGAGGAAGGGGAAGGTGGAGAGACATGAAAGGGGCAAGAAACACCAAGTCGAATTTCAAAGCACCAAGACAGACCACTCCAAACTCAAGACATCCAATGTCGGACCTAACGCGGGACAAAGAAACGCGAAGGAGCTTCAAGAAAACAAAGACGGACCAAGACGCACCGAGAGGCACCGAGCCTGGAGACAAGATGGAGCGAGACGAACCGAGCTTCAGCCTCTGAGCCCAACCAAGCCTTGAACCGAGAGCATCGAGCAACGGGTTATGTCAGTAATCACTTTGGCCCAATGATTCCAGTTTGGCCCGCGCGAGCTTCCAGCAACCAAGGCTGACAACCAAGGCCTCGATGGGGAAGCCCTTCGTCGCCCAGAAGGCGAGCTCCTCGATGGGCTCGAAGCAGAGATCCATATCGATATCGAGATCGAGCATGAGCAAAGCCGAGCACGCTCGGCTTGCCGGGAGAATGGAGGGAGACCTTCGAGCACGAGGACTGCCTTGAGGCGAGCCAGCTCGAGCCAGAGACGCAGCTCGCAGACAGCGTAGTACGGGGCGAGAAGCTGGAGGAAAGCAAGCGCGAGAAGCTCGAGGTAACTAAGCCCGAGGACGAACAAAACTCGAGGACAGCCAGCCCAAGGTCGCTGACGAGCACGCCGATGAGAAGCGCGAGAAGAAGCTCCAGGCTGTCGCCATCAGCAGCTTCAACGAGGAGAAGCGCGAGCACTGAAAGCGCAGCCGTCGCAACTCGGCTTCGCAGCCCGAGGACGAGGAAATCGAGGGCAGCCCACGCGAGGGCGCCCACTCGCAGCTCGAGGGAACCCCGCGCCAGGACGAGGGGCTCGAGGACAGCTAGCTCCGGGGCCTCGAGTCGCGCCTCCAGGACGTCGAGTCGCGGCCGCGAGCCGTCCAGCCTGAGCTCCCCCCGTCTGACCCCCGACTCCGCCGCGACCGAGCCCGCTCCGGACGCCGAGGCCCGGGCGAGCGCCTCGTTCCGGCGGTTGCCGAGCAGGTGGGCGCTCGACGGAGCGCCGTGGGAGGTCCAGCCAGGCGCGGGGCGCCGCGGGAGGTCCTCCGAGGCTCTTCGGAGGCCCCCCGGAAGCCTTTTTCCCAAGGCACGCTGTTCTTCAAGCGCAGCGTTCCCGAAGGTGGCGCCCGAGCGTCACGAGCCACCCGCTTGCGCAAAGACCGGGTGCTCCATCGTCTACTCGATCTTCGATCCTGAGGTCGAGGATCCAGGACCTTCGGGCCGCCGAGGGTTCTAGGTCTGAAGGTCTAGGATTCCAGGTCCGAGGATCTTGGATCCTCGATCCGAGGATCCATCGAGGATCATTGTCAGCCATTCAGAGGCTGTCCGAGGCCACTCGAAGGCTGTCCGAGGCCTGTCGCGGAGGCTCTCCGAGGCGACTCGAACTCCCTCAGACGCTTTCTCCGAGGCAACTCGGACGCCCAAGAAAGCCCAAAGCGCGCCAACGCGACAGGAGAAGGACGGAGCCTCGCGACGAGAAGCGAGAAGGAACGAGAAACCAACAGCAGCGACAAGGCACCAACAAGAGGAGCAAACAGCCAACTCGGACCCCCAAGATGGATGAAGGCGCACCGAGACGACGCAGGAAGGACGGAGCCTCACGACAAGAAGGCAGCAGGAAAAGGGAGACAACAGCAGCGGCAAGGCACCGACAAGGGCAGCAAGCAGCAGCAACAGCAAACAAGCAGCAGCACCGGCAGCTAGCAACGACAACAACCAACCAACAACACCGCAAGCAGCCAGCTTTTCAGGCTCGAGCCGCTCTTGGCTCAGGCTGCGCGCTCCAGCGATGAAGCAAAACGCAGCGAGGCTTCCTTCCAAGCAGGCGAGTCTCACGAGCCTCTGGGGGGCTTTCAGCCCCGAGCTCCGCGCAGACGCCGAGCTCGCACAAGAAGCTGCGCACCTCGAGCTTCGAGGGCCCAGCCTTCGCGGCAAGCTTCTTCACGAAACTCCAAGCCGAGAGGCCAGAGGCCGGGAAGGCCGAGAAGGACATCTCCTTTTCCGTCTCCTCGTCCTCCTCCAGCTCTTCGCATAGCCCTCCTCCTACTCCGTGTCCTCATTGTCCTTCTCCCTCTCCTCGTTCTCCTCCTAGCGCTCCTCCTTCTTTTCTCCGTCTCCTCCTCTTCCTTCTCCTCGTTCTCCTCTCGTTCCTCCCGCTGCTCCCCATCTGCCGTCCTCTTCCGTCCTCCTCTTTCCTTCCTCCAATCGCTTGCTCCTCCTCCTTCTCCTCTTCCTCCTCCTCCTCCTCCTCCTCCTCCTTCCCTTCCTCCAACCTCCTCCTCTCCACACTCTCGTCCTCCCTCTGCTCTGCCATTAATCCTTCCTCTTCCCTCTTCGAGGAGCGGAAACAAGCTGCCGCTGCGAGGCAAGAGCAGGCGAGCGCCGAAGGCAAGGCGATGGACCCTCAGGCCCTCAGGAATTCGGCAGAGGCGTCGAACGAGGCTTCGGTCGAGGAGGCAGGGCCGAGGGCAAGTCCGTCTCCTACAAAAGCACGCGCAAGCCGCGAGCTGCCCCGACGCTGCGCCGAGACGCCCCGGTCCAGGTCAAGCTCTGCATCGTCATAAACTGGGACAAGCATGCGAGGAAGCACGACGTCGAGAAGTTCAAGAGCCTTCCCGCCGAGGTGAAGGACGAGCTGCAGCAGAAATGGCAGTGGTCCATCGAGGCCGTGACGAGATGGCACGAGCAGCAACACGCACTTGAGAAGAAGGTTGCGACGGCGAGGCTCGGCAAGAACGGCCTCCGAGCCTGCGGCGTTGTGCGAGCACGCCTAGGTACGAGCAAGAGCGAGGGCAAGAGGCTCTCGCACAACGTCCCTGGCGTGGCGACTCCCAAGCGGCCGTTCGAGGGCGTCATGCACCGCCTCGGGTGCCGGTTTAAGCGCGAGCGCGAGCACGGCCAGGAGGTCCGTCGCAATACCATCATTAAGCAGCTCAAGTACCAGCTGGAACTCGAGATGCATAAGCAGCTCAACCTCAAGAGCAAGACCGACGCGATGTACAACGCCGAGATCCTCAAGAGGATAACCAAGCACCTGGCGACTTTCGAGGTCCACCAGCAGCTCCGCAAGGACTCCATTGGGTTGACGAGTTCGTGCAGCCGAGGTTGCACGCTCGTGGGCGCAAATACCAGCGCCTCTCCGAGCAGAAAAACAGGACGCTTGACCACCACAAGGCCAAGCTCACCTCTGCCACCACCGACAGGTTCGAGCACCTCATGGCGAGGGGTAGCCACGAGGACCTCAGACTCTTCGTCGGGGACACCGATACCTTCATCGAGCATCGAGCCGAGACGAGCCTGGTCGTCGTCGACGCTACCGCGCTCTGGCTTACGCTGCGCGGCGAAGAGTCGGTCCATCTCCACGAGTTCGAGCTCCAGGCAGCCTCCGCCAAGGCTCGGGTGCAGAAGCTCCGCCGGAAGTTTCGAGGACCAAACCTACTCGACCGCTGCAGACAATTACCGCTTGATACTGATCAGCATCTCGAGCGTCGAGGGTTGCTTCGACCCTAACCGAGCGCCCAGGTCCGCCAAGAAGTGCAGCGTGCTTTCTAGTGCCACGCAAACAACACTGTCGAGTCAGCGAAATGGACCTCGAAAGTGGCACCTCGGCTCCCAGACGTCACCTATGAACGGAGCGATGGCGAGACGCAGCGCTTCCAAGCAGGCGAGCCTACCGGCCGTCTGTTCCAAGGCTGGCGCGAGGCGCTCCCCGAGTTCACCGAGGCCGAGCGCGCGAGGGTGTTCAAGGCCATCGATGCGCGGGGGGCAAACGAGAGCCTTGACGGACGAGCTCATCGCGAGCTGGACCATCGACTTCACTCGAACCGAGCACGGCCCGAACCTCGCGTTGGCCGGCTCATTGTCGAGCCTGTGGGCCGAGGCCGTTCCTCTCCGAGCGTGGCTCCAAGGCATCGTCTACGCGCCGATGGCCCCAGACGTCGCGAGCTTCTTGCAAGAGCCAGACACTCACGAGCACAGCCAATTCAAGGCCGTGATCAGAGAGGTCAAGGCGGAGATCCACTGGGCTTTGGGGAACGAGTGGCTCGAGAAGATCAAGGCTGAGCCAAAGCAGAAGTATGCGTACCCGATCTGCTGTGGCCCTTACGAATGTCTCTACTGCGTGTCTCCAAGGCCCACATCCGCTTCCGCGAGAAGCGCGAGGAAGCCGTGCTGCTGCAGGGGCTGCAAGCGAACCAAATGCTTGCGGTCCGCCCAACCGAGCAAGGCACGCTCGTGATCGTGACAAGCCGCGAGCCCTGGAACTACTCGAACGAGCCAGGCCGCGGCATCGAGCCGAAGCTGGCGCTGGAGCGACTGAACGCATCCGCCAGTGGCTCGACAACGCGCCGCCAGAGCTGGACTGGAGCATCATCGACGGCGACTGCTTCCGCATCGAGGACTTGCCCGAGAATCCCATGCTTGCTGGAGTTCTCGAGCTCACAGACAAGCAGAAGGATATGCTCAAGCCGCCAGAGGAGCGGATCAAAGATATCCAGTTCCCGCGCGCTCTCGGGAACCAAACCGAACACGCGAAGAGACACGCCCGCAAGATCCAATGGGCTGGCAAATTCGCGGAGCAGCTACTCGGAAAGCTGCAGCGCAACTGGAACAAGATGAGATATGAGGAAGGCAGCCCAGACGGGATGGCTAGCAAGAGCCGAGGCGTCGCGAAGACGAAGATCAAAGGAAGAACGCCCGAGGGCACGAAGACTTTCTCCGAGAAGTTCAAGGCTGCGCAGGTAGCCAAGAGGAACGCCAGGAAGTCGGTTGGGAGACCTCGGGGCTCGAAGGACGAGGGCCTGAAGGCTTGTAAGGACAGCCCCTGGCAAGAGAAGATGGCCCGCGTCACCGACGAGGGGATTCGCGAGGGCAGGCACGGCAGGGTTCGAGACGTCTGGAGCATCAAGGGCTCCGAGAGCGAGTTCAGGGTGCTCGGGGTCAACACTGCGGCGATCTTCCAGGTCGTCAGCGGCCAAGCTCAAGGGCCAGCGGGCGACGGACTCACGAGCAGGACGGCGAGAGGAAGGAGGAGAAGGCGTGTGATATCGTCGCTGAGATCCACAGTGAGACCGATCGTGAGATCGATAGTGACATGGAAAAGGAGATCGGCAGGGAGATTGATTGTTAGACCTATCGTGAGATCGATCGTGAGACCGATAGTGGGATCCGATGTGAGATCGATACGGAGGTCGATCGTGAGACCGATCGGGATGTCGATTGTGGGTTGCATAGTGAGATCAATAGCGAGATCGATGGTGAGATCGATTGTTGTTAGACCGATGGCGAAATCGGCAGTGAGACCTATCATGAGATCTGTTGTGAGACCGACAGTGCGCGCTGGGCTCACGAGAAGGAGGGGGAGCGGAAGGATGAGGAGGAGAGGGAGGCGGAGAAGGAGGCCAGGAGAGAAGAAAAAGAAAGGCGGAGCAGGACAGGAGCAGAGAGGAGGAGAGATAAAGAAAGAAGAGGAGAGAGGGAGGAAGGGAGATGAGGAGAGATGAGGGCGAGTAGGAGAGAGACGAGGACGAAATTGAGCATCACCGTTCTATAGTCCACCCGCAAAGAGCAACCATTCGTAATTCTACACGACGAATAGACAACCACCCAGAAACCTCTATCTAGCTTTCTACATATCTGGTAGGTTCGAAACTTTGGTTTCCCTTGAAATCTCCGTTTCCTCCTCGTCCTCCTCCCTCCCCTCCTCCCTCTCCTCGTCATGCTCCCTCTCTTCTGTAGCTACACTCCTCCTCTCCGTCCTCCCTCCGTGCCCCGTCCGAACTGTGTAACCGTTTGTTTTCGGCCATCGGCAGACCGCAACCAATGGTACGCCTACACGACGAGTAAGAAACCACCGCGAATCCTATAGTTCTACACCTACAATTCGCTAGAACCGAAAGTTTGAACGTTCTGGAATTATCGTCTTCCTCCTCCTCCTTCTCCTCCTCCTCCTCCTTCTCCTGATCCTCCTCATTATACTCGTCGTTTCCCCTCCTCTTCTGTGACTGATGCTCCTCCTACCTCTACTCCTTCTCTTCTCTGTCTCTTCCCCCTTGTCCCCCTTATCCTCCTCCTCCTCTCCGTCCTCCGCGCCGCGCCCGAACTGTTCAATCGCCGGCTTTTGACCATCGGCAAACAGCAACCCTCCTCCTCCCTCATGTTCCTCCCCCTCCCTCTCCTCGTCCTCCTCCACGCTGTAGTCCTCCTCCTAGTCCCGCTCCTTCTCTTCTCTTTCTCCTCCTGCTCCCCCCCTCCTCTCCGCCCCCCGGCCTCACGACAACGAGGGTGAGAGGGAGGAAAAGGAGGAGGAGGAGGAGGAGGAGCAGGAAGAGCCGAGGGAGGGAGAGAGGGGCGGAACCTCGGAGAGGAGGACGGGGGAGGAGGAGGAGGAGGAGGAGGAGGAGGAGGGGGGAGGAGGAGGAGGAGGAGGAGGAGGAGGGAGGAGGAGGAGGAGGAGGAGGAGGAGGAGGAGGAGGAGGAGAAGGGGGGAGGAGGAGGGAGGAGGAGGAGGAGGAGGAGGAGGGGGAGGAGGAGGGGAGGAGGAGGAGGAGGAGGGGGAGGGAGCGCTCGTCGGCCCTCGAGCCTCGAAGGCTGTGGTCGAGGGAGCCTGGAAGCCCCCCAAAGCCTCAGAGGCTGGACTGGCGGGCGTGCAGGCCTGCCAGGCGCGGCCTGCCAGGCGCACCGCACTCGCCAAGCACTTCTCGACCGAGACCACCCGGCCGATCGCGGGGAACCAGCTCATCGAGCTTGGCACGGCGAGCGCGGTGCCCGGTGAGATCCGGGAGAGCGGGTGGGCATCGCAGACGGCGTCGTGGCGGTGGAGCCCACGGTGGCCGCGCTCTGGGCTCGAGCAGGCCAGGGCGGGGACACGATCACCGCCGCGCAGCAGACCTGGCAGAGGCGCTGGACCAAGAAGATCGAGAACGCCGCGCACTTGCCCATCGCAGTGCACAGCGATGCCCCGAGCCACTGCACCTCCCTCAGAGTCTCCAAGCAGGGGGCCGACGTCGCCATCCAGGACCGAGACTCCCTCAAGGTGCCGCCCGAGAGCGCCCAGCGGGCTGCCACGAAGATCCTCCGCGAGGTCTGCGCCACCGCCCCTGGCGAGGAATGCCCCCATGAGTAAGACGTTCTAGGTGGACGGCTGGTCCTGCGGGCTGTGGGTGACGAGATGGGTCGAGCGCGACTTGCGCGAGATCCCCGGCGAAGGGCGTAACATGCCCGTCAGCATCGGCCAGTACTACGCCCGAGGCAACGACTGGATCCAGCGCTCCCGAGACACCAGCAACAACCCTGCGGGAAGGCTAAGGCCAATGCCAAGGGCAAGGCTACCAAGGAGGCTGAGGACCCGCTCGCGGCCGAGACCTCGCACGCAGACCTCGAGAATGCTCTCGAGGCAGCCAAGGCCTGCACCAAGTGCCTGGTCAGCAAGGACGGCTCGAAGGGGTGCCGAGCGTGCATGGGCGTCCACTTCCAGGAAGTCCGCAAGCGAGACTTCCTGGCGCGAGCTTACAAGGACCTCCAGCAGTGCAAGTGAGCTCCTGTCGAGACGAGGTCAGCAACTCCAGACCGACTCTTCCGAGTCGATCCTTGTCCTAGTGCGCAAAAAGTAGAGCGTGGATGGGCGCTCACTCGGAAGAATGGCAAGATGGGTGTCTTGTCCCCGCCCAAGCTTCGCACCGCAGTCTGCACGAGCGACCCGCCTAGAACAAAAAGTAAGGCAACCATGCTATTTCAGAGGACTCGTGCTCTTCCCACGCCCTCAGAGAGCCGCCCCCAGAGCAACGACAGAGCCATTATCGATCTATCGATCTCAAAGTCGACCGCACTATCGATGCCACAATCGATATCACAATCGATCTCACTGTCGATCTCACTATCGATCCCATTATCGATCTCACGATCGGTCCCACAGTCGATCACACAATCGATCCTCCTATCGATCTCACTGCCGATACCACAATCGATCACACAATCGATCCAGCTATCGCTCTCGTCATCAAACTCGCTGTCGATCCAACTAATATCGATCTCGCTATCGAGCTCACTATCGATTTCACTATGGGCCCCATGCTTTCAGAGAGCCCCCCAAGAGGGGCCAGGGTCTCATGATACCATCGTATTTCTCAGGATTCGTGCTCATCCAACTCCTCCTGGGAGGCACCGCCTAGGCACTTGAGAGGGATTAGGATGCCATTCCACCAAAATATGTCAAAGGGTTTATCTTCATCGCAAACCTCCAGAGAAGCTCCCCCCGAGAGGGACCAATGTGCCACTGCGCTGTAATATTTCACAGGGCTTCTGCTCCTCCTACATCTCAATGCACTCCCCCTCAAAGGGGCCAATGTGCCATGGAACCATAGTATTTCACATGTGTCGTACTTGTCCCATACCTCTAGGCAGGCCCCACAAGAGTGGCCATTGCATCAGTCTGCCATAGTATAGGATTCGTGCGCATTCAACTGCTTCATACAAGCTCCAGCGGAAGGCTTCTCCAGACCAGCTTGGAGGTTATTCCAGACCCATCCAGACATCCCAACATCGATATCTGCGGGAAAGTTGTATTACCCTCCCAGGACCCCGAACTTTATCATCCCCAGGGTGCGATTCACACCGACATTGGGTTATCAATAGGGTCGCGGCCGAAGAGCCCAAACCGCTAGACCACACCAAATATGGATACGCTTCCCACCCAAGACATCCTGGCCATCCGGGCGAGGCGGAGCAGCCGGAAGAGCCGGCTGATCATCGAAGTGGTGCCTCCGTCTGATCCCTGCGAGCTGTCGGACAGGGCGAGGATCAGCCGGACCACCCAGGTGTCCACGACCGTGAGCACGACCAGCCCGGAGTCGAAGAGGAACCACGCGTCCCTGAGCACGTGCCACTTGGAGAGGTACGCGGCGAAGCGGACCAGGATCTCCAGCGTGAAGTACACGCAGAAGAACTGGTCGGCGACCTGGAACTGGAGCGGCGCGTCCCGAGGGTCGTCCGCTCTGTTCCTTGGCTGCCCCGATGCGCAGCACGCAGCGCGCAGCCTACTGCTACGGAGCTCAACAGGCACGCAGACTGAACACGTCGGTCTCACGCCACACGTGCGCCAACACTGACTGCCTACCAGACCACCCCAACCCAACCCGAAGACCCGAATTTCGGGTTGGGGGGGGGTAAGGCTTCCGCATGTGCGTTTTCGATGTTTCCCGACCCCCCCCCACTAGAAATCGAGGGTAAATCTGAGCCTTCGGGTTGGGTTGGGGTGGTTTGGTGGGTGGTGCAACACGTGGGCCACGGTGTGCCAAAACACGCAACGTATCGACACGGGCGGTTTGAGCACGGCGCGTGCCGCGTACCCGAACGGGCGCATCGAGGCAGCTAGGCTCTGCTCAGGTCCACGTCGACCGCGATCCACACGGCGCTGAGGGCGATCACGAACAGCGTGAAGTACTCGAATACGAGGCTCCGGGCGATCCGCTGCGCCCAGCCTTCGAGGCTAGGGGATCGACTACAGGATTGATGTACCCCGAAATTGATTCTCTCGTCGAACCAACGGGGGAAAAAAACGCCAAATACTCCACAGATCTCGACGAGGGCATCTATTTGGGGGTAAATCAACACTGTAGTCGATCTCTACTCCAAGCCTGACTTCTTCAGAAGGACGAACTCATCGCCGCGCTCTTGCATGTTCATTGCGTCTTTTACCTTGCTCTTCATGTTCATGCTGTACTCCCTCATCCTCATGGAGGCTGTGGCAGGGCTAGGGAGCGCCGATAACCACTGCCTCCCCGCGCCACCAACGCTGGCGGGATTGGACTCCCTGCCCTTTTCCTTCACCTCCCCGACATGCGTCACTTCCCTCGTGGCGTTGGAGGAGCACATGGAGGAGGCGCATATCCCGTGCGGCGCCGACAGGGACCCGGGCTTCAGAAAGAGAGAGAGGCTGCTCGACCTCTTCGGGTCGGATGAAAAGGGTGGGAAGCAAAGGAAGGGTTGGCGAATCAGCTCACGGCGCTGGTCTCTCTGGCGCCTTCCGGCGCCGGGAGAGGGGCCCGTGTATGGAGGAAAGCGCCGGGCAGCGGAGCCAAAACCAGCTGCCCCCCCCAGCAGAGTCAGTAACCGCCCCGTTCCCTGCCCCCCCCTTTCGTCCACCCCGACCTCTGGCCCACCGCAGCATCGAGGGCGGCCTCCTGCCCAGACGCCGCCACGTCCCTGCCCCACCCCTGGGCGCTCTGACCAGGCACGCCCCAGTCGCCGGCGCCTCGCCCCTGCAGCGCCTCGATCTCCGCGCGGAGCCTGCCGACCTCCGACGCCGTGGCCGCCTCCTGCAGCCGGAGGATCCCGTCGACCTCCGCCGAGAGGTCGCTCACCGCCTTGCGGACGGACTCCCGCGCCTGCAGCGCCGCGAGGGCCGCAGGCAGAGCAGCAGCGGGGGCCCCCCGCTCCGGCAGCGCTGCCCCGCCGGCCGCGACGCAGGGCAGCCGCGGGCCGCCGGGCTCCAGCGGCCGCTCGGCGGCCGGCGCCGCGCGGCTCTCCTGCGGCAGCACGCCGGCCAGCGCGTCGTCCACGAGCCGCGCCCAGTGGTCCTGCTCCGGCTCGGGCGGCGTGGCGCTTTGCCGCATCATCTCGCTGCGAGACTCGCGGCTCCCAGGGATATGCACCACCACCACCTCTATTCCCCCTCCCTCCTCCGCCATCCTCTTCCCCTCCTCGTTCCTGGGAGGGGGAGGGGGACGGGGAGGTGGTGGTGGTGGTGGTGTATAGCTTGGGGCCCCGTGATCTTGTTTTCGCATTCCCCCTCGGAACGTCCGTTGCGGAGGAGGAGTGGGGGAGTGGGGCCTGCGAGCGCCACGCCATGCTTGTGAGGTGAATACCGAAGCAGGCCCCCCTCCAGGACCACAGCACGCCTGCGAGCAACACGCCGTGCCCGTGGGGGGACCGGCACCCGCCCCGCGCACGCTCGGCACCGTTGCCAGAACCCTTCCCGAAGGAGGTCTGCGCAGATGGGGGCGGGCGATCCCGCCGCATCGCCGATGCATCGACGATGCACCTGCGCATTCTGCCGACCCTGTCGGCGTGTGAGACGGGTTTTTCCATTGAATCGTCGTCGTCGTCGTCCTCCTTGTCAGTCTCGTCATCGTCGTCGTCACGACCGTCGTCGCCGCTCCCCCATTTCTCTCTGGGTCCTCCCCCCCCAATGGCGCCACCCATAGGAAATTCCAGCAACGTGGCAATCGAATCCGAAGAAACCAATTCGCTTTGATTTTGCCCCGGAGAGGGGCGGCCAGGGGGGGGGGGCCAGGGGGTCTTGGGTTGTCTGGGGAGCCTCCTGGGCCGTCTTGGGGCCCTCTTCGGGGCCTCGTGGGCAGTCTTGGAGCGATCTGAAGGGCCTCCGAGGCCGTGAGGGAGCACTGGGGAGCGGGAAAAGCGAGGACGCCCAAATCCTTCAAAAACCTTTTCCAGGGCCCTCTTGGGGAGCCTCTTCAGTCCGTCCTGGAGCTTGTTGGAATCCTCGTCGGCCGTCTTGAGGGCAGCTTGGGCGTCTTCGGGGCCTCTTGGGACCATCTTGGGCCCTCTCGGGACCCCCATTAGCCTGTCATGGCCTGGTCCAGGGCGGGCCCGGGCCGCCTCGGGATCTCTTGACCCCCCCACAAGCCCCCAGCGGGCACCCGGTGGAAAATCCAGAAAATCTGGAAAATCTGGAAACACACATAGTTCTTCAACAGGGTAGTCTCTGGGGAGATCTGGAAAATCTGGAACATCTGGAAAACGAAACGTTTTGCAACGGTAAGTGTCCAGAGAATGGGAAATCGACAGAAAGAGAAAGAGAGAGAGAGAGAGAAAGGGAGAGAGGAAGAGAAAGGGGGAGGAGCAGGGGGAGGAGGAGGAGGATGATGAGGAGGAGGCGGTGCGATCATAGGCGGAGGAGGAGGTCGGAGGAGGAGGAGGAGGAGGAGGAAGAAGAGGCAGCGGAGGAGGAGGAGGAGGAGGAGGAGGAGGACGAGGAGGAGGATGTATGATCACAGGGAGGCCATACATACATATATATATATATATATACATACATACATACACACTAGAACCATCGCGCGCGCTTCGCGCGCGCGCTCAGGTTCTAGCAGGCCCCAGGCCTTGACGAATTCACTGCTCCACTGAAGTAGTGGACCACAGTCCACGCATACCAATCTGCATTCCGAAAGGCCTTCGAGGAAAATAGTTGTGTAGGAGGGCGGAGGCCATATGAATCGGGTTCCCAGAAGGCCTTCTGGGAGTATGGGTTTTGGGCGTCTTGGGGAGCCTGTTGGGGCGTGCCGTCGTCGTCGTCGTCGTCGTCGTCGTCGTCGTCGCGCTGCTGCGACCCATTCCCGAACCTGACCTTGGGGGCGGCCTAACCTGGCGCAGCCCCGATTGGCAATAGACCCGACACGTTCCGTCCAGAACGCCAGGTTCGCACGCGCCCAGCACGAAGGGACGGCAACTGCGGTCGCCAATAGTTTCGCGCCGAGTCCGTACATTTTACTACGGGGACGGGCTGATTTGTGCCTCTTGAAGGCCCTCTTGGGGCCCTCTTCGGCCATCTTGAAGCCATCTCGGGCCCTCTTGGGCCTCGCTAAGGCTGTCCTGGGGCCCTCTAGGGCGTCCTCGGAACCCGGAAGTCATGTTCCCGGAGAGGCTTCCGGGAACATGATTTCGAATGGGGCCCTCTTGGGCCTCCCTGAGGCTGTCTTGGGCCGTCTCGAGGGGGTCGGTGAGCCCCACAGACCGAACCTTTTGGGCCGTCTGGGGCCCTCTTGGGTCTCTCTTGGGCTGTCTTGGGGCTCCGCGGGGGCGTCTGGGGCACTGCGAAGACGAAGCCAGCAAGTGTGCTGAACACGTACGTTTTACAAAAGAAATGAGCAAATGTTTGCCTGTTGAAGGCCCTCTTGGGGCCCTCTTCGGCCATCTTGAAGCCATCTCGGGCCCTCTGGGGCCTCGCTGAAGCTGTCCTGGGGCCCAGTAGGGAGCGCTGGGAGCCCGGAAACCATGTTCCCGGAGAGGCTTCCGGGGACATGGTTTCGAACGGGGCCTTCTTGGGCCTCCCTGAGGCCGTCTTGGGGGCCTCCTGGGCCGACTTCGAGGCCTCTTGGGCCGTCTCGGAGGGTTCGGTGAGCCCCACAGGCCGACCCTTTTGGGCCGTCTGGGGCCCTCTTGGGTCTATCTTGGGCTGTCTTGGGGCTCCTCGGGGGCGTCAGGGGCACTGCAAAGACGAAGCCAGCAAGTATGCTGAAAATGGAGGTTTTACAAAGGAAATGTGCAAAGTGTTGCCTCTTGAAGGCCCTCTTGGGGCCCTCTTCGGCCATCTTCAAGCCATCTCGGGCCCTCTGGGGCCTCGCTGAGGCTGTCTTGTGGGCCTCTTGTGCGCCCTCGGAACCCAGAAGTCATGTTCCTGGAGAGGCTTCCGGGAACATGATTTCGATCGAGGCCCTCTTGGGCCTCCCTGAGGCATCCCTGAGGCCGTATTGGGGGTCTCCTGGGCCGGTTTTGGGGCCTATTGGGCCGTCTCGGAGGGTTCGGTGAGCCCCACAGGCCGACCTTTTGGGCCGTCTGGGGTCCTTTTGGGTCTCTCGTGGGCTGTCTTGGGGCTCCGCGGGGGCGTCTGGGGCACTGCGAAGACGAAACCATCGAGTATGCCGAAACACACACGTTTTACAAAGGACATGTGCCGATGTTTGCCTCTCGAAGGCCCTCTTGGGGCCCTCAGGGGCCCTCTTGGGGCTCTCTTGGGGCCCTCAGGGGACCACTTGGGGCCTCTTCGGAAGCTTCTGGAGACTGGGGGCTGGAATTTTCGGCGAGGGGGCCACGATCTTCGCGAAGGGTGCCAGAAAATGGCCCGGGGGGGCCCCATGGCGGCCAGAGGCAGCAGCCGGGCCCGCCCCCCCGGCTTACTCCAATATATATATATATATATATATATATATATATATATATACATACATACATTACATACATACATACATACATACATACATACATACATACATACATACATACATACACACACATACATACATACATACATACATACATACATACATACATACATACACACATACATACTAGAACCACGCGCGCTCGCAGGCGCTTGACAATACCACGGCTGCGCGCGTTGACAAAGTCACGGCTGCACGAATGCGCGTACCGACGAATGGCTTCAGAATGGTTTGAAAAATCAACATGAGCCTGGCCCCAGCAGAGAAGGGTCTCTTGGGCGCCGCCGGGGGTTAGTCCAGGGTCTCGTCGGGTGTTTGCGGCCCATCTCACTGTGGAGCTCACGCTGTACAAGGTGATTACTCGATCAAGCGAGGCCATATGTATGGGGGAGCGGGCAAGGATGGACTGAGGGGAGAGGGGCGAGAGAGAGGAGGGAAGATAAAGAATGGAACCGATGCCCCAGCGTCCGCTTGTGGTTCGAACTGATCTCGGCCATCTTGCCCTTTTCTTGGGGCCGTCGTGAGTCCTGGGGCCAAATCAACAGGAGGGCAACGGGTGAAGCCGCCACCGTGCCTGTGTCGTGGGTCAGAAGCATATTGGATGCTTGTTGGGGTCTCTTGCGAAGCTTCCAAAGAACATGTTCGAGGCAATTATGATGCCTCGTGGGGCTCGTCCGTGGCTGCTTGCGGACTGTAGGGGCTTCTTTGGGGCCTTCTCGTGGGGCCTCTGGAGTGCTTCTTGGGGGGAGGCAATTTTGAAATGTTTCGAAGCCTCCGGGGGGCCGTTTTGGGGCATCTTGGAGCCTCTTTGGGGTCTCTGATGGGTGCAGTTTTGAGCCTCTTGGGGCCTCTTGGGGGCCTCTTGGGGGCCTATTGGGGCGGAAATCTCCATTGTCGGTTCGTGTTCCCCCTCTTTGGCACCTCTTTGGGCCGTCTTGAAGCCCTCTTGGGCCGTCTTGGGCGCCTCTTGGACCGTTTGGGCGCCCTCTTGGGCTGTCTTGGGGGCCTCTCGGGGGCCTTTTGGGCCGTCTTGGGGCGATGTAGAAGCCCGAAAACGCGGGCAAGCAAAAAACATTGAAAAACACAATGAAAATCTATGATTTTAGCCTCTTGGGGCTCTCTTGGAAAGCCTCTCGGAGCGCCCCTGGGGCTTCTTTGGGGCCCCTTGGGCCTTGATGGGGCTATCTTGAGAGTCTTGGAGCGCTCTTGGGCCATCTTGGCGGCTTCTTGCCGTCCCCGGAAGCAGTGGTGGACGCCTCCGGGGGCGCAAAAGAGCCTCCGGACGCCCGAAGGCAAAGTGGGTTACGGAGGGGGGGGGGGGGAAATTCGGGAGGGTGTCCCAGCCCGGGGCCCTGGCCCCCGGTTCCCCGGTATATGATATATATATATATATATACACACACACATGCTTACACACATACATGCATGTATACATGCATACATGCATACATGCATGCATGCATACATGCATGTATGCATACAGACTGCCACTTCGTCCTGGCCAAAAATTCGGTTCCGGTGAACAAGTCGTAAAAGGCGCCCACGAAAGCCCAAGAGGCTCCTGAGGCCCAAAAGAGACCCCATGAACTCTCCCAAGCGAAACCCCGTTTGAGTCGTCGTCGTCGTCGTTCCCATTCAGGGTCGGCGGCACCAGCCGTCAGGCCTTCGCAATCGGCGATGCATCGACGACGCCAGCATGGAGAAGATCGCGCTCCACATCGAGCCGCAGCGCGGATGCATCGGCGATGCGGCGCGACCCTCCGAACTCATCTACTCGGACCCCACTAGGTAGTCCTCACCGATAACCGAAATAGGTTTTAAGACCCCCCCAATGGGGGAAACAATTTATCCTTGCGACGCCCTTATTGACGGACTGGGGTCCCACCAATCGTGGAAAAATCATTATTTCTCCACGACACCCGCCGCACAACAACGGGGAAGACGAGGAGGAGGAGGAGGAGGAGGAGGAGGAGGAGGAGGAGGAGGAGGAGGAGCAGCAGCAGCAGCAGCAGCAGCAGCAGCAGGAGCAGGAGGGGCGAAATGCATGCACCGCCGAGAGAAAGAAGGGGGGGTCCTCAAAACTGAAGACCTACCTCGGTTAGGGGAGAGGAGGGGGGGAGGACCTCTCGCATCAACGGACGTCACGGGCTCACCGAATGAAAACACAATCTCTGCGCGGTCTTCGCCAGTGCCCGCGCACCGCGCACTCGCGCGAGAGCGCGCGCGCCAAGGCCCAGGCTGCGGGCGGGCGGGCGCCTCGGGGCGCCGCCGCTCTCGAGCCAAACTGGGTGCGGAGGGCGGAGGATGTGGCGGACCCTGGGAAGCTCCGAGTCCAGCAGGCACTGACATCTCTTGGGGGGGGGCGCGTCGTTCTCTCCCGCCGCGTTACGCCGAGTTCCCACTGGCTTCCGCCCACGGAGCCGCCCCCGTTCCACTCCCGCCGCCTGCCCCCGACGACAAGATGGCAATTCCTTCGACCCTTGAAAACGAAGACCTCGTTGAAGCGCCCCACATATCGGATTCGGGACGGGGCCTCGCCAGGCTGAGAAGGCTGGGGCATTTGGAAGTTGAGGCAACGGAATCCACCTTCGAAATCAGATTCGCTCGCGCTGGATAGGAACCATTACATGAGGAATCCAGGGTCTGGAAGATTGTTGAACTCCAATCGTAGATTGGCCATGGATTTCACCACCGCCCTCATCAGATAAGGAATCCTCTGGGGTCTGCAACCTGCTGGGCACATTCGTTATGGCATTCACACATTCGTGGGTGCAGGCTTGTGCGCCCGTGTGAGAAGTTCCGGATTGCATACGCAAGCGTCCCCATCTCTCAATTTTGCGCTCAACACAGCCTGTTCGATCCGATATTGGACTTCAGAGCGCGTATTACGTCTGTGTTTTGTCTGGGTGTGATGTGTGTGTCATGCGTGATCGGCGCTGGGGGCAATGCTGTCGGGGGCCCTTCGCCCCCTCTCGCGCTCTATGGGAACATACTGGGGCCCATTCGGGCCACCTCTGCGGCATCTTGCGTCATCCCTTCTTAGGGGACTTGATCTTCAAGCGCAAGACAAAAACCTGAGTGCAAAGTTTTTGGAAGCCACCGCCTCGCAATCTGCAGCGGCGCTCGACTCCAGAGCCCATGCGCCTTCGGAGGCACACACACACACAAAGACACACAACAAAAAAGCTCTTCTGAGCGTCAGCGGGGAGGAGCAGCTCCAGCCCGTCCAAGAGTCCGCGGCCGCGCACGCGGCGGCCATGGGGAGGAGATGGCGGTGCGCCGCGGGGGTGGCGGTGGCGGGGCGGCATCCGCGGCCGAGCATCGGCGGGCAGGGCGGGGGGCGGCGCAGGCCGCCGGGAGGGCAGCGAGGGGGGGCCGGGCGCGGGGGCGAGCGGGCCAGCAGCGGGCGAGGGGGGGGCCGGGGGGGGGGGGGGGGGGGGCGACCCCGAGCGGGGCGGCGGGCCGACGGCCGAGAGCAGCGCGCCGAGGCGAGCAGGGCGCCCACCAGAGTCTCTGGCGGGCGGGGAGGGGAGGCCGAGGCGGGGCGCCGGGGCCACGGGCGGCGAGGGGCGGGGAGAAGGCGGGCGGGCAAGACATTCGATCAGAGGCACACACACACACACACACACGCACACACGCACACGCACATAAACACAACACACACACAAACACAAACACACACGTGTGCCTCCGACGCGGCGGTGGAACCAGTCACTGTGTCGAGCAAATACGATCCATGGCCAAAACAGAAGACTCCACCTCACGTGGGAGCATGGGCAAAACCCGTAAGCCGCAATGAACGCCAAGGCAGGGCCACTGAACAGAAGCCAAGCGCACGCATGAGGAGTGGGCGCGGGGAACAGAGAGAGCGAGAGAGCGAGAGAGAGGACAAACCAAACAAACAATCCAGCACGACATCTAAACACACAAAGAACATATAACAAACAACCGCCAGCACACAACAAGAAGCAGGGCGGCCAGGGAGGGCGAGGATAGATAGGGAGGGCGGAGAGAACCGCCCCCATCCAACACACACACACACAACAACAACAACAACAACAACAACAACAACAATCATTTTACCCGAACGCTCAGTGTTCTCCCCAGTGCCAGGGTTTTCATGCGACGCCAGCCAATACCCCCACTTCGTGGGGGGGCAATGCAAGCTCTACCAAACATCCACACGACTCTCGGGAACCACCCACACCCAGCTTCCCGCCCTATGACGTCAGGACACTTCACTTCGTGGCGCGCGGACGATCGTGGATACTACACTGGCGTGGAGTACACACCCGCAGAGGTTAATCACTTGTTTGGGCCCCGCATGTGCCCCGCATCGTGCATTTGTTGCGCATGATATGAGAGCAAGACAGAGAGAGAGAGAGAGCAAGACAGAGAGACAGAGAGAGAGAGAGAGAGAGAGAGCAAGACAGAGAGCCAGAGGAGAGCTACGGTGCGCTTCGTGTGATTTTATGATGCGCGGTGCTAGAATTCTTAAAAACCCAATGATTTTTGGAGATTTCGGCGTGCGCGCGCGAAGAAAAAACGAATATGTCCCGCATGGTATTATTTGACAGGGATGATGGCCCTGGCAGGTGCGCAAACGTTGTCGCAGAAGTTCGAAAAAGTTGCTCGCAAAAGCCCGTTTGACAGAATTGTTTAAAAAGTGTTGGTTTTCCTACGAATCCGCAAGAGCGCGCGGAAGAACATTTTGACATTTTTTTCTTAAAAAACCATTGGGTTTTTGATGTTTTTATGTTAAAATCGCTACGAAACCTAAGGTTTTGGAAGGATTTCGTCTTGCGCGCACGAATGTCCACTTTACCTTATTTTTTGCAAGGGATTCTTGCAATTTGATCAAGTAAGAACAAGAATTTTCATTTTATAGTATTTTTTACAAGGGAAAGCGGGGGGGAACAAAACAACCGGATCCGGACACAATCGTTTTGCCTGAGACTTCCTCACGAAAATGATGAAAATGTAGCTGCGGCCTAGGCGCGGCGGGGGGGCCGTGCACCAGGGGTCCCAACAATAATTATTCTTAAGAAGAAATAATGTTCAACAACAACAGCAACAACAACAACAACAACAACAACAACAACAACAACAACAACGACAACAACGACGACGACAACAACAACAGCAACAACAGCAACAGCAGCAACAACAGCAACAACAACAACAACATCAACAGCAACAACTAAAACTACCGACATACTAGCGAAGAGGCAATACACAAATCAACAACTATGCGATCCATAACCCCTAGCGGCAACCTACAAAAACTCAATTCTGAACATAATTACCAGAACCTGTCTTACAGAGCAAACGCTCCATGCCATCCCAACAAAAATCGTTCCGCGTCTTTCGTCGAAAGCTTTTTCCGCGCTCCCGGGGGCACGATCCCTCGGAACAGCTGCTGGACATCTGGCCGGCTCCGAACACCCTGAACCGAACAAGCCCGTCATCGATGCCTACTTCCGCCAGCCTCGGCCGGCGAGGCCGCCCCCGTGTTACTTCCGCCGCCGAGGAACCGAATCTCGATCCTCGGGGCCACCTCTGCTCATAAAATCGGCAACAGCACTGGGCGTCCAAGACGAGGGCGACCACGAAGAGGGGGTTCCCCGGGGCGTATTGAAAGAATGAGGGGGGAAGGGGGAAGCCATGAAACCTGTCGGGGATCTACTGGCCCTGGTAAATGCAAACCCGGGTCAGTCAGGCCTTGCGGGATCCTGCAAGATCCTGCAGGATCCCTGGAGGATCCTGCACGCACCCCTGGCTCTGCAGGATCAGCAAGATCCGGCGCTCTGACTGACCCCCGTCTGCATTGACCCCCTTCTCTTGAGCCCCGAACCTGGGGAGATTCTGCGGCCCTGGCCATGAGATCTCCCCCAACCCAGAGCATCCTGGGGCCACGTCGGGCCAGGGGCACTTCTAGCAACAGCCGGCCCTCGGACGCCCCCGGAGCACACCGCCGCCAGCACCGGTCTCGTCCGCGCCTCGGCCACTGAGGCTACCCCAGCCGGGCGAGCCCGGGGCTCCGGCGGCCAGCGCACCGCCGACGGCCCAGGACTGGCACGGCCAGGGCAGGCGCAGAGGGACAAAAAAGAGAGCGTCGACTTCGATAATCGGGCAGCGCTTAACCGCTGAAGGTCTGTAGTTTTGGTCCCCACCCCTTTCCTCTCAGCGGTGAAAATGACTGGTCCTAAAACCTCCTCCTCCTCCTCCTCCTCCTCCTCCTCCTCCTCCTCCTCCTCCTCCTCCTCTTCCTCCCCCCCTCCTCCTCTTCCTCCCCCCCCCCCTCCATTCCCTTCTCTTTACAGATCATTTCTCCCTGTCGCACCCCGAGGCCAGTTTTTAGGGCAGGCCGGGCGTTTCGCCTGAGACTCCCTCACCACTGATGACTCAGAAGCTTTTTAAAAAAGTGACAGCCGCTTCACACATCGAGAGCGGGTCGCTTTCAAAATGTGGCTCTCGCCTTCGCGCCGCACACATTCGTTTTAAACATTTGCAAAAGCTTCACGGATTGAGGCCGGGTGGTTTGAAAAAATGTGGCTCTCGCCTTAGCGCCGCAGACATTCGTTTGAACCATTTGCACGAGCTTCACGGATTGAGGGCGGGTGGTTTTCAAAATGTGGCTCTCGCCTTAGCACCGCGCACATTCGTTCAAACATGTACAAGAGCTTCACGGATTGAGGGCAGGTGGTTTTCAAGATGTGGCTCTGGCCTTAGCGCCGCGCACATTCGTTTTAAAATTGACAAGAGCTTCACGGATTGAGGGCGGGTCGTTTTCAAGATGTGGCCCTGGCCTTAGCGCCGCGCACATTCGTTTTAAAATTGACAAGAGCTTCACGGATTGAGGGCGGTTCCTTTTCAACATGTGGCTCTCGCCTTAGCGCCGCGCGCATTCTTTTTTAATGCAAAAGCTTCACGGAGTCCCATGACAAGAGTACCAGAAATTGTGTCTTGGAAAGACTCAGGACTATGCGGGCGCAACAGTTATGTTGATTTGGTGTTGAAGTCCCGGGAACAATGTTTTGGCACTCTTCAAGATCTTCAAACTGTTGTCTTACAAAAAAGACAGTTCCAACACTGGAAATGAACTGTTGTAGGGGCCTATGAAAGGGGGAGCTTGGAGGGAGGGTTGATTCCAACATCGTTGATGACTCTTGGGCTTCCACTGGTCCTCCTCCTTCTCCTCCTCCTCCTCCTCCTGAGCGCTCCTCAGGCATAAGTTGGGCTGGGGGGGTCTAAAGACCTTTCAAGGTTAATGGGGGGGCGACAAATGGGGGGAGGGAGAAGGGTGCACATCTCGGGCCCCAAGGCCCCCTTGTGGGCCCGAGAGGGCCCCTTCAGGGGCCCTAAAGGACTCCCTCCGGCGGTCCTCGCTGCCCCCCCGATTAGAGACTTTCGAAGGAGGCCAAAGCTGCGCCACCCCTCCACTCCAACCCCCACCCGCACACACCATTCCCAGGCGCGCTGATCGATGAAGCCCGCGCGGACTCTCGAAAATCTGCGCTTGCGTCAAGCTCTGTGTTTGTTCTCGAGATCCCAGATCCTGGCTGCCCCCGACACCGCCCTCGCGCCGGAGAGTATAATCGCCTGTCGACTCCTCATTGGTCCTCCCTCCTCCTTCCGTCCTCCTCCTCCTCCTCCTCATCATCATGGCTTCTCCTCTCCTCCTCATCTTGGCTCCTTCTCCTCCTGCTGGCTCCTATCTGTGCTCCTCCTCCTTGCTCCTCCTCATCCTCCTCCTCCTGGCTCCTTCTCCCCCTCCTGGCTCCTCCTGGCTCTTCCTCATCTTGGCTCCTCCTTGTTCTCCACCCCTCTGCATTGTAACTAACTCCTCCCTGTTGCACGCCCAGACGTGTCAGTAGGGCGGGCCAGGCGTTTCGTTCGAGACTTCTTCACCCGCTATGATCCTGAAACTTGAAATTCGCAACAGTGTCAAGGATGGAAGGCGGGTCGTTTTGAAACTTTGGCTCTCGCATTAGAGCCGCGCACATTCGACCTAAACGTTCGCAGCAGCTTCAAGGATGGAGGACCGATCGATGACCGATGGTTTTCAAAAGATGGCTCTCGCCCTAGCGCCGCCAATATTCGTCTTAACACTTCGTAGCATGTTCAGGGATGGAGGGCCGCTCATCTTCAAAATGTGGATCTCGCCGCAGCGCCGCGCAGATTCGCCTTAAGAGTTCGCATCAATTCTCAAGGTGTACGGCGGTTGCTTTTCAGAAAGTGGCTCGGGACGTAGCGCCGCGCACATTCGTCTTGAATGTTTGCAACGGTGTCAAGGATTCGTATGGTAGAAATCCCAGGGATGTTTTTTTTCTGGCACGATGTCAGGACATGAGCATGTAACGTTGGTTCGCGGTGTTGAAATCCAAGGAAAGGTCGTCAGACACGTCTTAGAGATGCCAGGGCGCAACGGTCTGGTTGATTCGCGACGCTGAACTCCCAAGAACAGCGTTTGGGCACAATTGACAGTTCTCAAACGGTCGTCTCCAAATGGGGCACTTGCTGCAGTGAGTATGCATGCTGCAGGGACATCTGACGAGGGAACTTGGAGGGAGGGTGTCTTGCAACATCGTTGGTGCGTCTTGGGTCTATACTGGTCCTCCTCCTCCTCCTCCTCGTCCTCATTCTGGCTCCTCCTCCTCCTGGCTCTTCCTGACACCTGACACCTGATGGCTGCAAGGTTCGTCCGAGCGTAGCCTGCCCCCACCCTCAGGGCCGATCGGCCCTGAGGGGGGTTGATCAAACTAATGCCAGGTGACCCCTGGAGCACCGCTCCGAGGGTCACCAGCAGGTATCTGGAATGAGAGAACGCAGGTGCCCCCCCCCTCCTCCTCCTCCTCTTCCTCCCCCTCCTCCTCCTCCTCCTCCTCCTCCTCCTCCTCCTCCTCCTCCTCCTCCTCCTCCTCCTCCTCCTCCCCCTCCTCCTCCTCCCCCTCCTCCCCCTTCACCCCCACGGCACCCCTCTGACCTCAGGAAGCCGCGGCAGGCGCGGGAAGGGAGCGGCTCGCCCACGGCGGCCACGTGCGCCAGCGCCCCAGCGCCGTCGAGGTGCCCCAGCAACATGTCCAGCACGGTCGGCACCGTGACGAGGGCGTGCACCCCGAAGTCGCCCAGCACCTCGGCGGCTCCCTCCCGGGGCCCGTCCTGGCTACGGCAGGCTCGCGCAGCGCCCACTGCGGCGTTGGCTTCTTCGGGCGCGGCCTAACCGACCACTAGCAAACCATCCCCTTCCGTCACGTCATCCTCCGCTTTCAGGCTTCCTTCCGGCCTCATGCACACGTCTTGGGGCGAGGCGAGGGGGACGTCACGTAAGGGATGGCTTGCTAGGGGTCGGTCAGGCCGCCCCTGAGTTTCTGACACCGCGTGGATTGTTCCACCTTGAGCGATCGGCCGTTTCCGAAACGTCAGGCCGTTCATGATCGACCGATCCTGGCTCGCCAGCGGCGTTCCATCTTGAATCTTGAACGATCGGCCGTCTCCGAAACGTCAAATATCGTTGAACATCGACCGATTCTGACTCGCCGGCGGCGTTCCACGTGGAACGCCAGCGGCGAGGTCGCTGCCGGAAGACACGACGCGAACCTACCGTAACTCGTCATCGTGAGCCGAGGTCTCCCTGGCGCGCTGGCGCGGGAAAGGGGAAGAAGAGGCAGCTGGGAAGGCGAGAGGGGGAAGGGAGGGATGGAGGAGGGAGGAAGGAAGGGAGGGAGGAAGGGAGGGAAGGAGGGAGGGAGGGAAGGAGGGAGGGAGGGAGGAAGGAGGGAGGGAGGAAGGGAGGGAAGGAGGGAGGGAGGGAAGGTCCTGGGGCCCAGAGCGGGCCCCTGCAGGCCAAGAGGGACCCGCAACAACACACCTCGATCACCAGGTGGCCTCCCAAATGGGGTCCGAGTGTAGACGGGTCGGAGGATCGCTCCGCATCGCCGCCGACACGGCGGAAATCGGGCTCCGCATCGAGCCGCATCGCCGCTGCACCAGCGATGCGCATTGATCCTCCGACCCCATCTACTCGGACCGCAGCTAGAAGGCCTGTAATCACACCTCACCACTCCTCCTACAGTCAAAACTGATAGGAAGGACGCGCCATAATGATGCAAGCCCCTTGGACGACCGTGTTGAAGCTTTTCGAGCACGGCTGGCCATCGAACGTAGACAAGGATGGACCGACGAGGCACGGATACACGGGTACCCTTGGGAAGGTGACCCCTCCTCACCATCGGTTTCGACTGTGCTCCTCGTCCCCCACTTCCATCATTCTCCCTCTGGACGACCCCGCAGGGCAGGCCGGGCGTGTCGCCCCAAACTTCCCCACCGCTCGTGCTCCCGACGCCCGACATTTGACCCAGACGTCGCACGACTGGGCAGGGCACGACACGCCGCTGCGCAGCGCTCGGCGTGCCGCCTCGGCGGCCCCGCCGACACGCGATGCCCTGCGAGCGGATGGCCTGTCGCTCCGCTCCGCTGGGCGGGCGGCTGAGCAAAGCTCGGGACGCTGACGCCCAGGGGGGCCTCGGACGTGGATGGAGTGTCGCGCCGAAGCGTGGCGGGCCAGCACTGGCGGAGCGACACGCTAGCCAAAAGTTCCCGACGGTGTGACCCTGACGCCTGAAATCTCGCCAGTGTTCGCATGACTGGGCAGGAGGTCCCGGGGGTTGTGAACCCTCCCGGGGGAGTACCCTTCCCTGGGAGAAGGTTTCAGCTCCAGAGCGTCAGCATCGACATCGTCGTCGTCATCGTCGTCGTCGTCGTCGTAGTCGTCGTCGTCGTCGTCGTCGTCTCCTCCTTTCAGGGTCGGCGACACCGGCCGTAAGGCCTTCGCAATCTCTCCAGAGGAGCGACAGCAAAAATTGAGTCTTACGCGAGATGACGTAGCGATATTACGCGGCGGCTTACGCGGGCCGCGGGCGCGGCACGCCACATTGGAGACGAGGGCGCTGACGCGCGAGCTTACGCGGGCAGCTTACGCGAGTGTCGGCGAAGACGACCTCGCTTTCTTCTGTCGCTCAGCTGTCGCGCGTTAGGGCCACTCCAGGGCCCCACTTAGGGCTCTTTAGGGCCCCAGAGGGGCCTTAGGGCCCCTCAAGGGGGCCTGTAGGGCCCGAGCAGGGCAGAATGCATCGTCGCAGGCGGTCCCGCACCCGAGCCGCCGCAGGGCTTGCTCGCTCACCGAGCGAAGAGACCGCAGCATCCATCTGCGCGGCGCCTGCGGGGCCGCCCTGCCATGCGAACGCCCTCGACGACGACGACGACAACGACGACGACGACGACGACGACGGCGACGGCGACGGCGACGGCGACGGCGACGGCGACGGCGACGGTGGCGGCGGCCACGACGACGACCAGGGCGAGCGCGAGGGAAGAGGCGAGGACCAGGGCGAGGGACGGAATATGGCGGAGAGGCGACCCGGAGACGGGGCACTCAGGCGGGCAGACAGCAAGGCAGCCGGCCTTTGAAGGGCCTCACTGGCGGTTCCTGGTCCCTCGATGGTCGGCAAGGCTGGGCAATGTGATCGGTGGACCAACGATCGTCCTCGTATTGCTGTGCTCGCACCTGCAGCTGGGACCTGCCTGGCCTCCTATGCGCGCGGGAAGACTGTCGGGAACTTTGGCTCAGCGCTCGGCGCGTCGCCGTGGCGGCGCCAGCGACACGCTATGTCCTGCAAGCGGATAGCGCGTCGCTCCGCTCCGCGGAGCGGGAGGCTCGGAAGGCTCGGTACGTTGACGCCTGGAAACTGAAACGTGCATAGCGTGTCGTGCCGAAGCGTTGTGGGCCAGAACCGATGGAACGACCCGCTGACCAAATATTCCCGACAATCGGGGATCTACTGACCTGGGTCAATCCAGACCCGTGTCACTCGGGCTTTGCAAGATCCTGAAAAGTCCTGCAAGATCCTGCAACATCCTGCACGCTGACCCGGGTCAATGCACCCCTGGCCCTGCAGGATCCTGCAAAATTCGGCGCTCTGGCTGACCCCCGTTTGCATTGACCCCCGTCTCTTCAGCCCCGAGACAGTACATGTTCAACGTCGCTGACGATCTCGGAGGGGCGAAGGCCGGGAAGCGCAAGAGA
This sequence comes from Prorocentrum cordatum, assembly GCA_963575745.1. Classification (NCBI taxonomy): domain Eukaryota; class Dinophyceae; order Prorocentrales; family Prorocentraceae; genus Prorocentrum; species Prorocentrum cordatum. The sequence goes on from CAUYUJ010001669.1 coordinate 1,271,706, forward strand.
AGCCTACTGACATGCGCCCCCCTCTCCTGGGCCCCAGAGATCGGGCCAGGACCCGCACGTTTCCCCAAGAGCCGCCAGCGCCGCAAGGGCGACAAACTTCGCGCTTCGCGCTGCGCGAAAAGCAAAGCGCGAATAACTTCGCGCTCTCGCGCCTCGAGGAGGAGAACGAGGAGTCGAAGCGCGAAGCGCGAATAACTTCGCGCCCTCGAGGGCAGCTTTGGCGCCGAGATGGTGGGAGTCGACCAGAACGTCGGCCAGCCCCCCCCTCCGCTCTGCGGCAACCACCTTGGTAAGACGAAACCAGGACGAGGATCAAACATCGGGTGACAATACATCGAGAACCTCTGAGATCCGGCGGCTCTGAGAGGACGTCCCGGGCGAAGCGCTCAGAACGTTCCCGAACGCTCTGGAACGGATTCACCCTCGTCCCAGCGTGGCCGACTTGGCCACTGCCCGTCCTGAGCGACGAGCCGAACGCATCTCTGGAGGCCTCCCAAGTAGGTTCCGAGCAGCAGGGCTCGGAGGATCGGGCCGCATCGCCGGTGCATTGACGACGCATCGGTGATGCAACGACGACGTCGGCGAAACATCGGCGACGTTGGCGTGGAGATGATCGGGCTCCACATCGAGCCGTATCGCCGATGCACCAGCGACGCGGGGCGATCCTCCGACCCCAACTGCTCGGAACCCATCGGGGAGGCCTCGAACTTCCCCTCCAGAGCCGCGAACCGACACCATCTCACGATCCTACTCGGCGCGGCGCCTTCGCTATGTAGTCGGGGCGTTTGTGCGCGCCCTCCGCCGCGACGCAGAGCGACCCGCCCGCGCACAGAGCGGGGTAGAGCTCATACTCGGCGGTGCGCCACTGGTACGGCGTCTTCCAGAGCAGCCGGGACTCGCTGGAGACACCGATGCTGGAGCCGAAGCAGAGGACGGAGTGCCACAAGTTGCGGTGGTCGCACACGGCACCCTTTCGCAGAGTCAAGGGACTGGCAGAGGGCGCGCGCATCTGCTGCCCTGGCCCCTCCTCTATCACCTCTTCTCCCCCCCACCACCCCGTGGGTCAAGGGGAAATATTTATCAAGTGGGGGGTCCTGCTCCGCTACCGCTACTGCTACTTTAACTCGATACTTCTCCCTTACACCCCGAATCCACACCCATGGCTTCGTCAGGTACCCCTGTGAAGAAGTTGGAACGGTCGCCGAACCGCCAGTGCAGACCACCCGTCGGAAGAGCTCTCTGCGGGCGAGACCTGCTCGCATGATCGTGCCAGTCGCATTCGGCGGCGGAGCTTGATCAGACTTGAGATTGACCAAACCCCCCGGCATGCCTAGGTCGTAGGGCGCCGCCACGAGCCCAGCCAGCGCAACCTCCTCCAGCCCGAAACCCTCTGCCCAGGTTCCAGGCGCCGGGCACTTGAACAGCCTGTGGCGCGTCGTCCCCAAGTCCGGCTTGCCCCGCTGACAGCAGGGGTCAGTCTCGGACCGCTCCACATAATGCCGGACCCCCCAGCGATGAAGGCTCCCAGGAGCTGCGCCATCTCAGGGCGCCCCTGCGCTCGAAGGCCCGCCGGCGCGAACCTGATCGGCCCCGGGTCAGGCGGGCGACCCCGCGGCGCCTCGAAGCCGGGGTGGAGAGAGACCTCGCGCGTCGGACGCCCGTGGACTCCATCTTCAACCAAGCCGACGAGCATCCGCGGGATGAGCGCCGAAGGCCCAGCACCGCACCGCGATCGTCGCGCCAGACGTGCCAAGAACATGCCGCCCAGCCCGCGCGCCGGAGCGCCAGCTAGACCGCTGCGGCGGGCCCCGCGACCGCGGCCCACGACTCGAACGGCGCCGCGAAGACCATTTTGAAGACGGCGTCGGGCCTGGATTTCCCGAACGCCGCGGTCGCCCAAGCCTGCAGCAGTAGAATGTTGGCGGCATGCGCTGGGCCCTGCTTCCGCGCCTTGCCGCCCTGAAGCGCGAACTGGATGGCTCTGGCCCCATAGGGAGCCCCACGAAGGTCTCAGTGCTACCGTCCGCATGCGTCCCGCACGCCCAGTACAGCGATTCGTGGCCCCATAGGGAGCCCCACCGAAGGTCCCAACGCTACCGTCCGCATGCGTCCCGCACACCCAGTACAGCGTTTCGTGGCCCCATAGGGAGCTCCACCGAAGGCCCCAATGCCCCGTCCGCATGCGTCCCGGAAGCCCAACTTGGCATTTTCACCCACCCAGTGCAGCGCTTCGTGGCCTCATAGGAGGCTCCACCCAAGGCCCCAGTGCCACCGTCCGCATGCGTGAGGGAAATGTAATTTGGCATTTTCACCCGCGCAGTGAAGAGCTTCGTGGCCCCATAAGGGGCTCCACCGAAGCCCCCAGTGGGACCGTCCGCATGCGTCCCGGAAACCCAATTTGGCACTTTCACTCACTCAGTAGAGCGCTTCGTGTGACCACGATGGAAACCACCGCAACCGCAAGTTCACAAAAAGATTCCAGGACGGGCGCAATCCCAAATTTACATGGCAGCGTTTCGCACTTGCACTCACGGTTCACTCTGCACTGCGCGCAGCGCATGCAATTACACGCGCCTTCGCCTTGCAAACATCACCCCAGGAACCATCTTAATAACACCAAAGGTGACCTGTGGGACCTGCGGGACCTGTGGAACCTGCCGGAATTGGGAGAGATGTTGGGAGCATGAGCCCTGTGGAACTTGTGGGAGCTGTGCGGGCTGCGGTAGCTGTGGGACCTGAGGGACCTGCGAGACCTGTGGGACCCTTGGGACCTGTGGGACGCGTGGGCCTGGTGGGACCTGTGGGGCCTTCGAAATTGCAAAACTTGTCGTCCCTGCGAGACCTGTGGGACCTGTGGGACCTGCGGGGCTTGCGCCACCTGCGACACCTGCCTGACCTGTCGGACCTGTAGGACCTGAGGGACTCGTAGGACCTGTGGGACCTGCAGGACCTGCGATACCAGTGGGACCTGGCGCCTGTGGCACCTGTAGGCCCCGTGGGACCTGCGGAACTTGCGGGGCCTGCGGGACCGGCGCGACATGTGGGACCTGTGGGACCTGTGGGACCGGAGGGGCTGGGTGGACCTGTGGGGCCTGTGGGACCTGTAGGGCCTGAGGGGCCTGTGAAGCATGCGTCGCCTGTGGGACCTGTGGGACATGCGGGACCTGCGCGACCTGCGAAACCTGTGGGACCTGCGGGTCCTGCGGAACCTGCGGGACCTGCGGACCCCGTGGCCCTTGTAGGACCTGTAAGCCCTATCGGGCCTGTGGGACCTGTGGGGCCTTCGGGGCATGTGGGACCTGGGGGGACTGGGACTTGCGGGGCCTGCGGGACTTGCCAGACCTACGAGGCCTGCGGGGCTTGCGGGACTTGTAGGACCTGTGGGACATGTGGGGCATGTGGGACTTGTGGGACATGTGGGATATGCTGGGCCTGCGGGATTTGTGGGACCTGCGCGACCTGCGGGACTTGTGGGACTCGTGGGACCTGTGCTGGCGGCGGGACCTGTCGGACCTGCGGGACCTGTGGGACCCGGGGGTCCTGTGGGACCTGTGGGACCTGAGGGACCTGGGAGACCTGCGGAACCTGTGGGACCTGTGAGAGCTGCGGGACCTGCGGGACATGTGCGACCGGTGAACCTGCGAGAACCTGTGAAACCTGTGGGGTCATTCATACCTGTGGGAACTGTGGCACCTGCGGACCTGCGGGACCTGCGGGTCCTGTGGGACCTGTTGGACCTATGGGTCCTTTGGGACCTACGGGACCTGTGGGAATTGCGGGACATGCGGGACTTGCGAGACCTTTAAAACCTGTAAGACCCGTGGGGCCTGCGGAACCTGTGGGACGTGCGGGACCTGCATGTGGGACCTGTGGGACCTGCGGGGCCTGCGGGGCCTATGGAGTATGCGGGACTGGCGGGTCCTGCGCGACCTGCGAGACCTGTGGGACCTACGGACCCTGTGGATCCTGTGGGGCCTGCGGGACCTGTGGGGCTTGTGGGACCTGTAGGACCTGTGGGACCTGTGGGACCCAGTGGGACCTGCGGGACCTGCGGGGCCTGCGGGGCCTGCGGGACCTGCGAGACCTGCGCGACACGCGGGACCTGCGGAACCTGTGGAACCTATGGGACATGTGAAACATGTGGGACCTGTGGGGCCTGTGGGACCTGTGGGGCCCGCGAGGCCTGTGGGACCCTTGGGACCTGTGGGACGTGTGGGACCTGTAGGACCTGCGAGACCTGTGGGACCTTTGGCACCTTCTTTGCGACTTGTGGGTCCTGTGGGACCTGTAAGACCTGTAGGACCTGTGGGACCTGTGGGACCTGCGGGACCTGTGACACCTGCAAGACCTTGGGACCGGTGGGATCTGTTGGGCCTGAGGGACCTGTGGGACCTGTGGGACCTGCGGGACCTGCGGGACCTCCGGGACCTGTGGCACCTGTGGCACCTGTGCGGCCTGTGGGACCTGCGGGACCTGCGGGACCTGCGGGACCGGCGAGACCTTCGAGACCTGCGGGACCCGTGGGACCTATGGGACCTGTGGGACATCTGGGACACGTGGGACCTGTGGAACCTGTGGGACCTGTGACCGCCGAGGACCCAAGTAAGGCCCTGAATTCTGGGACCGCCAGGCACCCAAGTAAGGACCTTACTTGGGACCCCGGGAATTCCTTATTAAATTTGGTGGATCGACAGATGTCTCGCACTTTGGGACCATCGAGGCCCCCCGGGGGGCATTTATTAAGGAACCAGAAGTTTCCTTACGTCCACCATGTTTTCTTGGAGCGGAAAGACCCAAAGTTCAAACGTCCCGGCGTGGCCGTCGGAGGCCCCCAACCAGCCACCCAGCTTGGAAACGCGCGGCAAATGTTTCGCCGAGGCTGAACGCGACTCTGCTGCCGTCGCCACCGTAGCTGCACTGCATCCGGTGATCCACTGGCCTCAGGGCCCCGAAGAGTAAGCCTCCTAGCGGTGTCCTGACGACCTCCTGGAATCTGGGGGGAGACCGCCGGGGGACCTCCCCTGGTCCTCTTGGGGGCCTCCCGCAAACTTCCAAAAGGGGGCTGGGAGGTCTCCCAGAAGTTTTTTCTGGTCCTTGCAAGCCTGCTGGGAATCCTCCCCGAGGACCAGGGTCCGGGAGCCTCCCCCAGACCTCGAAATCTGGCAGGGCTCCCTCCAAGGGGAAACTTCCGGGGAGACCAGGGGAGGCCCCCTGGAAACCTCCCCTGGTCCTCCCGGGGCGCTGGGGGGAAACTTGGTGGAGGACCAGGTGAGGTCTCCTGGAAGCTTCCCCTGGTCCTCCCGAAAGCCTCCCACAGGAGACCTCCCCCCTGCGGGAACTCTCATCGGAGGCTTCCAGGTGAACCAGGGGAAGCCTCCCAGAGACCTCCCCTGGTCGTCCCGGAAGCCTGGGGGAGGCCTCGCCTGGTGCTCCCAGGGGCCGTGGGAAGCCTCTCGCCACACCTTGTGGAAACCAAGGGAAGCCTCCGGAAGGCCTCCCCAAGCCCTCGGGGGGATCAGGGGGAGGTCTCCAGGAGAACCAGAGGAAGTCTGGTGGAGGCCCCCTCCACCTCGCCGGAGGAGGGCCCGCTGGGAGGTCTGGTCGACGTGGAAGGGGGGCATCCCACCAGACCTGTTGGAGGTGGAAGGGAGGTCTGGTACCAGACCTAGTGGGGTTGGGGGTAACTGAAGACCCAACCCAGGCAAAGCAAGAAAACCAGCATGGAGGCGAACGCGGCCCAAGACGGCACCAAGATACCCCCCGGGCAACTCACGACGGCCCAAGAGGGCCCCTAATGTCCCAGGTAGCCCCATATACGACTCAAGAGTGTCCCAGGAGGCCCCCATGACAACCCGACAGTAACCCATGACATACCACATGTTGTCCATGCGTGCCACGTGAGAACCCCAGGAGACGCAATAATGAGACAAGGAGAACGAAATGGAAGAAAGGAGGGTGACAACATGGGGGACGTGGGAAGGGGGATGGCGACGACGTAGACGAAGGAGTGCGCTTCGAAGCGGCGCGGAAGAGCGCGTCACATGTTGCGGCCCTTGGAAGGCTATGGGCGACGACATGTCGCGCGTTATGGCTTTCGTGGCGGTGCTCGAAGACTCGCCACGCCGAGTGCTGCGCGGTCGCGGTGCGCGGGAGTTGCCGCGAACAGATCGGCATGACGCACGCGCCGTGGTTTCTACCACAACCGCGCGACGCGTATGATTTGTCAACAATGTCGCGCCCTCCACGAGCGGACCGGGCCCTCCACTTTGAGACGTGCGCAATAAGACACCATCAAAACATCATGCGAATGGACGAGGGGGACAGCAACCAGAAGAGGTCGCGCGAAAGGTGGGCAACAAATGAACAATGCTGACAAAAAATCACATGCGCAAGCGCCCAACGAAACAAACTTATAGACACTCCAACAATTTGGCGTGCCGCGAAGAAGGGAAAAGGGGCGGGGGGCCCGCGTGCCCACGAGGAACAAACTTAACGGCATGGTAATCGCTACTGGACACGCCGTCACGCAGAGCCGCTCTGACAACACACACGCACACGGGCGCATCATCGCGCAAAAGCGGCCGAACCACGCCGCGCGAAGCATCGCTGCGCCAAGGCGATCCGCCCATGCAAAACACGCGCAAATGGCATCCGAAAAGAGCGTTACGCGCCGCGCAAAAAAATATGGCGCGGTGTCGCAACAATCAGGCGGCTACGAATGCAAACTCCTCTGAACTGCGCGCACGCGCGTCGTGTTAAACAGGCCGCGCCGCGCAGGCACGCCACTCGGTCTCGCGCCAGCACGTCGAAGGGAAGGTCTGCGGGAGACGCTCTGCAAGTGGCAATGAAGCAACCCCACGAGAACGCGATACATGTGAAATCGAAGCACGTGCCAACAGTAACCGCGACAACAGAACAACCAACAAAAAATCAGTTTAAAGAAACATCCATAACTTCCGGTTGCGGTGGTTTCTTGCGCGGTCATCGTGGCCCCATAAGGATCTCCACCGAAGCCCTCCGTGGGACCGTCCGCATGCGTCCCGGAAACTCCATTCGGCACACCACCCACACAGTACAGCGACAGCGTTCCCCCCCGCCCCGTGCAGCGCTTCGTGGCCCCACAAGAAGCTCCACCGAAGCAGATGTTCACAACTACGGCACCCACAACTGCATAGAGTTGGGACCTTCGCCAGGATGATGTCATGTTCTCGACGGGGCGGCGTGACGTCGTGGCGCGTGTGGCGTTACACGCGTCGTCTGTTCCGATGGCATTCTGAAAGTTATGCGTGCCTCCTCCTCCTCCTCCTCCTCCTCCTCCTCCTCCTCCTCCTCCTCCTCCTCCTCCTCCTCCTCCTCTATGGTTTAGTAGGTTGTTTATGAGCATGTTTGTCACCAGATGATGTGATATGTTATGGTGTGGTCTGCTCTGCCGCACGAGAACATGGCATGGTATGGTATATCGAGCTATGCTATATGATGCTCCGTGCCGTGATACGGTTGACAGGTCGGCTCAGTACAGTATAGCATGATCGGCTCTGTTCGTATGTTTCGCTGTTCTGCCTCGTCGTGATATGACATGTTATGTGATTTTGTGTCATGGCATGACCTGTTCTGTCAAGGTGTGCGATGATATGCTCGGTTATGATCTGCGGTGTTGTGTTATGTCGTCTGTTGCTCTGTCATGTTCTGCTCTGGTATGTTATGTGGTATCCTGTTTGTTGACGGCCTGGCCCTGATACTATAGCATGATTCGGTCTGCTCTGCTAACATGTGTTGGTGTGCTTTGCCGCCGTGTTATGATATGTTATGTGATGCTAAGTCGTGGCATGCTATGTTCTGTCAGTGTGTGCGATGGTATGCCCGGCTACGTTATCATATGTTGGGGTCTGTCGTTTTGTCTGTCATGTTCTGTTCTGGTATGGTATGTGATGATATGTGAAGCACTACGCTGTCAAACCATTGATACGTTATGTTGTGTCATTGCCTGTCACGCTCATGTTATGTCATGTCACGTTATGTTGTGTGGTGTTGGATTCTCTCGTTCTCGTTGCCGCTAAGCTCTGCTGACGTGGTACATTATGTTTTGTGATGCTGTGGCATGACATGATCTGTTATGTCAAGGTGTGCTATGGTTTGGTCGTCTCTACTCCGCTAGATTGACTAATCGTTTTCGGCTCTGTCAGGTTCTGCCCCGGTATATTCTGTGAATTTCTGTTTGTTGACGACCCGGTCCTGTGTAATGTGTAATGATATGCTTTGCTGGTATGTTCCGCTATGTTTTGCTCGCGTGTTCTGATAGAATATATGATGGTGTGTCATGGTATGGTGTGTTATGTCAAGGTGTGGTGTTATTACCGGCTATGTTCTGTTATGTTGTGTTCAGTCGCCCTCTGTTACTTGATGGCCTTTCTGATATATTATGTAATGCTCTGTTATGCGATACTCTGTCATGGCTGCCATGTTCTGTCATGTTCGTGCTGTTCTCTGTCAGGTTCTGCTGTGTCATGGTATGTTAGTTTGTGCTCGTCGTCGCTATGATATGCAATCGTATTGTGATGCGTTGTGTGATTCTGTGTCATGGAATGAAATAATATGTCAGCGTGTGTTGTGTTGTGATAGCTTCTGGTATGGTATGTTGTGGCCGGTCGTCTTTTGTTATGCCATGTGTTGTTTTGGTATGTTGTATGATGTTGTGCTTCCATGCTTTTGATACGCTATGCTCTGGAATGTTCTATCAAGCTTTGTTATTTTCAGTCATGTGTTGTTCTGTCATGGTGTGTCCTGTCGTGTTCGTCGAGGGCGCGAGGCGTGGCACCCGGGCACTCGGGGATCATCGAGGCAAGTTGGGGTCTGGCGGCCGCGGCATGCAGGGTGGGGTTGGCCGAGCGCGAAGCGGGACACTCAGGACCATCGGGACAACTTGGGGTCTGGCGGCCGCGGCATGCACCGCGGGGTTGGCCGGGCGCGACGCGGGATGCCCAAGATCGTCGGGGCAACTTGGGGTCTGGCGGCCGCGGTATGCAGGGTGGGGTTGGCCGAAGGGCCTGTTCTTGAAATCTAACAACCCCAACCTGCCGGGCGGGGAAAAACTCTGTGCGAGACGGCAGGGGGGCAATCATATTTTATCACCATTCGGCGCAGCTTCAAATATAGGCGGCACATCGAGGAACACGAGAGGGCCTGCCCCAAGAGTAATAACAGAAGCAAAAGCATCGCACGTCTGAGAAGACGACCCTTCGGACGAGGAGGACGAAATGTAGGGGGGAGGAAGGAGGAACCCGATGACGGCGGAGGCGGGCGCCCAGCGGAAGGGTCTGAGCCACCCAACCACCCCCTTAAGCGCGCGCGCCCGCCTGAGCCAAAGAGCGGGGTAAGAAAAAATATTGCCCAACAAAACGACGCAGCTAAGCATTATCCCTGTTAGTTGGGCGGGGGGAGATGGGGAGAAGGGAAAAGGGAGAGCGCTGCTTGCTTAGCGTCGGCCGACGGCTCTGCGGCGCTGAAGGCCAACTGCGTCTGGACGACGCGACCGACCATTTCGTACGCGCGGATGAACTGCGCGCGCTGCTGGTCGTCAGGGCACGTCTTGGCCTGGCCGACGAGCAACTGGCGGGCGTCACCCCCGAGGAGGCCTGGCGCTTCCACCACGAAGGGTGTGAGGCGGTCGCCAGGGTGACGCGCGTGTTTCTCGCACTCAGCTGCGTGCACTGCCTCGCCCGGCCTGCGGGCGGCTCGACCCACGACGCACTCCGCCGCCGGGTGACGCACGGCCACGTCGAGCCAATGTTCTCCCCGCTCCTTCGCAGCATTCGATGTCGAGGATAGCGCGCTCCTGGAGGTCGGCACCCAGCGGGTCAGCTTGCCGCCTTTCGCGCTGGCGGTCCTGCGTGGGCACCCCCTTGCTCCTGCCAAGGGGGTCGTGGTGGAGCCGTGAGGTCGGCGTTGGCGCTGGGCGCCGCGGGCTCCGCGCCGTGCCCTCAGACGCGACCGTCCGGCGCCATGGCGGGCGCCGCGCCTGGCCTGTCGCCCCCCCCCCCGGCGGGACCCACCGCCCACGTGTCGAGGGTCGAGCGGGGTCCGCGCCCCCGGGGGGGCAACGGCCTCCTCCTCCTCCTCCTCCTCCTCCTCCTCCTCCTCCTCCTCCTCCTCCTCCTCGTATTCCTCCTCCTCCTTATCCTCCTTCCTCCTCCTCCTCCTCCTTCTCGTATTCCTCCTTTCCCGGAATTAACAAGAACCCCATCCTTGGGATGGGGGGTCAAGAAAGCAATCCTTTGGATATGGGGAATCACCTAGGTAGTGACCCTGAATGTGACTCTGGGTGAGGAGGAGGAGGAGGTAAGGAGTGAGGGGTTCCCTCTCGGCACGGTCGGAGTAATAACAAGAACCCCATCCTTTGGATGGGAACTGACAAGACCCTACCCTTTGGATACAGGGAATAATCACAAGAACCCCATCCTTTAGATATGGGGAAATAAGGCAATCAAAGAAACACAGGCTGAACTTGTTCGGGAAAGTGGGCCTCTCCACCCCTTCTCACGAGTGACGCAAATATCCGTATCCGCGCCCTCGGCATTCCGGGGCGCGATCCCGCGGACACACGGCCGCACGGATACGTTCCGCGCGGGGTACACGCGACAAAAACGCCCCACATCCGCGGAGCCGCGGCCCAGGGGCCCGGCCCGCGATGTCGTGGATACGGATGCGTTTCTTGCCCATGACCTCCTCGCATCAACCCCAGTCTCTTGAGCCCCGAATGGGCCTCTCCACCCCTTCCCCAGGGACTGGCTTCTCCTTCCCGGTGGCATCTGAGCGACGATCAAAAACGGGTCTTACGCGAGATGACGCAGCGACCTTACACGGTGGCGTACGCGGGCCGCCAGCGCGGCAAGCCATAGTGGAGACGAGGGCGCTCACGCGCGAGCTTATGCGGGCAGCTTGCGCGCCAATGTCGGCGCAGTCGACCCCGTTTCCATGTGTCGCTCATCTGTCGGCGGCCCCGTCGCCCAGAGCACGCTGTGCCTCTGTTCTGCAGCGGCGCCTGGAGGCCGGAACTCCTCCTCCCCCCCGGTGGGATCCGACGTGGCAGACAAGAGCGTGCTACCTTTTGAGCGTCGCTTGATGAGGGGGGGCGGTAAAAAAGGGGGGAGAACGGTGCACTCCTCGGGCCTTCGAGGGCCTCTATGGAGCCCTAAAGGGCCCCTCAGGGGCCCCAAAGGACTCCGTTTCTGCAGCCCCCGCTGCCCTTCCTTTATCGCCTACCCCTTACGCGACGCCCACATTTCTCAAGCGGGTTCGGCCCAGGAGTTCAGGGGTCGCAGCACAAAGGAAACGCCTCGTCTGAAAAAAATGCAACATGAGGATCTCAATCCCCGAACTATACTCTCCCCCATCTGCAATTGCTCCTCCTGGGATGCCACATGCATTCCTGCCCCAAAGCTGTACCAAGCTTCTCGCACCACTGGAGCCCCTGGGCCCCCTTGGGCCTCGTGAGGGGTACTGTGGATGCCATCTGGGCCTCCTGGTACGGGGGCCCCTGGGCCCCCTTCGGCCTCGTGAGGAGGCCTATGGCACGTGAGGGGTAGTATGGAGAGCTGGGGTCACCTTGGGCCAATGCCACCGTTGTCAACACCCGACCACTCCAGAAACCCCGCATCCCAAAATGCTGCCATCTCTTGGCGATCCATCTTTTTATGCTGGTGGTTTCCGCTGGCATTCCGCCAGCTTGCCCCGGCGGAGCCGCTCTTGCTTCGGGGGCTGCTCCAGGTACACTTGCCCCAAGGTGCCCCCAGCTTTTCTCGCTCCATGTTGGGACCCTCGCGAGGGGTGCTCTGGAGGACGTGGGGACCTCCCTGGAAATCCTGGATCGGGGAGACGTAAGACTCGGGTTCGGGAGACTCGGGTTGGCCTGACGGAGGCATCATGAAAATGACGAGGCCCAATCTGAAATCTGACGCGAGCTCCAGCTGCAAACATCCCAAGAAAACCGAACCGTCAGAATTCAGGGGAAAGTTCGTTGAAAAGCGTCGGCGCACTCGGGTCTTACGTTTCCCCGACTTGGGAGCACCCTGGGCCAGCGAGGGGGGGGGCCTTCGCCCTCGACCAACCGAGCAGTGGACACGTGTCTCCTCCTCGGCAGGAGACTGCGTGTCAAGCGGCGGAGGGCGGCGGAAGCAGAGCGAACGGGTGTCGCTGGAGGTGCTCCTGGCCGAAGGTGCCCCCCAGGCGTTCCGAGGAGGGCGGCCTCCAGAGAGCACCCCTCACGAGACCCAAGGGGGGGGCCCCAGGGGCTCCAGAATGGGGCGAGAAAAGCTGAGGGCACCCTGGGCCAGGGGCACGTTCAGCAACCCCCGAACTGGCCTCTCCCCCGTCCCCTCGCCCCCCAGGAAGCCCCGGGCGGGGTCTGGGCGCTTCCCCGCTCCTCCGCCCTTCCACCGCCGCTCCGCTCCATTCGAAGCCTCGGCCGCTCCTGCTCTCGGGATGGGTAATCACCGAGAGTCCGTGGCAGAGCCAAAGTGTTGATGTCGAGGTCGGTGGGTTCTCCCCCGAAGGGCCTTCCAGAAGAGTCCCCTAAATGGTGGTTGTGGCTCTCTGCTGTGCCCCGATGCATGCTGCTCCTCTGCCCACCCCAGACCTTGGGGCGCCCAGTGGACCCCGAGGTGTAGACGACCATGCACACGTCGCCCGGCTCTGGCAACGACAAGGCCCCCGGGGCGGCGCCGCCCGGGGCACCGCAGGGCCTCCGGCGGCCGATCGTCGTTGTCGTGGCCGCAGGCCGCCGTGGTCGTCGCCGCCGCACTCGCACTCGCCGCGGTCGTCGTTGTGGTCGTCGTCGTCGTTGCCGTCTCGTCGTTCCGCCCTCGATGTGACCTATTCCTCGTCCCCCCGCCTCCAGCTCTCCCTCCTGCAGCACATGCGCCCGTGCTGCGTATGACCCCCCATCCCCGCTTGGGCCTTGCTTGGGGGGCGAGGGGACGAGAGGTGCAATTCTCAGGCCCTCAAGGCCCTCCCCCCTTTGAGCCCTAAAGGGCCCGTTTTCTGCAGCCCTCGCCGCCCGACAATTGATCGTCCCATACACCCGACCCGCCGCAACAACGGGCGTGTCGGTAGGTCAGTCTGGGCGTTTTTCGCCTGAGACGTCCTTTCGCAGCGTGGCGATGGATTCTAGCATATGCACAGATGGAGGGCGGATCGTTATCAGCATGCTGCTCTCGTCGGGCCTTCCTCAAATCGTGGACTTCGACCCTTCTTTTGTGAGGAGCAAGGGCGATAGGGAGCGGACGTCTCTGCGACCACGCACAGATGTGAACCACGCGCGGGCCGTAGGTCTTGCCTCCAAGAGCGTACATACATTGTGTCCCTCATTTGTTCTGGGTCCCCAGACTACAAAAACTCCCCGGACTACACGTACCGTCTCCCCGGAATACAAGTACGTCAGGATCGTGTCGTGACGACCCCGGCGTTGGTTTCTGACTCCGCGTGGATCGTTCAACCTTGAACGATCGGCGACTGTGGATCGCTCGATCGTTCCATATAGGCCGGTTCTGGGCCACTGGCGGCGTTCAACCTTGAACGCCCGCGGCGGGGTCGCCGCCGGTCGACACGACGCGAACCTACCGTACCCCTCCCCCGGACTACAAGTACTCAACCCCGGACTACAGGTACACCCCCCCTGGACTACAGGTACCTCCCCCGGGACCACAGGTACCCCCCCCCCCGGACTACAGGCGTGCCCCCCGAGGCGACAGGAACCCCCGAGTTCGCTATCCCGTCGGCAGGCATGTCTGTGCCCACTGCCACTCATGCATTCTGCGAATTTCGTCCATGCCGGGTCACCACTCGAGGCGGCGCACTCGCGAGGGACGGGCGGGCACGGAGACGGTAAGAGAACGAGAAAAGGAAAGGGACAGAGACAGAGAAAGAGACAGAAGGAGGGAGGGAGGAAGAGAGAGAGAGAGAGACTGACGGACTGATACTCGGACTGACAGAAAGAGAAACGGAGAGACCTTGAGAAAACAAGAAAAAACAGGGAGGGAAGGGATTATTGGGCGCGCGAGAGCGAGAGGGAGAGAGAGAGAGAGCGAGAGAGACTACGTGGGCATATGTGGAGTAGGGGGGGAGAGAGAGAGAGAGGGAGAGAGAGAGAGAGATAATATATATATATATATATATAACAATGCGCAACGCAACCGCAACGCAACGCTACGCCATACGGCCAGCATAGGAAGCCACAGGAAGCCGTTGAAAATCTTCTGGGTTCCTAAAAAGCAGCCCACGTATTCCCACGAGCTCAACCTATGCACGCTCCACCGAACCGGCCTCGGAATTGAAGACTTTTTCGGAAGCGTACAGGAAATCCTGTCCACTCCCTTGGGACTCTGAAGTATCTAGGGGATGCGATAGAATCCTCAGGGATGCTATAGGATACCTAGGGGATCGTGTATAATCCTTGGGGGATGCTATACAGCGCTGTGACAAAAGACTATGCGGTTTTATGATATGGTGGAATCTCCTATCCCTCTGAAGATTCCTAACATTGACATGCGTCCTCCGCGATCCCGCGGAGTAATTCGTCTACCTCTAATGAATAACATTG
>CAUYUJ010001669.1:1288798-1342045 GCA_963575745.1 Prorocentrum cordatum
AAGCCCACGAAAGGCTGTTGAGACACCCCGACAAACCTCTGAGAGCTTCCCAGAGGTCTCTGCAAATTACCGCGAGGTCCTGAGAGCTGTCGAGAAGGCATAAGAACTCCCGTACGGGTTCCGAGGACTCCGAGGAGCGCCGCGAAGAAAGGCCTGGGCGGCGCCAGAAATATGACCCCCCAAAAGACACACAACGCACACAACACACACAGCGCGCAAACACCCACAACACACACAACACACCACACACACACAACGCACACAACACACACGCAACACACACAACACACAACACACACAACACACAACACACAACACACAGCACACAACACACACAAAACACAACACACCCAACACCACACACCACAAACAACACACAACACACCATACACCACACACAGCACACACACAACACACAACTCACACAACACACACACACATTCACACAACGCGCGCCGCACACAACACACAAACACACAAGATACACACAACGCGCA
The DNA here is from genome assembly GCA_963575745.1 of Prorocentrum cordatum. Lineage (NCBI taxonomy): Eukaryota > Dinophyceae > Prorocentrales > Prorocentraceae > Prorocentrum > Prorocentrum cordatum. The sequence goes on from CAUYUJ010001669.1 coordinate 1,289,296, forward strand.
CAACACACGACGCACATAGCACAAACACACAACGCAACACACACACACACACAACACACACACACACACGACACACAACACACACAACACACAACAAACAGCACACACACACAAAAAAAAACACACACGACACACAACACAAACTACACACAACACACAAAACACACAACGCACACAACGCACACACAACACACACACACAACACACACAACACACGCAACACACAACATACACACAACACACAACACACAGACTTCACACAACACACAACACACAACACATAACACAACCAACACAACACACGACACGCACAACACACAATACTATACACAACGCACAACACACAACGCACCAGACACAACACACCACGCAGAACACACCAAGGGCCAGCAGGGCTTCGCCCTGATCACCAGAGCTTAGCAGAGCTTAGCGGGGCGAAGCATGGCTTACCAGAGTTTGCAGGGCCTAGCAAAGCCCAGCAGGGCGCTGCAGGGCTTCGCAGAGCCCAACAGGGCGTAGGACGGCTTACCAGGGCTGACCAGCGCTTATACCAGGGCTTGCCAAAGCTCAGCAGGTGTCAGCAGGACTTAGCAGGGCTTTGGAGACTGTAGCAGAGCCTCGCAGGGCTTCACGGGGCTGCGCAAGGCTCAGCAGAGCTCAGCAGTAGTTCCCGCGCGTGTATGGCCGGTACTGTGGCTGGGCCCTCAATGTCGGTCTATGGAAACCTCATTCGGGATCGGTGTACTTCACACTTCGCCTATGACCGGTTCTGTGGTTTCTTACTGGATCCCTACAAGTTGTGCAGTCCCTACTGAATTGCAATCGAGAGGCGTCGAGGCTTCCTATTGAAGCCAAAAGCAAACCCAATCCCAAACCCAAAACCAAACCCGAACCTCCCAGTCCATACGTCAATTGTGGCCCTAGTAGTTGTAGTAGTAGTAGTAGTAGCCGCAGCAGCAGCAGCAGCAGCAGTAGTAGTAGTAGTAGTAGTAGTAATAGTAGTAGTAGTAGTAGTAGTAGTAGTAGTCGTAGTAGTAGTCGTAGTAGTAGTAGTAGTAGTAGTAGTAGTAGTAGTAGTAGTAGTAGTAGTAGTAGTAGTAGTGGTAGTAGTAGTAGTAGTGGTAGTAGTAGTAATAGCGGTAGTAGTAGCAGTAGTAGTAGTACTAGTAGTAGTAGTAGTAGTAGTAGTAGTAGTAGTAGTAGTAGTGTAGTAGTAGTAGTAGTAGTAGTAGTAGTAGTAGTAGTAGTAGTAGTAGTAGTAGTAGTAGTAGTAGTAGTAGTAGTAGTAGTAGTAGTAGTAGTAGTAGTAGTAGTAGTAGTAGTAGTAGTAGTAGTAGTAGTAGTAGTAGTAGTAGTCGTAGTAGTAGTATAGTAGTAGTAGTAGTCGTCGTCGTAGTCGTAGGCGTAGTCGTAGTAGTAGTAGTAGTAGTAGTAGTAGTAGAGTAGTAGTAGTAGTAGTAGTAGTAGTCGTAAAAGTAGTAGTATAGTTAGTAGTGTAGTAGTAGTAGTAGTAGTAGTAGTGTAGTAGCAGTAGTAGTAGTAGTAGTAGTAGTGATCGTAGTAGTAGTAGTAGTGTAGTAGTAGTAGTAGTAGTGGTAGTAGTAGTAGTAGTGGTAGTAGGAGTGGTAGTAGTAGTCGTAGTAGTCGTAGTAGTAGTAGTAGTAGTAGTAGTAGTAGTAGTAGTAGTAGTAGTAGTAGTAGTAGCAGTAGTAGTTGTAGTAGTAGTAGTAGTCGTAGTAGTGGTTGTAGTAGTAGTAGTAGTAGTAGTAGTAGTAGTAGTAGTAGTAGTAGTAATAGTAGTAGTAGTAGTAGTAGTAGTAGCAGTAGTAGTAGTAGCAGTAGTAGCAGCAGTAGCAGTAGCAGTAGCAGTAGTAGTAGTAGTAGTAGTAGTAGTAGTAGTAGTAGTAGTAGTAGTAGTCGTGGTAGTGGTGGTAGTATCAAGAATACTAGGTGTAGAAGGAGTGGTACTAATAGTATTCGCTGGCTCCCTGTAGGATTCCCCATAAGGACCGTTGGAACCCTAGAGGAATCCTGTAGGATTTGTCGAAGCCCTGGGTTCCCACAGCATTGCAAAACGATTCGTCGAACCTCTATACGTTTCCTATAAAATTCGCGGAAACCCTATAGGATTCCTACAGGGTCCCGATAGGAGTCGCTGAAGCCCTGTAGGTTTCCTGTTGGATTCCTATAGGATTCGTTGACGCCCTGTAGGATTCCGATGTGATTTGTTTATTAGCCCTGAAAGATTCCTGAGAGGATTCCTGCCGAATTCGTCGAGACCCTATAAAGCCCCTGTCGGATTCCTATTGGATTCGCTGAAGCCTTATCGGCATCCTATACGGTTCGTTGAAGCCCTATAGGCCTCCTGTAGGATTCCGGCATATTTCTACTAGGTTTCGTTGAAACCCGATCAGGTTTCCATGGGGTTCCAAACGGATTCTTGGAAGCCCTATGGCTATAGGATTCCCATTGGGTTCGTTGCAACCTATGGGGTTTCTGCAGGACCTACAACGACCCGTTGATGCCTATAAGATTCCTGCAGGACGCCCATGCGATTCGCTGAAGCCCTATAAGACTCCTCTGGGATTCCTTGACGCCTTAAACTCCTATGGGATTCCTATGGGGTTCGTTGAAGCCTTATCGGGTTCCTATCGGATTCCTTGGTTCCCATCGGATTCTGTAGGACCCCTATGCGAATCCCATGGGACCCTATGGAATCCTGTACGAATCTCATTGGATCCCACAGGGCTCCTATACAAATCCCACCGGATCCTATAAGACTCCGATCCGAATCTCACTGCATCATACCGGACTCCTATACGAAGCCCGTAGGAACCGATAAGACTCCGATTCGGATCCAATGAGGTCCTGTAGGGCTCCTGTACGATCCCCATCGGGTCCTATAGGGGTCCTATACGAGCCCCATGGGATCCAATAGGACGCCTGTACGACTCTCATAGGCTCCTGTAGGACTGCTATACGAATCCCGTCGGGTCCCATGACGCTCCTATACGAAGCCCATCGGATCCAATCAGACTCCTATACGAACCCCACCGGATCCCATTGGGCTCCTAGACAAAGCCCATGGGACCCTGCAGACTCCTATACGAAGCCCATGGGCTCCTATGCAAACCCAATCGGGTTCTATAGGGCTCCTGTACAAATCCCATTGGATCCCACAAGGCTCCTATACGAATCCCATCGGATCCTATAGGACTCCTATACGAATCCCATAGGACCTATCGGACTCCGATACGGATCCCACAGGATCCTATAGGACTCCGATACGAATCCCATCGGAGCGAACAGGGGTCCTATATGGATCCCATCGGATCCGATGTGTCCTACACGGATCCCTTCGGATCCTATAGGGATCCCATTCGCATCGATCGGATCCTGTAGCATTCCCATGCGAATCCCATTGGCTCCCACAGAGCTCCTATACGAACCCCATCGGGTACTATGGGACTCCTATACAAATCCCATCGGATGTCATTACGCTCCTGCACGATACCCGAAGGATCATGTAGAACTCCAATACGAATCCCATCGGATCCGATAGCCCTCCAATACGTATCCAATCGGATCCTAGCGGACTCCTGTACGAAGCCCATACGACCCGTCGGGTCCTATACGAATCCAATCGGATCCTACAGGACTCCTAAACGAACTCCCACTAGGTCCTTATAGGACTCCTATGCGAATCCCATCGGATCCCACAGTGCTCCTATACGAACCCCATCGAATCCTGTTGGCGCCAGAGGACCCCATAGGACTTTCACACGGTCTCAGGGCGCGGGGTGGGCGCGCTGCGTCGAGTCGCGCCGCGCGGGGGAAGGGGGGGGAGGGGGGCGCCAGCAAGCGGCTTCGTCAACAACACCAGTGTTAACAACAACATAGCCATCAGCAACAACAACGACAACAACAACACGCGCACCCCCTGGGCCACAGAAACACCCCCCCCCCCAGACTACAGGCGCCCCCCCGGGCCTGCAGGCGCCACTCCCCCGAACAGCAGGCGCCCCCCCCGCGCTGAAGGCGCCCCCAGAACTACTGAGGGGCGCAGAATAGCACGACGCTCGTAGGGCCACGTGCCAGAGAAGCGAAATTCCGGGCAAAACATGCGAGCGAGGATGATGATGTCAATGAATCGGTCTCTTCGCTGCCCAGCACGGGTAACACTGACGCGCCGTCAACAATTCGCCATGCTCGCGTCGTAGTATATGGGAGCAGAGGGGGCGGAAACGACGACGAGACGACAACCTGGGCACCTTCCTCTCCCACGCGCGCGCTGCGTTCCTGGCCCGAGCCCTGCGCCCTGGCCCTTAGACAGCTGCGGAAGCGCAATATTACGCGTCGGCAGAGCGGCGGCGGCTCAAAGCAGACAGGAGGAGAGAATGCACCCACCCACCCCGCGTCGCGATGCGTAGATCCGACGTCTCGACCCGCCTCGGAAATACCCGGGTTCCCCGCGCCCGCCGAGGCGCGCCGCCCCCCCCCCCCCCCCCCCCCCCCAGCGCCAACCCCCAAACGCAATTTTTGCAACGCCAGCCGACAATGCCGCGGGCCCCCCTTGAGGAAGGCCGAAACAGACCGACGACTCCCACAAATAAGCCCCTGGCATCAAAAGGAAAAGTTAGAATTTGGGCACGGGAACTTTGTCCCGTTCTCATTGATCATGTAATGCGATTGCGTCTAAGACGCCGTCGGCAACAATTCGTCGCGTCGGACGATTGAAGTATGGCTCATGTGCATATGCAGACCAATGCTGCCGCTGGTTCTCATTTTCATTGCACTCGCGTTTACCCTTTAATTTCCATCATAATGCGCATTGGTGCCCCACTTGTTCTTGGCGTCGGCGCAGCAATTGCCGCGTCGATTCGCGCGACTGCTCGGTGCGCGACTTCCTGACCACGGCCCATGATTTCCACTGCGCGCCCAGGCCTGTCGCCTCGGCGCGCTGAGTGATGCGGCAGCCTGCGCTGCGCCTGTAGGCGCATGCTCGCGGCTCCTGCTCCGCCGCGGCCTCGACGGCCCCGGCGGCTCGTCGCGCCGCGGGCGCGCCCCGCGCGCGCCGCTGCGGAGGGGGCGGCCGTCGGCAGCCGCGGCCGCAACATTGCGCGGCGGCGGCGCGGGAGGAAGAGGCGCAGCAGGGAATGCGCCAGTCATGTCGGCGATCCGATCGCGCTCGTCATCCGCTCCCACGATTTCCCGTGGATTCGCGCCAAGGACACTGCCGGCAACGCCAGTAGCGTCTCCGTCTCCATGAGTTGCAGCATCTGCTGCAGCGGCAGGCGATGGTTCAGGTGGCGATGCTGTCCGCGGTTGCATCGCGCCTGCGGCTGCAACGCCTTGCAACTGATCATCTGGAGGTGCAGCAACATCGGCTGAGTCGACGTCGGGACATGCATTCCTTGCACGTGCCCGCGCGACCCCAATGGCCACCGCAGCATTGCGCTGGCCATGCTGGGCAACCAATCGGCCCCAAAACTCGGCGCGGTGATCCTGCGCTGATGCCCCATTCGCCATGGCCAGTGAAATTGGCAGTGGCATCTTGCATCGGCCAGGGATGCATGCGCATGTTGGTCTTAAGGTTGAACCCGAAGTCCATGATGAATGTTTCCGACAGATCAGAACTTTTGAGCGCCCCCTTTAAGTTCTCGTCTAATTTGCATGTAGATCGATGTCGCTGTCGCGGGCAATGTGGAGACTTCTGTGATTTCGGGCGCTGAGCATCTTACGAATGCCCCATTTCTGTCGGAAATGTCACGCATCGGCTGTCTGCAAGAAAATCCGTCGTGCATGCCCGAAGAATGTCCATGATGCGGAAGGGTCAGCATTCCAACAACGCAGTATCGACGCCGCTGCCGCGCAAAATCAATGGCTCGACCAACCAGCGCGCTTGGAACATTTTCTCGCCCCCATCGGCCCTTAAATACTCCTGCGCATGATGGCATGCAGCCCTAGTCACATTATTCCTGGAGGTCGGGGCAGCGATCGCCGCGTTGGGGCCTTTGGACAAGCCCGCGCCATCCTTGGCAATTGCTTTCGCAAATGAATGTCCCAAGTCTTCTCCCAACGGTTTGTAATTTTCGAAAATCATATTGATACTCACAATATCGATTTCGAATACTTCTGTAGCCTCTCCTGATCCGTCGTTCGGGCCACTCGCGCGGGTGGTTGCGGAGCCCCGTTCGCGCGGGAATTCAGGCATGTTCGCTACTTGGTTGTCGGCAGTATGGAAATTCGGTCGAGTGGGCCCGAGTTGCAACAAGTTCTCGCGTTTCGTTTCAATTGCCTCTGATGCAAGGCGCGGCCGATCCTTCAAAGTCTGCACGCTCGCGACGGGAAGCCCGAGACAATGGCATGCGTCGTCAACGGGTGAAGGATGAGCCTCTCCCGCGTCGCGCACATAGCTGCCCCCGGGGCATTTGCTCACCAACCAAGAAGGAAATGGGAGGGACTGCCCCGTTCGACTCCACACTCTCCTCCCCGCGAGACCATCCGAGCGTTGGCTCACTCTGCCAATCTTCAACTTCTGGCCACATGGAAGAACTGAGCGGTGGGCGCATCATGGGTGTCTCAGTCGGATCGATACGCCCCCATACTACAATCCACCCACCACATGCCTTCGCGCCGCCCTTCCCCCAACTGCTGCACGATGTGAACATGTCAGCGAGGGGCTCTAGGAAACGGAAGTGCGACTCACATCGGCGCGGAGGCCTCTCGCTCGCCCGCTCCACGGGGGAAAGGGCCCCGGCTCCTCGGCAAGGGGCGCGATGCCGGACGCGGATTCCATGATCATCACTCGCTTCCCGTTTGATGCATCGCTGTCTTGCGCGCCGGTCATTTGATCGCAAATTAGACCGGGCCTTTCGCGAGGAACTGTCATGCACCCTCCGCTCTGCAGCATCAAGCGTTGCACGTCCATCAAGCATCTGCCCCACGAGCCACCTCTCGGGATGGCAACCGTCTATCGTGCGAACCGACTGCGGTTCATGCCACGCGCGATTCTATCAGAATTCTCTCAGCATGCATGTCACGATGCGGGCAGAACCGCGCCCCCGAACGGAAACTGCGCAGCGTCGCACAGGCGCGTCGTCCGTCGTCCGTCCATGGGCGGCCGTCATCGGCGCCGCCAGGCAGGAAAACATTCTCGCCCGACCGAAGGAAAGCCACGGTCCTTTGCACGTCGAAACAATAGCTTCGTTCATCCACTCAAAAATTATATCTTTTTGTCCCAGTTTTACGTGGATGGGTTGTCAGCGTTCGAGGAAATAACGATCATATAGATGTCAACCCACTCAGGGCGACCCTTCGAAAGCACTGACCAGTCGGGGGTCACGCAGAGCTTGTTCTCATAATACACCTTATCTTGGAAAAGCACGATGACCCCTCTATTATTTTGGCGATCAGGGAGCACTGCCAAGAAATCCCCCGCCACTGGAGGGCCAATTCCCCCCCCCCCGATATCGCGGCACGTTTCCGAGACGGACGCCAGCGAGAGGGGCGTCTGAGACCGTGGCGACGCATTTGAGAATTCGAGAAGTGCGAATGAAAGCGGCATGCGGCGGCCTTGCGGGCGAAGCCGAGCGGACTTGGGCAACCGGCATCGCCCGTCTCGAGAAATCCTTTCCCTGGCCCCCCCTTGGAGTCGCGCGGCATCGGTCCGCGTGAGTCAGATGCCCCTCCATCGACGGCAGTTCCTCGTCGACAGACTGCCCCAGCCAGCTTGGCCAGTTGGGGGGCGCCTCGGCAGTTCCGGGAGACGCATCATCTCAAGTAGCGGGAAGAAGCCTCAAGAAGCCATGGCTCGGGCAATCAAACAACCCCGTATCTCTATCAGGAATGCAAGTGTCGCCTGTCCGCGAATTCAGATTGGCATCTTTCGGTGTAACATGTGCAAACGGGCCGCGTTTGTCAGGCGCGCTGATGAACGCGCGCTCCGCGTCTGCGACGTGCACCGAATGCCACCGCGTAGCCTGAATCAAGATGCGAACTGGAAGATCCCAGACAAAATCTGCCTTCGCGTCAGTGGAGAGTTGATCGCCCTCTGATAATTGCCACCAGTATTCGCGCACCTCTCCGACTAAGCCACGACCATTGGCCGGGAATTCCAAGATCAAGACGACGTCCGGCGGAAGCATGGACAACCCACGCATCGCGAGAGCCAGAATATGGCATCCATAGCCGCCCGGGAGCAATGCACGCATGATCTCAATAAATGAACACCACGCCCCCCGAATCCGCGACAAAGTGCGCCGAATGTTGGAGGACATATACACTGCCACTGGCAATGAGCAAAGCCATTGCAGCATCAAAGCGCCAATCCTCGCCCAGAGCTCCTCAGCGCCTCACCCTCTCCCGCTGTTCGTTGGCGGTTGGCTGGGATCAAGAAAAACAAATTTTACTTAACCGCGAAGACTGATAGGTTTCTAATGGGGTCAAAAGAAAACATCTGATGACTCCCCAGGGGGGTCTGGGCGGGAGCCAGACAAGCGAGGGCCGGGCTTGTTTTAAACAAACAGTCGCACACTTCGTGCTCTTCGACCTCCCAGAATTCCATTCCCGGGCCACATTTTGAATGCCCGGAGCCAACTGTACGCCACTTCGTGCTCTTCGACTTCCGAGAACTCCATTCCCGGGCCACATTTTGGATGCCCGGAGCCAACTGTAAGCCACTTCGTGCTCTTCGACTTCCCAGAACTCCATTCCCGGGCAACATTTTGGATGCCCGGAGCCAACTGTAGGCCACTTCGTGCTCTTGGATTTCCCAGAACACCATTCCCGGGCCACATTTTGAATGCCCAGAGCCAACTGTAAGCCACTTCGTGCTATTCCACTTCCCAGAACTCCACTCCCGGGCCAGATTTTGAATGCCCGGAGCCAACTGCACGCCACCTCGTGCTCTTCCACTTCCCATACATCCAAGACTCATCATCTTCATCATCATCATCATCATCGTCCCCGTGGCCTTCTTGGCCACAGCCCTGCTTTCAAATATTTCCTTTCTAAGGAACTGCGCAGCGCCTACTGCGCAGTGTTGCTACTGCTGCTACTGCTGTTGCTGCTGCTAGTGTAGCTATTGCTACTGCAACTACTGGCAGTGCCACTGCGACTGCCGCTGATGTTGCCACTGCGACTGCCACTGCGAATCCGAATGCGACTGCGAGAACACCAGAATTCTACAACAGCACTCTTACATGAATACCACAGGCAATGTTTCCAGCTATGCTTCTACACATCGCTGTTAGGTTGCTTTGCCGGGATAATCTATATCTTATCCTGCCCATTCTCTTCGAGGAGTTCCCACGGCTCCCATCGCGCGTGAATGCGCTGAACAGCGTGCGCAATATCCGGTTCGAATCAGCTATTCATCAAAGCGAATAGGATAATCTTCCTTGTGCGCTATTGTATGCAATGATCGAAATGCGTTGATTCCACAAGCCGCGAGCTCCCCTGAAACTGGTCTGGCGCTGCGTGTCCTATAAACTTCTCGTTCGACGCGGTCTGGGACATGCGCAATGGCGCCCTCTCGTGGGAGCGGACTCCTCCTTGCGCGCGAGATGGTGCGATGCCCTGCGGCGGGCCGTGTAGTTTTCCATCCGCGGCGCGTTCTCAAAGGGGCCGTTCCCCTCCCACGGAGGCTGAGCCATCGTCGGGGGCGTCGGGCAGATCGCCTTGCAGAAGTGGCCGACCGACTCTGACAGAGACAGCGCATCTTCACCATCAACGGGGTCAAAGATCAATGCATCCGCGCCCGCGAACTCAAGTCCGAGGCCCTGGGTCGCCGGCGGCCGGGCACCCTTCAGGTTGATTCCCATGTCCCTGGCGTTCGTGGCCGGGGTGTCCTTTCGAGACAGGGCGCGGATGATCTTCTGGGCGTCAGCGCAGTGCCAACTGTCGAACGCGCAGGAGAAGCAACGCCGTTTGCCGAGTCTACGCCGTGGACTTCCAATCGGGGCCCATCCTCGGCAACTGGCGCCAGCCAGGCCTCCGTCGCCATCTCGGCGGCGATCCAACGCACCGCGCTCGGCCAGAATCCACGTCTATAGACGCGCTCGCGCAGCGCAACAACCGCGGACCTCAGACAGATGAGATAGCAAGGTGTCATCCAAAATCAGCCAGAACTCGTCGCCCCCCGCCAGGGCCCGCGCGCCGCCGCGCCATTGAGGCGCGTGCGTCGAATCGACCCATAAAGACTCGATCGACGGGCTCTTGGCTAAGATGTCTTGCAGCTCGCAAAATACGCTGCAATCGGGATTGATTCGTTGGGGCTCTGGCCAGCGGTGGGGCACTGCAGCTGCGTCAGCAACGAGCCGCCCAGCAAGCGCATCTCGCGCGGTCCGCTTCGAACACCGACCAGCGCCCCACAACACTTGGTGACGGGGAATGGGCCTGCTGCGCGGTGTGATCACGAGTGGTTCCACTGCGATGAACCAGCAATCCATGTTCTCCAAACTCAAAAAACTCAGCAGCCTTCTGGCCCAGCCAGTGCTCATCAATCGCCGCGTCCAGCTACGACAAACAGTGCTCATCAATCGCACGTCGCACATGCCGCGGTCGCGCTGGGCCCCTGCCGCGGCCGGGGCATCTGCGCCTCGCCAGGCAGCCCGAGCCCAGCGCGGCGCAGGCCAGGAGGACGATCACGACACCAACGAAGACTGCGAGCCATCCCTCGGAGTCTTGCAGCTCCTCCGCCGATGGCGCATTGCTCGAAAAACTAAGGCCCAACTAGGTGATGCTGGAGCCCGCCAGATTCCCGTAGTCTAGTGGTGCGTCGAACACAGTGGATCCAAAGCTCGGAGAGAGCGTGATCCACCGCCGCTTTATCATGGAAAATTGCAGCCCTTTTCCTCCGGAACCCGCCGCCGCCACCCCCCCCCCACTCCGGAAATCCCCCCCCCCACCCCCACCCCCCCCTGCCGTGACCCCCCCCACACACACACCCTCCCCGGCAAAGCCCGCCCCCTTCCCTACCCCCCCCTCCCCCCCCCCCTCGAAAACCGGGGGGGCCACTGCCGGTTCGAGCCCCCCGCCTTCGAAAACCGGAAGGGGGGGGTCACTACCTTTTCGATCCCCTCCCCACCCCCCCCTCTCACCGCCAGCAAACGACTCCCGGTCGCTACCGCTGTCCTCACCACATCACCCACTGTTGTTCCCCGCACCACTGTCCTCACCACCACTGTCCCCGCTGATTCCACCACTGCCCCTACTGTCCCCACCAGTGCCACCACCACTGTCGCGCTGTCCCCACTGTCCCCACCACTGTTCCCACAGCGGTTCCACTCTCCCAACTTTTCCACGACTATCCCCACTGCCCCCGCTGTCCCAGCGACTCCTCCGCTGTCCCACTGAGCTGTCCCACTGTTCCCACCACTGTCCCCGCTGTCCCCACCACTGCCCCCGCTGCACCTCTGTCCCATTGTCCCACCGCCGTCCTCGCCACCGCATTCACCACTGTCCCCGCCACCACTGTACCCTCCACTGTCCCACTGTTTCCATCACATCCCAAGTGTCACCACACCACTGCCCCCACCACCACCGTCCCCACCACTGGCCCACTGTCCCCACTGTTCCCACCATTGTCCTCACCATTGTCCCCGCCACTACCGTCCCCACCACTGTCCCACTGTCCCCACCGCTGTCCCGCTGTCCCCTCACCACTGCCCCCACCACCACCGTCCCCACTACTGCCCGCACCCCCCCTCGGTTTTCGAGGAGGGGGGGGGGTCGAACCGGTAGCAACCCCCCCCAGCTTTCGAGTTCGAGGGGGGGGGGGGGGGTTCGAACCGGCAGTGACCCCGCCCCCCCTTTTCATGATGAGCTGGGGGGGGGGATGGGGTTCGAACGGCAGTGCCCCCCCGCGGTTTCCCGGAGGGGGGGGGGGGAGGGGTTCGAACCGGTAGTGACCCACCCCGGTTTTCCGCCAGCAGCGGTAGAACACGCTCTTGCAAAGCTCGCAACATCACGCGTCTCCGAATTGCCGCCACCACCGATCACGATCGTGCCCCCATACAGAAAAGCCTTCCCTGGACTCCACCACCAGCTCCTGTGATCCTGCCAATACTGGACTCTCCAATACGGTCATTGCTGTTAGCACCATGTCAATGGTGGGTGTGGTGCTTGACGTGGCGGAACTCGTGCCTGTCCCTGTGGTGGCTGTGACTGCGGTGCTGGGCATGGCGGAGCTCGTGCCTGTCTCGGTGGTGGCTGTGGTGCCTAACGTGGCGGAGCTCGTGCCTGTCTCGGTGGTCGCCGTGGCCGTCCTGATGAGCGTTGTGGTGGTCGTCTTGGTGGTCGTGCTACTTGGACTGCTGCTACAACAAAGAGCAACACCATTGCCGCTACTTTTCGTCACGCAATTAAGTTATTGACTCTCGTCCTGCTTTAAAGTCGTCCAGCGCCCATGGTCTCTTCCACCAATTGCTTTGTTGAAAGCTCCGATAGTGTAAGCTCGAAGACCAAGACCGCTCCCATCTTTGCCTCAAGCCCAGGAGCCGTCTGCTCCAGCCGCGTTGCCATTCCAACCCCCTCCGCTCGACTCTTAAGTCGCATAGAAATCACAGGAACCAACAGAATTTTACACGCAAGTCGCAAGTCAGACCGAGACCTCCTGCCTCCGTGCTATCCTGGCAAATTTCATGCCCAACACCACAAGCAAATTCCGCATGAGCTATGCCATGGGTGACCCAACTGGCGTCGCAACCCACGACAATATCAGCCACAAAGACGACCTCGTCAGTCTCGTCAGAACAGCCCCCAATAACCTCCCTTAAGCTATCCGTCGAATAAGGCGTCGGGTGCGGGGTCGGACTGCTGCTACAACAAAGAACACCACCATTGCCGCTATCTTTCGTCTCGTAGTTCACTTCTTGACTCTCGTCCTGCTGGAAAGTCATCCAACTCCCATGGTCTCTTCCACCAACTGCTTTGTTGAAGCCTCCGCAAGTTCCAGCATGATAACTAACCCCACTCCCATCTGTGCCTCACGCCCACAAATCGTCTGCTCCAGCCGTGTTGCAATTTCAACCCCCTCGCTCGATTTTTACGTCGCGTAGACATCGCCTGCACCAAGACAATTTGCACACAGGTCGTAAGTCAGACCGACAGCTCCTGCCTCCGTACTATCCTGGCGAAATTCGCGCCCAACACCAAAGCAAATTCCGCATCAATTATGCCAAGGATAGCCCAACTGGCGCCGCAACCAACGACAACATCAGACACAAAGACAACCTCGCCAGTCTCGTCCGAGCAACCCCCAGTAGCAGCCGTTCCATATAGGTCCGAGCTCCACCACCCATTCGAAATTGAAATGCCTACTGGTGGAAGGTAGGCGCTGGCGTTGGTGCCGTCGTTGAGCTCTCCTTGGTGCAGGTCCTCCAATTCCAGACACTCTGGCAGATGATGCTCGCTCGTGCGCACGCTTGATGGCCACAACGCGCACTGCGGCTGGTCTGTCCTGGTCTGCCCTGCCGAGAAACCAAAGGCATAGCAGGATGACGAAGTGCACTCCTCCACACAATCTTGCACTGTGTCGCCAGGCTGCAATGTGTTCCCACCGTTGATGCTTGACGCCCGCTGCGCACAATAACCGCCATCACCCAACTCGACGTAACCAGCAAGGGCGGCCTCGAACATCATCTGAAATATCATAATCTGGTAGTACCGTTCAGAAACCGAGCTGGTAGACACGACGTGTAGATCCAAACTTGATGGATTCCAATGCACTGACACCATCATTGAAAACTGTCGCGACGATGCTGCCATCCACCAAGATGTCCATTGTTGTCGGATTTGTCTCTGGAAGCGCTTCCGTCGGACAATGAGCTGACTATGAAGGACCCCATAGAACCATCGACGCAGGCAGGAAGGGTCGTTGACATGCAACTACCAGTGCGTAACATGGCGATCCGATTAAATGTTACGACGTGGAAAACCAAGCAGGGGGTGAAATCTTCAGTCTACATACCTGACACCTCTGAACCGTTCAGCCCGGGCGCAAAAGTCTGCATGAGCTGCATCTCGGCGCCCACATCGGAAGCGAGCGAAGGTGCCGTCGCAAAGATCAATATGTGTGCCATCGTCGGGTGGACGATAGCTTGGAAGCGAACAAAAACTGTTAAAGACGTGTGTGGGAACACGGAGCGCTCACCGGGCGCTCCTAGAACCCAAGTGGCTTGAGGCTTGAGCCAAAATTGACACGGAACCGTCCTCCTCCTCTTCCCGCCCCTCCTCGGCGGCAGGAGGGCAAGGACGAAAACGGCGAGCAGAAACTGAAGTGGCGACTGAATGAACAGCGGGGCAGGAGAGGGGAAGGCTTCTTAGAAAGGGGCTGCTTCTTAGAAGGCGCCGGCCCTACATCTACAGACAAGGCCCGCGCCTTCGAAGAATCAGGGGTGCTTCTAAGAAGCCCGTCCACTACCCCCCGTGCGCGCCGACAAGAATAGAAGGGGAGGCCTCGAGAGGTCGAGCCTCCCTCCTCCTCCTGGTCGCTGGAGGAGAACGACGGCGGCCACTGCGACGACACCGACACTGGCCACGATGGAGCTGGGGACCCCCAATCTTAAAGGACCAGGCTCCCCATGGCAAAGCACAGCACGACGGGGCCAGACATCTGAAATGTACGATGTGAGAACCAAAAGTCTGACATCTGAATGTACGACGCAGTGAGGAAGAAACTGCATAAACATGAAACTGCATAAGCATGCACTTTTGGAGCTCCGCGCGTGCATCTTGGATCGGCGCTTGGGCCCCCCCCCTCCCTGGCGCGCGGAGCGCGCCAGGAGCGGTGCCGGAGGCGCCGCCGGGGGTCTGTCCCCAGCGCCGATCCAAGAGATCCGCGCGGACCTCCGAGACATCAGGTTTGTGCCTTCGCTGCTCTTCGAAGGTATGAGTGCCCTCGGTCCCCTCTGTGGGCGGCGCACTGTGGACCTCACTTCCACGGGGCTCCAGCCGTGGAGCGGCGACGCGCCCTCCCCCCGAGGCCCCGAGGAGGGCGAGAGGCTCGCCCCAAAATCGCAATCCTCGAACCCCCCGACGAGGACCACGACCACGACGACGACGACGACGACGACGACGACAACGATGACGATGACGGCGGCGGCGGCGGCCTGGGGCCCAACCGACGACGGCGACGACGACAACGACGACGACGGCGACGGCGACGGCGGCGGGGGCCTGGGGCCCAACCCATGACGACGACGATGACGGCGACGACGACGGCGGCGGCGGCGGCGGCGGCGACGACGACGACGGCCGCGACGGCGACGAGCGGCGGTCGGATGAAGAGGGGGTTCGTCAAGCCAAGTGCGATAGCTTCACATCTGACGTCTTAGCCCTCCCTCCCATCCCACACCATGGCGTAGATGTCCGATCTCCTCGCACAGTCAGATGCCGAGCAGGGCAATGATCTCAAGAGGGTACGCGATGGATGGAAAAGCATGGCGCACGGCAGAGCAAAGCATGTCATAGCATGGCGTGGCATTACGTAGCGAAGCATTGCATCATAAAGCATAGCAGCGCAAAGCATGGCATCGCACAGCGGTGCACAACACAGCATGGAATTGCAAGCCGTGGCATGGCACCAGATGACTTGGAGGGTAAGTGGCCCGTAAGACAGGGCCTGTCCGGAATGCCAGCTCCATGTCCTCCGCAACCGTGCCCGCCCGATGTGGGCGCTTTCGAATGCCAAGTGCCATCAGGAAGCGCGGGAACGAGGCCAGCGCTGGAGCGGGAGCACGATTGTGCATGAGCGAAGAACGGAAATGAGTGCGGCGCTGCGGCGGGAGCCCCATTATGGAAGAACCAGCAACGACCAAACTGAGAAAGCACAAGAACAAACCAAGTAATGAAGTCCGGTGTAAAAATGATACGCGGAGAGGACGGGACACTCTCTTGACAGGGTCAGAGGCGAATGATAGTAGTATTTCTGTTGTGTACTTGTCAAGGGGTGTGTGCGAATCCGCTCACGCAGCTGGACTTTCTGGCACTTCCGTGGCGCCAGGTGCGCCACCGTGTCGAGGAAGGCGCTCAGCGGCGGGGCTGAAAACAGCCGCGCGCAGCAGATGACGCCGCTCCCATGTCCGTGTCTAGGGGGCGAGCCCAAAGGGAGAGGCAGAGAGGGCGGGCCTTCTCAGAGGACCCAGCAGGCATCGGGCCTTCTGAGAAGAAGACGAAGCCAAAACGAGGACACATCCGGGTGAGGATCCATCGAGAATCTCTGAGATCCGGCGGCTCTGAAAGCTGTCTCGGGGGCCGCGGCCTTCTCAGAACGTTCTGGACCGCTCTGAGAGCGTTCTGGAACGCTCTGGAACGAATTCATCCTCGTTCTAGCCCCTCCCGAGAAGATATATTTCTGAGCCCCCTTCGAAGGCACAGCCGGGATCTGAGAAGCCCCGTCGCCTACTCAGAAGGCTTGCCTCCTCTCACTTCGCCCCCTGGGCTCGCCGCCAGCTGTCACCCCCCTCTTAGGTCCGACAACGCGAAAGAAATGCAACGTCGTGAACAATTACGGCAAGAGCCCCAGACAAGATCTTTCCGCGTCGTTTTTCGAGCCAAATCGATCAGAAAGGGTCCCCAGGGCCCGAAACCATGCGAAGAACGCACGACGACATCCGACCGATTCAATTTCGATGCGTGGGGCCCCAGAGGTCTGGAACACTTCTCTGTAGGACCGGGTGTTCGTCCCGAGCCGTTTTCTGACGATCCTGCGGCCCAACGATGGCCCCTGGAGGCCGACAACGGATACAAACCGGCCGCTCCGATCTTTACGAGAGCCTCGGCTCTCTGGCGGACCCCCCCTCACGGTGGCTCTAAGAAGTGCTGGGGCCTGGGGCCGAGCCGCACGGTGCGGCCCCGCAGCTGCTCCGGCGCTGCGCCAGCGTCCGTGAGCACGAGCGCGGCGTCCTCGCACATGGTAACGATGCGCGCGGAGGGGAACTCCTCTGGGCGGGGGAGAAGAGGTCGGAGCGGTCTGCTAGGGCATTGGATCGGGAACGGCGGGATGGTCTGGCTCAAGAAAAATGATTTCGACGGCTGCTGGGGCGCCTCAGGTCGGGCTGGGGGGCCCTCAGGCCTAGCGGAAGCAACCTTTTCCAACGAACCCTTCTAGCATCCTCCGATTAAGGAACCCTTGGGTAAGGAGTCCAGGGTCTGAAAGCCGGTGGAACACACATTCAAGCTTAGCCATGGACACCACCGCCGCCCCGATCAGGAGTCCTCCAAAGTCTGCAGCCTCCTGGGCAGTTTCCGTAACGAACGCTCTCACATAACAGGCCGCGGCGGCCCAGTCTCCTGACGGCGCATCCAAGAGGAGCGGCAGCCCTAGTTGCGGCGACAGTGTTTTCGTGCCCCCGTTCAGGAAGGCGCAGGAGCAGCCGGGGGAGAAGAAGACGACACAACGGGGGGGAGACGGTCGGGGCCGCGTAAGCCGGGGCTTTGCGCAATCTGGCTGGAGAAAACGAGGAACGATAATACTGCGACCCACGGAAGCAGTCTCTCGGACGCGTCACTGTCCTCGTTCGACCCCATCAGCGTGCTGCTGTCGAAGGGTTGCTCAAGTTGGAAGCGCGAGTGAACGACGACGACGACGACGACGACGACGACGACGACGACGACGACGACGACAATGACGACGGCAACGACGAAGGGGAAGGGGGTGGGCGATCCTGGGGGGGGCTCTGGGGATTCGCAACGCATGGAGCGGAGGCCGCGCCAGAGGGACCCACACCGCGCAGAGCGGAGGCCAGGCCCGCGATTCGGGGGGAGGGGGAGCGGGACACGCACCGCTCGAAAGACGGCGCGCGTGCTGGTGATGCCCTTGATCCCCGAACTCCTTCGGAATCGCCGCTACGGCCGCCCCCGCGCCCCACGCCCCGAAGATGGCAGCGAGGACCAGGGGCGCCCTACCAGGAGAGGCCCAAAAGAACAGTCGGTGGGTCAGAGATGGGGTCCTGAGGGATGAGGTCCTACTAGGATGGGAAGGGATCCAAGGATGGATTCACGCTGTTCGAGGCACCTCGTCCTTGGGACACCGTCCCTCGGGACCCCGTCTCTGAACCACCGGAACAGGGCACGCGCAGGAACTCTCGGAGGTCCGCGCCATGGTATTGAGTCGGCGATGTATACCCCCCCTCCCCGCACCCCTCTGCCCGGGCGCACGGAGCGCGCCGGGGGCCGCGCTTTGGGGAGTGCTTTGGGGGAGATCCGCGCGGACCCTTCGAGAACTCACGCCTGTGCTTAGCCGCCCCGGCACGCAGCACGCAACACGTAGCGTGTTGACGTTGACACGGAGCTCAACACGGAGATTGAAACCGTTCTCTGGGCGCGACAAGTTCGCCAAAACGTAGGCCAACACGTTGAGCCAAACGCAACGTGTAAACACTGACGTGTTGAACAGGGTACGTGTTGCGTTTCAGAACGGACATATCAAGGCAGCAAATCGCCTGTGACTTCCAAGACGCCTGGCCGCTCCAACAAATTCGATGCGAGGGCCCCCGGAGGCCTGGACAACTCCCCTGTATAGGGCCGCCTCTTCGTCCTGGGCCGTCTTGGGAAGATCCTGGGGGCTGGCGAGGGTCCCGAGAGGCCGAACACGGACAAACCATAGAGGACCCAACACGCCATAAACATAAACTGTCGGAGCTCCGCGAGGATGTCTTGGATCGGCGCTGACCCCCCTCCCTGGCGCGCGGAGCGCGCCACGGGCGGCGCCAGAGGCGCCACCAGGGGGGCCCCCAGGCGCCGATCCAAGAAACCCGCGCGGAACGCCGCAAGTCTCTGTGCATGCCGCTTTCTCTTCGAACCCTTGACCTGGAAGCCCCTTGCTTAGGGGCCTCCCACATTGGGTCCGAGTAGATGGGGACCGAGAAGCCCGAGCGGAGCTCCGAAAGTGTATGTTTATGTGATAATGTCTCCATCGCGACTTGTTCGAGACGCCAGACGTCTGGGTTCAGCTGTAGCTCTTCGACCTGTCGAGCAGCAGGGCGACCAGCAGGGGCACCAGCGCGCCGCCCGAGCCGCCGCCGCACCCCGCGGGGGCCTCGCGCCGGATGCGCTGCGCGACCTCGGCGGCCCACCGCAGCACCTGCGCGAAGGTGAAGCGGCAGTCCTCCTCCCCGTGGCCGTCCAGGCCGAGGAGCGCCTTAGGCGTTGCTTCATGGGATGGCGATCAGTGGGGAAGGCGAAGAAACGTGCACTTGTTTCGTGCACCTTTGGGGCACCAACGGCTCCCTCGAGGGCCTCTTGAGAGCACGACGGGTGCACCGTTTTCTTCACCCTCCCCATGTGTCGCCCCCCAATACACAACGCCCGAGCGCCAGGCGCTCGGGGCCCTGCCGGCTGACCTCTTAGACGACACCAGCGGCGTGCCTGACCAGACCAGCTAGGTGCACGCTTCCGCACGTGCCAGCGCGCGCGGCGGCGTATCCGTCGTGGGCGACAGATATATCCATATCCGCTTCCTTGCGGGCCAGGCCCCCGGGCCGCGACCCTGCGGATACGAAGCGTTTCGCGGATGCCCCGCGCGGAACGTATCCGTGCGACCGCGTATCCGCGGGACCGCTCCACGGAATCAAGACCGCGAAGGCGTTGATATGGATACATTCGCCGCTCGAGAATCGAACTGGTCTTGGGGAAACCAAAAGGTATCGATACCGCTACTCCCCGGACCTCTCCTGGGCTGCGTTCTGACCAGCATTTCGATGCGAATCCAGCGGTGGCGACAAGGGCCTCCCAGGAGGCCGAAAAAGGGGAAGACGGGCGAAGGATAGCAGTACGAGTACCTTTTCCTCCTCTAAGCTCTGGCACACGGTTGGCGTCGTCCAAACCTCGGGAGGGCTGCCCTCCCTCTGTGGCGGGCTCGCGTCGCGATGACGTCGGCGCTGACTTCTAACACGGCGTGGGCCGCTTGGCGTGGAGCGATCGCGGCTATCCGACAGCGCTGGCCGATCGACTTCGGCGAGTCCGGGCCACTCGCGGCGTTCAACCTTGCGGGGGGCCGCAAGACGCGGCGCCGGCGCCGGGGTCGCCGCCTCGTCAATGCGGCGCGAACCTACCGCTCACTCACTCCCTCTCTCCCCCCCTCCCGCTCACTCTGCCTCGAGGGGGGGAGGGGGGTGTGGGCGAGCGGCACGATGCGGCGTGGCAGCCACGCTGGCGAGCACGGCGGGAACCCTCCGCGCCTGCGCCAGGACCGTGGACTCGAAGGCCTCATCGCAGGGGGTCAGCATGGCTGCGCGCGGCTGGCACTGGGCGCCGCTGCGGCTCGAGCCGGTCCCGGCTGCAGGTGCAGACGCGAAAACAAAGACAACGCCAGGGCGATGCGCTGATGCAAACTCGGGCATTGCCCACTGGGGAGCAACTCACTGGAGGGCCTCGAGGGGCCCCTTCTGGGGGCCTCAGGGGGCCTTAGTGACACCTCTCGCGAACCTTCAGTGCCTCAATGGGGCCCCTTTTTGGGCCCCTCCCCTGCGATCTTCGATCCCTCCTGCCCCGCTGATCGGCCACAAATTACGAGACGCCCGAGGACACTCGGCGATGCTGGCAAGCAGAGCTGTGCTCGAAACCGGCGAGGCAATCCAATTGCAAGGAAACTGTTTCCCATGTCGATAAGGTTTGGACATATCGCTCAAGTGAGTTACGCCGCGTTGATCGCAATGAAGAATGCCCAATCATCTCTGACAACATACATGATTGGGGCATCGCCCTCGCGGGGAACCGCGGCGTTCTGTTTTCGAACTCTCGGGGCATCTGGACATGTGGCATCCGTGGGCTGGATTCGAACAAAACATGGCAGATAACCATCACCACCACGGCGATATCGAAACGTGAGGTTGCCCTCATGCCAATCCAAGGCAAACCCGAGGCCAAGACGACATCCCGCAGGGATACATCGGAGATCTCTGAGTTCCGGCGGCTCTGGCGGACAGATCGGGCCCGGCGGCCGTTCCAGAAAGCCGGAACGCTGAGAACGTTCCGGGAGGCTCTGGAATGATTGCACCTCGCCCTCGCCCCGCCCAGCCATCGCAGTCCCGACCAACAAAAACTGACAGCTCTCTACCCTTCCCACGGCAGCGGTGGCAGCGCTGAACAATTACATCCTCGAAATAGCCGTTTCCGACCGCTGGCCCTGCAAAATCAAACTCACCTCACCGCCTCCGATGCGTTCAACAATGTATGCCGATTCAACAATGTGCGGGAAATCAGTTACGCTTTTCGGCTCGAGTCAGAAAAAACGCAGGAGGCTAGGAAAAGCGCCTGAACCTGGCCAACCACGCCCATCTGCTCTTCGCCTCCCCCGAGCCTGCCCAGACACGAACAACAACTCAGTGCGTCTGGCCAGACCAGCGACTCGAGCGGCAAAACCAATCCTGCCGCGACCTGCCCCCAAGCGCTGACCTCAGGGAGCGGTTCCTTCCGAAGTGCGCCAGGACGAGAAGTGTCACCAACAAACCTCTCTGGGGCGACATGCGTTTGGACCCGCACAGGAGCATCTGGACGCTAGAGGCGCCCTTTTGGCCTCTAGACAACTCCAAGACAGCCGAAGATTGCCCAACGAGCCCCAGGAAATGTTCTCAGCATGGTCGGCTAAAGATGGATCCAAGAGGGGTTCCGAAAAGCCCAGGGAAGGGGACCCAAGATGGCCCACAGAGACTACCAAAACTGCCCAGGATGCCCCTGACAAGACGGCCCTCCTCCTACCTCCACCTTACCCTCCTCCTCCTCTTCCTCCAACTCTATCCTCATCTCTTCTCTCATGTTTCTCCCTCCTCCTCTTCCTCCAGCTCCCCGTCCACCTCCCCCTGCTCTTCTTCCTCCTCATCGACTGCCCCTCCTCCTCCTCCTCCTCCTCCTCCTCCTACTCGACTCTTCCTCTTCCACATGTCCCATCCTGATCCGATTACTCATCAAGCAAGTCCTCATCCTTCTCCTCCTCCTCCTCCTCATCCTCCTCATTCTCATCATTCGCATCATCATCAGCATCATCATCAGCATCACCAACATCATCATCATCATCATCATCATCGTCATCAACATCAGCATCATCATAATCATCACAATGATCACAATGATCATCATCATCATCATCATCATCATCATCATCATCATCATCATCATCATCATCAGCAGCAGCAGCAGCAGCAGCAGCATCGTCATCACCATCAGCATCATCATCAACATCCTCATCAGCAGCATCATCATCGTCGTAACAATCATCATCAGCATCATCATCATCATCATCATCATCATCATCATCATCATCATCATCATCACCCTCGTCATCATCCTCATCTTCATCTTCCACATCCTCGTCGGCATCATCATCATCAACATCGGTCCCCTAATCCTTCTCAACCTCGTCCTAGCATCATGTTCGTTATAGCCCTCCTCCTCCTCCGCACGTCCCTCATGTTCAGTCATCCTCAGGCTGATTAGTTGTTTACATGTACAGTGTATGTAAACGTATGGAACAAAGAGAAAGAGAGAGAGAGAGAACAAACAATACAAACACATAGGAATAGCATACGTTCCTCCTCGTCATGATCTTAGTCTCCCTCATCATCAACGTCAACATCATTATCCCCATTGCGCTCGTCCACTAAGGTCATGTGATCCCTCGCGTGAGTGCCCAACACGTGCGCCTACAATATGTAGGTCTGAATATGTATATGATCCAATGCCCCCGGTTCTGACCAATGACAGCTTGTGCATACAGCTATGCATAATTGCGGCCGTGCCTACGCTAACGCCAAGGTGAATGGGAATCGCTAGTTTATGTGAGACGTTCTGAGGCATGAAGACCAGCACATTCGCTTAGCTCGGCCTATAGCACATCTCCTGGAGCGAAATGCAATTTCGCTTGCCCTCCACCGCGCTACCAGAACTCATAAGTATAGACGCGGGCTCAATGCCGACTCGCTAAGCGAATTCTAGCTTGGCGGACCGTGGCGGTGTAAAGTGTGTCAGAACAGCTCGGCCCAGCGGGGCGTAGGCGAACGAACTCTCAACACCCGCAACATATGTTACTTCAGCTCCGCGTATACGTACATTCTAGCTTGTCGGCGCTGTTACGTCGCTTCCCCTAGCTTAGCATTACGGCACTGATTTTGTTTGGATTGCCCGCCGGACTCCGCCCATTTCTATACGGAACCATCGATGCTGTCCATAGCACGGGTATGTGTATGTATTTGTGTGACCGCAGTTCACGTGTGTCGGCGCTGGGGCCCTATCCCTTCCTTACTCACAGGTTCCAAATGCCGCCCTCCCTCGCGCCCAACACATCACTGTCGCAAGATCGCGCAACGCGCTCACCCCGGGCACGCGCACCAACAAGGAGTAACCCCAGGAAGCATTTAAGAACCCCCCCGGCGATATCTTAGCACCGCATTTTTATTCGATATTCCGAGGGGCCGAAATAACCGCACGATAGGTTTAGCACCCGGACACACAACAAATTCGCGGAGGCCTGGGCCCCTGGGCTACTCAATCGATCAAATTCGAGGAGGAGGAGGAGGAGGAGGAGGAGGAGGAGGAGGAGGAGGAGGAGGGGGCAGGAGGAAGTTCGTGGGTGGAGGAGAGGAGGAGGAGGAGGATGAGGAGGAGGAGGAGGGCTCCTGGTGCCAGGTAACGCTTCCAGGGTGCGGAAGGGTTATCGATTTGCCGGAAGGGGGGGGGGGGGGGGTTCTTAAATGTTTCCTGGGGTTATGCCAGGAATGCTGCGAGACTTCCCTGGTGCGCTGGACCCTCCGATGCAGGGTGGGAGAGGGAGCGGGCCCGCCCGCGCGGTCCTGTTGACCGCGGGCTCGCCTGGGGAGAAGCAGAGCTTCAGGCCTCCCAGCCGCGAGCCGCGCCCGAACAGCTCCAGCGCCACACCGGGCAAGTGCTCCTGCGCGGCACGGGCGCGAAGAGTCCGGGCGGCTCTGCCGCGAGGAGCCAGCGAGGCCGATCACCAACGAGCTGCCATCCACGGATCTCGGCTCCAGCCGGGTGCCGCGGCTGTGCTCTTCCCTTCCCCCGTGCACCAATTTAGGCGTCCATCTCCCCAGCCGCAAGCTGGAGCATCCACCGACTCCCTTTTGGTCCTGATTCGCGCCAGCGCGCCCCAAGAGATCCTAAGATGCATCGGACCATGCGGGTGCACACCTCGAAGCCACCAGCAGATTCCACGAGATCGTCGCTCCCCCCCTCCCCCTCCTGCGCTCACTGAGGCCCAGCGCCAACGCATCGCAGCGAACTGAGGCGAGGCGCAAAGACGGAGGCACTTCAGGATGGGATGCGGGACAGGTCCCCCCGAGGTGTGCCTCTCGCGAGGCCGGGGGTACACGGGACAAGGTGTCTCCCGCGAGGCCCAGGGCACACTGGAGTGACATGTGCGAGCACAATCGGCAACCGTGTACAGATTGGCCCGAAGAGATAGTTTTTAGCAAGACGTGCAAAGGCGTCTGAAGTAGACTGGGTTGCGGCCTGCCGCTGGAGAATGAACGCCATCGGAGGCCATTCGATTACCGACAAAAAGAAACATCTCAAAGTATCCCAAGGCCTTCGATCCCCAAAGTACCCAAATACATACTTTGAGAGAACGGCCTGCACAGAAAGGAAGAGGTGGAGAGAGGGAAAGTGAGAGAGAGAGAGAGATACAGTTTCACACATGAGAAGAAAAGACGCAAAGGGAACAAACAGATGCTGGCCGACCAACAAAAACAGGCGCTCTGCCGAGACAGCCTGCAGGATGAGCCGCCGGCGCAAGCGACTGAGCCGAAGACTGTCGAGCACGGCGAGCCTGACCGTGCAGTGTCGGGGGATGTGCCTGCCCACTCGGAGAGCGGACCCCCTCCCCCTGTGGCCGCGCCGCCCCCCGGGCTCCAGAACCCTACCCCTCCAGTCATCGTGCTACCACGAGCCGCGAAGGGGCTTCTCGAAGGATTGCAAAAAACCGAAGGATTGCAATCCTTCGGTTTTTGCAATCCTTCGGTTTTTTGCAATCCTTGGTTTTTTGCAATCCTTGGTTTTTTGCAATCCTTCGGTTTTTTGCAATCCTTCGGTTTTTTGCAATCCTTCGGCCACGGCGGGCCATACGGCCGCCAACGGCTTCCACGACAGACTGTACGTCGAAGGACCGGCCCGACAACCCGAGCCCCTCCTGAGCCCAGAGCGGTCCTTCTTCTGGCGTCCTGACTGCACCACCCTTCATCCCAGCTCCAACACCCCAACCCTAGCACTCTCCCCTCACCCGAATCCTCAAATACTCTAACCCTGAGCAGTAGTCCTAACCCTAGCACCAGGGCCCACACCCGAACGTCCTTATCCTAACACCCTAACCCTGAGAGCCTAAGCCTAACACCCCAGCCCTGACACCCTAACCCTAGCACCTTAGACCAAACCCTAACCACCTAACCCAGCATCTCAACCCCAATATCCTCACCCTCATCACCCTAAGCTCTACCCCATACCATCCGAATCCTAAATCCCTAACCCTAACACCGTCACGCTGACCAGAACACCCTGATACTACCGTACACCTAACCCTAGTGTCCCAACCGTAACCCTGACCCCCTAACCCGAACACTATGAGCCAAACCCACACACCCAAACAAGAACACCCGAATCCTAACACCTTATCCCTAACACCCTAACCCACAACCGAACCCGGACACCCAAACATTAATGCCACACCCCTAATCCTACCGCCTTAACCCTAACACACCGAGCCCTAACACCCGAACCCTGAAACCCTGGATCTAATACCCTACCCGCAACACCCTCTCCCATAAACCTACCGCCGTACCCTCCAACACGCAAGCCCTAACACGCCAACCCGAATAACCGACCCTGATCAAAACCCAACACCTTGATACTAAAACCCTAAATCCCTTATTCTGCAATGGTATAAACCTGACACCCCCGCCCGGCCAACGCCCGCCTGGCTCTACACAGGTTCCAAACAGACCACCGGCCGCGATAACTTGTGCGATCTCCTGAGAAAAAAACTGGATGCGGTGCGCATCGAGTGACAATATGATCGGATCATTTTGAGAACCATCCTACGCTCACAATACATTGACGTGCAGCAAGCTCTCTGATCTTCGCATCTACCAAACCCCTGCGATCCCCTGCAACAGGTTATCCTGGCGACGGACCCACCCGTATGCAATTGCGAGTACAGTCGCTGTGACGATCGCCTCAGGTGGACCTCCCATGGGCCCGCGAAACGCGTAGAAGGTGTGCTGACATGGATGGGCCGGCGATGCGGGCGCTGCCGCTGGAGCGTTAGACAGAGCCCCTCTGTGGGGCCACGAACCGTGTGAGGGGTGTGCCGACATGGGGTCTGGCCGGCATGCGGGCGCTGCCACTGGGGCCTTCGGTGGAGCTCCCGATGGGGCCACGAAATGCGTGAGGGGTATGCTGGCATGGGGCGGGCCGGCCGCATGTGGACTCCGCCATTGGGGCCTTCGGTGGAGCTCCCTGTGGGGCCACGAAGCGTGTGAGAGGCGTGCTGACATGCAAGGCGATCGCCTGTGGACACCGCTACTGAGGCCTTCGGCGGAGCTCCCTATGGGGCCACGGAGCGTGTGAGGGTTGTGCCGAAACGGGCGGGGCGCCCGCCTGCAAACGTTTCCTCTGGTGCATTCGGTGGAGCCCCTCTATGGGCCCCGAACCGCGTGCGAGAGGTGTGCCGAAACGGGCGGGACGCCCACATGCGAACTCTCCATGAGGGGCCTTCGGCAAAGCTCCCTATGGAGCCACGAAGAGGGTGAGAGGTGTACCGAAACGGGCGCGACGCCAACATGCGAACTCATTGGGACCGTCGGTGGAACTCCTTATGGAGCCACGAAGGGTGTGATGGGTGTGCTGAAACGGGCGTGACGCCCACATGCGAACGCTCTATACAGGGGCCTTATGATGGAACCCCCTCTATGGGCCCCGAACCGCGTGAGGGGTGTGCCGAAACGGGAGTGACGCCCACATGCGAACTGCGCCGCTGAGACCATCGGCGGAGTTCCCTATGGGCCAGGAAACGTGTTAGAGGGGTGTGCCGAAACGGGCGCGACGCCCACATACGAACGCTCCATCTGGGGTCCATCGGTGGAGCCCCTCTTGGGGCCACGGAGCGTGTGAGAGGTGTGCCAAAACGGGCGGGACGCCCACATGCGAACTGCGCCAAGTAGAACTCCCCATGGGGCCATGAAGCGTGTGGAGTGTGCCGGAACAGAAACATGCGGATTGCAGAAACAGGGATGAGAGGAGGGAGCAGGGAAGAGGTGGTGGTAAGGACGCGGGGCGCTGTCTTTTCAAAACGAGGACCCATAGCCACAGGAAGGCTGGGAAACAACAGTTGGTGGACATCGGTTGACCTTCACATCGGCCGAACACTTACCATCCCTTGAAAGAAAACATCTGGCGCACATCTGCCGATCTTCCCACCATCCAACCTTCCCGTTCCCTGCCAGCAAATTCAATTCCGTGGGCATCGGCTGACCTGCACGGCAACCCGACACTCATCATCATCATCATCATCATCATCATCATCATCATCATCATCATCATCATCATCATCATCATCATCATCATCCTCATCCTCATCCTCATCCTCATCCTCATCCTCATCATCATCATCATCATCATCATCATCATCACCATCACCATCACCATCACCATCATCATCATCATCACCATCATCACCATCATCATCATCGTCATCATTATCATCATGACCAGCATTATCATAAACCAATTATCCTGGCAAAGCAACCGAACAGCGATGTGTATAAGCATATCTGGAAGCATCTCCCTTACGATTCAGGTGAGAATCCAGTTGTCGAATTCTGCTGTTTTCGCAGTCGCAATCGCATTCGCAATGGGAACGACCTTAGGATCCAATGGAATCCTAAGGATTCCTAGTGATTCCTAAGGCATCCTTAGGCATCCTTAGGAATCCATAGGAATCCTTAGGACACCTTAGGAATCCTTAGGAATCCTGATTCCTACGGATTCCTAGGGATTCCTAAGGATTCCTAGGGAATCCTAAGGATACCGAAGGATTCGCATGCCTCGGCCTCAGCCTCAGCCTGCCTTAGCCTCAGCCTCCCTCAGCCTCATCCTGTCTCAGCCTAAGCCTCAACCTGTCTCAGCCTCAGCCTGCATCAGCATCAGCCTCAGCCTCAGCCTCAGCCTGCCTCGGCTTGCCTCAGCCTCAGCCTCAGCCTGCCTCGGCCTCAGCCTCAGCCTCAGCCTGCCTCAGCCTCAGCCTCAGCCTCAGCCTCAGCCTCAGCCCTCAGCAGCCTCAGCCTCAGCCTCAGCCTGCCTCAGCCTCAGCCTCAGCCTCAGCCTCAGCCTCAGCCTCAGCCTGCCTCAGCCTCAGCCTCAGCCTGCCTGCCTCAGCCTCAGCCTCAGCCTGCCTCAGCCTCAGCCTCAGCCTGCCTCAGCCTCAGCGTCAGCCTGCCTCAGCCTCAGCCTGCAGCCTCAGCCTCAGCCAGCCTCAGCCTGCCTCAGCCCTCAGCCGCAGCTTGCTCAGCCTCTGCCTCAGCCTCAGCCTGCCTCAGCTCAGCCTCAGCCTCGGCTTGCCTCAGCCTCAGCCTCAGCCTGCTCGGCCTCAGCCTCAGCCTCAGCCTGCCTCAGCCTCAGCTCAGCTCTCAGCCTCAGCCTCAGCCTCAGCCTCAGCCTGCCTCAGCCCAGTCTCAGCCTGCCTCAGCCTCAGCAGCCTCAGCCTCCTGAGCCTGCCTCAGCCTCAGCCTGCCTCAGCCTCAGCCTGCATCAGCCTCAGCCTCAGCCTCAGCCTGCCTCAGCATCAGCCTCAGCCCAGCCTCAGCCTCAGCCTCAGCCTGCCTCAGCCTCAGCCTCAGCCTCAGCCTCAGCCTCAGCCTCAGCCTCAGCCTGCCTCAGCCTCAGCCTCTCAGCCAGCATCAGCCTCAGCCTGCCTCAGCCTCAGCCTCAGTCTGCCTCAGCCTCAGCCTCAGCCTGCTTCAGCCTCAGCCTCACTTCAGCCTGCCTCAGCCTCAGCCTGCAGCCTCAGCCTGTCTCAGCCTCAGCCTGCCTCAGCCTCTCAGCCTGCCTCAGCCTCAGCCTCAGCCTGCCTTCAGCCTCAGCCTCAGCCTGCCTCAGCCTCAGCCTGCCTCAGCCTCAGCCTCAGCCTGCCTCGGCGTGCCTCAGCCTCAGCCTCCTGCCTCACCTGGCCCACCTGGCTCCGGGCAATCAAACTATAATACAGGAATTGTGTTCCGGGAACACGAAGAACACGAAGTGGCCTACAGTTGGCTCCGGGCAATCAAAATGTGGCCTGGGAATGGTGTTCTGGGAACACGAAGAACACGAAGTGGCCTACAGTTGGCTCCAGGCATTCAACATGTGGCCTGAGAATGGTGTTCTGGGAACACGAAGAACACGAAGTGGCCTACAGTTGGCTCCAGGCATTCAACATGTGGCCTGAGAATGGTGTTCTGGGAACACGAAGAACACGAAGTGGCCTACAGTTGGCTCCAGGCATTCAACATGTGGCCTGAGAATGGTGTTCTGGGAACACGAAGAACACGAAGTGGCCTACAGTTGGCTCCAGGCATTCAACATGTGGCCTGAGAATGGTGTTCTGGGAACACGAAGAACACGAAGTGGCCTACAGTTGGCTCCAGGCATTCAAAATGTGATCTGGGAATGGTGCTCTGGGGATGGATTCCTAAGGATTCCTGAGAATCCCTAAGGACTCCTAAGGATTCCTGGGGCTGCACTTTTGTCCGGATCTGTCCGGGTCCCGCCCAGACCCCCCTGGGGCGTCAAGATGCCCTCTTTTGAGACCACTAGAAACCTATCAGTCTTCGCTGTTAGGTAATAAAGCGCATTTCGGTGCGCATCCATACTGATCTTCACACCGATCCAAGCCTCACGATCCCTGGCACAACCAACATGCGGATCACGTCGGGTGATCTTCACAGCGCGCTCCCAAGTCTCCAAGACGTGTGCAAGCGCTCCCAGACAATCCTGGACGCTCCAATCGCTCCCACGCGCGCTCCCAAGCTCGCTGTCGCCACAAGAAGCAGCAACATCCACCTCCGCATCTTCTCCGTTTCACCGTCCTCGTCGCTGCCGCCGGAGGCGTCAAAAAGCATATGACTCAGATCGCGCTGACGCGTTCAGATTGTCGAGGAGCTTGATCTTATTGGAATCGCCCCGAGACGGCCCAGATGTGATGATCGGAAGGTGCTAGGGATGCAAGACCGCGTTGACGAGATCAGCGGATAGGTCGATCTTAGGGCGGGCGGGGGGACAGATTTGCGCAAGCAATGGGTGACCCTAACACCTTAAACCTAACACCATAACCCTAACACCCCAAGGCCCGCACCCTAACACCATAACTCTACCATCCCAACCCGAGCACCCTAACCCTAACACCCGAAATCTAACACCCGAGTCATGACACCCTGACCCTAACACCTTAACCCTAATTTTGACACCACAACCCTAGCACCCTAACCCCAGTGCCTTAACCCGACAGCCCTAAGAGCTAACATCGTAACCATGACACCCTATTTCTAACACGCTAACCCTCACCCGAATACCCTAACACACCAGCCGTAAAACCCTACCACAAACCCAGCCGCCCCAACCAGAACCCTAAAACACTAATCCCAACACCCTGACCCTGACCCTAACACGCGAATCCGAACACCCTAACCCTCACACCATAACCCTAACACCCAAATCGCAAACTAGCCCGAACGCGAAACTCAACACCCTACCCCTATTCCTACCGCCCTAACCCTAACACCCGAACCCTAAGACCCCAACCCTGACACCCTAACCCGAACACTCAAACTCCAAACCCCTAACACCCTATCCCTAACCCCAACCCGACCTTAACCCTAACACACTGACCCTAACGCCCTCCCGCTAACACCCTACCACGAACACCCTAGCCCTAACACCCTGACCCTAAGCCAAACACCCTAATCCTAACCCTAACCCCAACACCCTGCCCCTAAGCCGAACCCTGACACCCGAACTTCACCACCTCCTAACACACGAACTTCACCACCTCCTAACACCCGAACTTCACCACCTCCTAACACCCGAATTAACCCGAACAACCTCACCCTAACAACCTACTACTGATCATGCCACCCTGTCCCTATCACCCTGGCCGTAAAGCCTTAACCCTAACGCCCTGACCCTCTCACCCGAACCCTCACTCCTTAACGCCCTCGCCCTAACACGGTAATCCTAACACCCTAACCCTAACACCCTAAACCTAACACCCCTAACCCTAACGCCCCAGCCCTGACAACCCACCCCCAACACCCTGACCCTAATACCCCAACCCTAACACCCTTGTCCTAATCATAGGCCAGAGCACACACACCCTTGCGCCAGAAGGGAGGGAGGTGGAGCGGTCTGAAATTTATCCCCCCCTCCGCCTCTCTGGCGCAAAGTGGGGGATCCGAACGCATGCGGCACTAAATCCAACCGACTGGGACGAATCCCGACCGAATGGTACATTTTCCAAACGGCTCGAGAAAACAAACTGGTACTGATTCTAACCGGCCCAATAACGTCACTGTCTGTGAGGCGATGTTAGGATGTCCCAAAATCAAATCATCAGCAGACGTCTGCACATGTATTCCCGAAGCTAGCGATTGCCTGAGTTGCAATGTGTACCAGGTTTGTCCAGGGAAGTCACTCTAAGGGCTCAAGGGTGTAAGGGTTTCAGGGCTCAAGGGCTTAAGGGTTCCAGGGCTCAAGGGCTTAAGGATTAAGCGTTGAAAGGTTTAACTTGTATTCCAAAACATGAAGTATAAAAGCTTCCTGGCTTAAGGGTTCAAGCGCTGAAGGGTTAAAATGGTTAATGGTATAAGTGATTAAGGGTGTAAGGTCTGAAAGGGCTCAAGAGTTTCATGGTTTCCGGGCTTCAGAGTTTAGGGATGTAATGGTTTTGTAGGGATGAGGTGATTGAGGGTGTAAGGCCTCGGACGGCTAAAAGGTTTACGGGCTTAAGGGTTTGAGGGCTTACCGGCCTCGGAGTTGAACGCTTTGAAACTTGAGGGCTTGAGGGCTCACGGATGCATCATCATCACCATCATCATCACCGCCACCACCACCATCAGCATCAGCATCATCAGCAACATCAGCAACATCAGCATCAGCATCAGCATCAGCATCAGCATCAGCATCATCATCATCATCATCATCATCATCATCATCATCATCATCATCCTCATCCTCATCCTCATCCTCATCCTCATCCTCATCATCATCATCATCATCCTCATCAGCAGCATCCTTCGGCCATCGGCATCATCATCACCATCACCATCACCATCACCATCGTCATCATCATCACCATCATCATCATCATCATCATCATCATCAGCATCATCATCACCATCACCATCACCATCACCATCACCATCACCATCATCATCATCATCATCATCTTCATCATCATCATCATCATCATTATCATCATCATCATCATCATCATCATCATCATCATCACCCTCATCCCACTCATCCGTCGCAGGCACGCCATCCTTCAAGGCGCCTGTACGACGCTTCTACGACGCCTCCAAGACGCCTCGAAGACGCCTCTAAGACGCCCGTACGAAGCCGCGAAGACGCCTCTAGGACGCCCGTACGACGGTTCTAAGACGCCCGTGCGACGTACGACGCCTCGAAGACGCCCGTACGCCGCCCCTAAGACGCCCGTGCTTCATCTCCAAGACGCCCGGCCGACGCCCACACGACGCCTCGAAGACGCCCGTACGACGCCTCTAAAACGCCCGCACGACGCCTTTAAGACGCCCGTAAGACGCCGCTAAAACGCCTCTGGGACACCCGTGCGACGCCTCTAAGACGCCGCCCGTATGACGCCTCTAAGACGCCCGCTTGTCGCCTCAAACACGCCCGCACGACGCCGTTAGGACGCCCGTACGACGCTCTAAGACGCCCGTACGGCGCCTCAACACGCCCGTACGACGCCTCTGGGATACCCGTACGACGCCTCTAAGACGCCCACACGACGCCTCTAGGACGCCAGTGCGACGCCTCTGAGACGCCTGTGGGGCTTCTCATAGAGGTTGGTTGGAATTTCTCCCCGAACGGTTGGAATTAGCACCCAGCGAGGTCGCAATTTGTACCAGGGTGGTTGGGATTGCTTCTGGTTGGTTGTAAGTTGTCCTGTTTCCAGGGCCGACACCCCCCTTGCAAGGGAGCGGGAGGGGTCCGAAAACTCTCCTCCCTGCTTGCATCAGGGGGGGGGGGAGGGGAGGGGCTGTGCCAGCACACACACACACCATCTTCGACTAGAGAGGCACTCACTGGCGCGGGCGAAAACCAAGACCGCATTTTGCGAGAGAGAGAGAGAGAGACAGAGAGAAGAGAGAGAGAGAGAAGGAGAGACAGACAGACAGACAGACAGACAGGCAGACAGGCAGACAGGCAGACAGGCAGACAGTCAGACAGGCAGGCAGAAAGAGGGAGGGCGAGGCAACAAAAGAAAGACATAATGGCGACGACGACAGCGACGATCGGCCTGGAAGACGACGACGGCGATCGGGTGCTCCTCAAAAAAGCCCAGCAGCCTGTCGGCGACGATCGACCTGGAGAGCATCTGGGCCTTCCGGGCGCACCAACGCCCACGAACGGGGGCGGGTGAGGGATCCTCTGGGGTCGGCCTGGCAAGGAACGGGGTGCTCGTCCAAGCCATCCTCCTGCTGCGCCGCCGTCCTCACCTCCTCCTCGCTCGTTCGCTCGCTCAAGACGCTCGAAGTCGAAAGACTCTGACTACCACACGAGTAGGACAGCGCAGGCTCCTCGTCCTCCTCCTCCTCCTCCTCCTCCTCCTCCTCCTCCCTCTCCTCCTCCTCCTCCTCCTCCTCCTCCTCCTCCTCCTCCTCCTCCTCCTCCTCCTCGCTTGCTCCATCGCTCGCTCAAGACGCTCGAGGTCGGCAGACGCCGACTATCCCCACGCGCAAGACAGTGCAGGCGACGAGTGCCCACAGAAGCAAGTCCAGCCCCGGGCGGGGCCCAAGAGGCCCCCCCCCATGCCAACAGAGGGGGAGGGCGCAGGGAGGGAGAAGACTCGAGTAGGGGGGAGCGACGACTAAACATACTCAACATAACACAACTTCTACATTCAGAGATTGAAGATGCTTGATTTGTTCATCGAATCTACGGAGCACATTTAGAATGCCTCGTAGGTCTTTTCACATCCTACGTCTGCTCGTAGACTCGGCGACAAAAAAAACAATGTTGGGATGCGCGGTAAGGATCCAAGGGCCCTGGATGCCCATGCTAACGTTTATCAAACGAGGCTGGCCAGCGAAAATCGCTGAGGATGGACCGAAGGGGCAAGGATGCAAAGGTACCATTGGTAAGGTTGCCCATCCTTCCTATCCGGGTTGTCTGTACAGCCGGACCTAGGCCAAACGAACATCGCTCGAGAACACGAGACCATCCGCCGGCCAAAACACACAGGACATTTAAGGGTGCCCTCCCCAGGGCGCTCACGGCAGGTTCGTGTCGTGCCGACCCCAGCGTTGGTTTTTGACACCGCAGGGATCGTTCAACCTTGAACGATCGGCCGTTCCCGCAACGTCCAATCGTTCAACATCGACCGATTCTGGGTCGCCCGCGGCGTTCAACCTTGAACGCCCGCGCTGGGGTCGCCGCTGGTCGACACGACGCAAACCTACCGCAAGGACATCCAACCATCACGAAGAGCATCAGGGCTCCCTCCCAGAACCGACCTCGATCTCAGACCTCCGTCCGACTGTAGCGTGGCGCATGGCCAACCCCCGCTCGGACGGGACCCGCCCACCTCCGGCGGCCGTTTTTGGAACGAGCCCGGCCCCTCCCGGAACGAACGCTCTCGGCGGGGCGCCGCTGGGAAGCCGCGTTCGTGCACCGCAAGGCGTCGAAGGCCTGCCCCGCCAGCGCAGAACAGAGCCCGACGACGACGACCACAACCACCACCACCACGACAACCACGACGACGACGACGACGACGACGACGCTTACGACGACCACGACGACGACGATCTCCGCTTAGAAGCCCCGCACCTTCTTGGAAGGCCGCGAGAAGGGAGGGAGGGGAGGGGGGGGACTTTGCCCGCCCCGCAGAAAAACAACAAAAAAAAAACGCACCCCGAGGTGAGCCCAGCAGGGCGACGACGCAGACGCTCGAGCCGAGGCCGAGCAAGCCAGGCCCTCGGAGGCAGCGGCTGGACGGCCGGGCGGAGCCCACGCCGCGCTTGGGGACCTCCTCGGCAACACGCTATGCCCTGCGAGAGGATAGGGTGTCGCTGCGCTCCGCAGGGCGAGAATCCAGGAGAAGCTCGGGACATGGGTGCTTTTAGGACTGAGAGGTGGACAGCGTGTCGCTCCGAAGCGTGGTGGGCCAGAATCAGCGGAGCGACAGGCTAAGCCAAAGGCCCTGGCCGTAGACCAAGACTCCATAAACCAGGACTTTGAGAATTCCACCAGGAGAGGACGAAGCATGGAGGATGTCTGAACCCACCGCTGCAGTTTTCTTTGCGGGCGTGCCAGTGCCCTGGCTCATCAGAAAGTCTACGCTTAGGGGGTCCCTGACAGTGAGGCTCTTCAGACCTTTGGCGCAGCGATCAACTTAAAATTAATGCAAGCGACCAGCGAGCTCAGTCTCGACCAGTCATTAAGTTAAACAGTCTCAAACCTATCCCTATCCTCAAGATCGGCAAGCCCAATGCGATGACATGCTTAGGGATTGGTCCTCGGGAGCTGAGGGAATCCTTAAGATCGGCACCAAGTCAAAGTGATGCCAAGCACAAGGGTGGGGCTCTGTTTCAAACTGGTAAAGATAGCTTCGCGCATCGCGCCGCGCGAGGCACGATTATCTTGCCCCCATCGCGCTCTCTCGCGCCACCCCCTCGGTGAGGGGCAGCCGCTCTGGCCCAGACCGCGACGAGCGATGCGCGGCTATCTTCGCGCCCCCGCGGGTGACCTGGTCCCCTGTCCAACCCGTGACCGCCACAGTCACGGTTCCGTGTGCCCCAGCTCCCGCCAGGTGCCCCGGGGCGGTGTTGCTGCAAGGAGCCAAGCCAAGTTCTTTACCGGAATCTCGGCAACGCCCTGGGCAGCACGAGGCCGAAAACGATGGCCGGAAGTGCGTCCAGCGCCACTGGGCTGTCCCTGGGCCACAGCCACGCCTGGCCGAGCACGGCGCGGAACAAAGACACCACTTGCGGCGCCAGCATCGCTGGGGGACCGGCACCAAGGACTCAGCGGAGGACAGTGGAAGGCATGACTCGCCGGGGCTCATTCTTGCGCCCTCGGTCAGTAGCGACGCTCTGGGGCAGCATCTGCACGGTCCCGGAGAGAAGATGCACAAGAGCGTATGCCCCTGCCAGGCGAAAAGAATTTGAGCTGCGCCTAGACGTTCATCGCGTTACTGGGCGAGGATCCCGTCGATGCTCGGGGCAACCGCCGCGGCGTGGGCTTGCGAGGGGTGCGCATGCAGCCTGGGGGCAAGCGCTCGAGCGATCGGCTATGGCCTCCCCGCCCTCCTCCTCCTCCGCCTTCTCATCCCCCTCCTGCTCGTCCTCATCTTCGTTCTCGGCATCCTCCTCTGCCTTCCACTCCCCCATCGCACTCCTCCTCCCCCTCCTCCTCCTCCTCCTCCTCCTCCTCCTCCTCCTCCTCCTCCACCCGTTCGCCACCGCCCCCCTTCCCTCTAAAGCTTCTCCTGGTCCTCCGCATCCTGCGTCCTGCTTCCTCCTCCTCCTCCTCCTGGATCACGATGCTCCTCCTCCTCCTCCTCCTCCTCCTCCTCCCCCTCCTGCTCCTCCTCCTCCTCCTCCTCTTCTTCACCATCATCATCATCATCATCATCATCATCATCATCATCAGCAGCATCATCACCGCCATCACGATCATCACGATCATCACGATCATCACCATCGCAATCATCAACATCATCCTCCTCATCATGATCATCCTCATCATCATCAACAGCATCACCACCACCAAGACCATCATCATCGTCATCATCAGCATCATCACTGTC
This sequence comes from Prorocentrum cordatum, assembly GCA_963575745.1. Lineage (NCBI taxonomy): Eukaryota > Dinophyceae > Prorocentrales > Prorocentraceae > Prorocentrum > Prorocentrum cordatum. The sequence continues at coordinate 1,326,323 of CAUYUJ010001669.1, forward strand.
GTCGTCGTCATCATCATAACCACTACCACCACCACAACCACAACCATTACCATAATCATGAACATCAGCATTAGCAGCAGCAGCACAACCAGCATCAGCATCCTCCTCCTCCTATCATCCTCTCAATCATCATCAGCACCGTCATCATCATCACCATCATAAGCATCATCAGCACCAGCATCATCATCATCATCATCATCATCATCATCATCATCATCATCATCATCATCATCATCATCAGCATCATCATCAGCATCATCATCATCATCATCATCATGATTATCATCAGGATCATCAGCATTACCACCAACTTCATCACCATCACCATGATTATCGCCGTGGTAGTCATCATCATCATCATCATCATCATCATCATCATCATCATCATCATCACGGCCACGATCACCTCCACAACCATTAGCATCATCATTGTTATCAGCGTTATCATTATCAACCGCAACATCAGCAGAAGCAACATCAACATGTTCATCAGCCTCAGCCTCCTTCTCCGCCTCAGCATCATCAGCATCATCACCGTCATCATCATCACCATCATCACCATCACCACCTCATCATCACCGTCATCATGACCATAATCATCATCATCATCATCATCATCATCATCATCATCATCATCACAACCATCATCGTCATCGCCATCATCGGCATCATCATTGCCAACATAATCGGCAACATCAGCATGCGCAGCAGCATCAATAACCGATTCAGCGTTCTCCTCCTCTTCCTCATCATCAGAACCCCAATCATCACCGTCATCATCACAATAATCCAAATCATCGTCATTACCCTCATCATCAACATCACCATATCACCATCACCATCATCATCAGCATCGTCATCCTCATCACCATCATCACCATCATCACCATCAGCATCACCATCATCACCATCGTCATCATCAGCATCATCGTCGCCAGTATCATCACCACCAATGCATCATCACCATCATCATCACCATCAGCATCATCATCCTCCTCCTTCTCCGCATCATCATCGTCGTCGTCACCACCATTATCATCAGCAGTACCACCACAACCACTACCATCACCATCACCATCAACATCACCATGATCATCATCATCATCATCGTCGTCATTATCATCACCACCACTACCACCACCACCATTATCATCATCATCATCATCATCATCATCATCATCATCATCATCATCATCATCATCATCCGCATAAGCAGCACCAGCATCGGCACAAGCCTCCTCCTACTCCTCCTCATCCATCTCCTTATCATCATCATAATCATCATCATCACCATCATCAGCATCGTCATCATCATCACCAGCATCAACATCAACATCACAATCATCATCAGCATCATCATCAGCATCATCACCAAAACCATCATCAACATTATCATCATAACCACAATCACCATCATTACTATGACAATGCCCTTCACCATCACCATCAGCATCATACTCATACTCATCATCATCATCATCACCATCATCATCATCATCATCGTCATCCTCCTCCTCCTAATCATCATCCTCATCCTAATCCTCATCCTCATCCTAACCATCCCTCATCATCATCACCATCACCATCACCATCACCATCACCATCACCATCACCACCATCATCATCATCATCATCATCATCATCATCATCATCACAGTGTTCCTCCTCCTGCTGCTGCCCCCCTCCTCCATCTCACTTCCGCTGCCACTCGATAACGCATGGCGTGCCCCTCGTGGTCGTCGCGGTTGCCGCCACCGCCGTCGTCGTCTACGCTGCTGCCGCCGCCGTCGCAGCGGTCGCCGTCGTTGCCGCCGTCGCCACCGCGGCCGAGGCAAACGTCCGCGCCAGCCCGGCCCTGCGCCTCCAGATCCAGGCTGCGCACCGGGAGCCTGTGCAGTGCGTCTTGGTAGGAGCCCGCTGGCCCCCCGGCGGGGGGTGGAGGGAGCTGCCGAGCTGGGGTGGTGACCCGAGTTTGCCTTCGGCCCTCTAGATGGGCCCAGGGAGACACAAAGAAATCGGCACAAGTTCCAGGATGTCCTACCGTAGCACCCCGCCTTTGCGGACAAGATGAAGGGTGAGGCGGGGACGTCGGAAGTCTGCGTGGATCTGAAGACGCCCGCCGCAGGCGCCTAAGTTTTAAACATTGTACAGCGAGCTCGCCGCAGGCGCCAATTTTTCGCTAAAGCAATGTAAGTGGGTCGAGGGGTGGGTCGATGGGTGGGTCTCGGGTGGGTCGCGGGCTGGGTCGCGGGCCGGGTCGCGGGCCAGGTCGCGGGTGGGTCGCGGGCCGAGTCGCGGGCGGGTCGCGGGCTGGTCGCGGGTGGGTCGCGGGTGGGTCGCGGATGGTCGTGGGAAATCCCCGCCCCCGTAGCACCACACCAGACCGTGCCAGCAGGCCGGGCTGGGCGTCTCGCCAACGACCCTTAGCATTTATGACCCTGAAAGAAAACCACGCGTTTTCTTTGATGGCTCCCCGTTGCCATTATGGTAAATCCGGAACCATAAAAAGCGAGCGATGATCCGTTGACTTTGTGTTTTTATGGCAACCGATCGCCAGAACAACAAAAAACAACGTGATGCCCCATCCAACAGCTACGTGGATGGGGGGGCGGTACCTTTTCAAACTGGGGTTATCGCATCGGCCCCGCGCACCGCAGCTTGGAAGTATGCAGCAGTTACAAGGATGGAGCGCGGAACCTCTGAAACTGGGGTTTTCGCTTCAGCGTCGCGCGCACCCGGCTTCACATACTGTAAAAGAAAGGATAACGGTGGAAAACATACTTTCTAACTGGGCTATCGTTCCTGGCTTCCTCGAACCTAACAACCCGAAGCGTGAAACTGTGCAACAGGTACACGGATGAAGGACGGTTCCTTTCAAACACGGGGGTATCGTTAGAGACTCTCTCAATTGGAGCGACCAGAAGCCAAGACTTGACAAACAACGCACGCGAAAGGAACGAATCCTTTTCAACACGGGGCCTTTCGCAGGACACATCCTTGATCCCTACTTACGCAGGACGACAGATTTTCCTCTTGAGGTGAAAATGGCCATGAGGAATTCGCGAACACAACCTCGGCGCCGCCGAACGGACGGCGACCGGACGAGCTGTTTGCAGCAACCGGGGGGAGAGGGATGTATGTTTTCATGTTGAATGGGGGCCGCTCGCGCGGGGAGTTGATGGGAGTGCGCGGGACGACGCAGGGCCCATCGTGGAAAATTGATTACCGAAGTTCCCTCCCCCATAGAATCGTAACACGGGCGGTTTGCGGGGTCCGCGGATTCGATTTCTTCTGGCCCCCTGTCTCTAATTTCGTAATATGTATTGATAACAAGGTAGAAATCGGATCCGCTGAAAAAAAATAAGACCGGACAGTAATCCAGCTAATCCGAAATCGGATCCGTACGGACGGACATCGGATCCACCGAAACAAACACCACAACCATATTTGCACCCGCGCGAACTTCCAGTGTGCCGGCAAGTAGCGTCGCGCATTGATCGACACCGGCGACCAGTTACACCTAGTTACGAGTAGTTACGCTTAGTTACACCCAGTTACACGAAGCTGCACGCAGTTACACGCAATAACACGCAGTTACACCCAGATACACCCAGTTACACCCAATTACACCTAGTTACACCCATTTACACCCACTTACACTTAGTTACACATATTTACACCCAGCTACACCTGCTTACACGACGACGATGACGACCAAGCCGCCGCCGATGCCAACGACGACGGCGACGACGATCGTGACGACCATGACGACGACGAAGACGACGAAGACGACGATGATGACGAAGACGACGACGACGACGACCAAGACGACCAAGACGAGGACGAAGACGACGACGACTCTCGTCTTTCAGCATTTGGACGCTCCAAGACAACCGAAAAGTGTCCCAAGATCGCCTCAAAACGCCCCATGACGGCTCGATAGGGACCCAAGACTCCCAGAGGTCTCCAAGACGGCTCATGAGGCGCCCAAGACGGCTGCAAAATAGAGCTCGGACGGGGGAGCCGAACAGAAATTTCGGGCTCTCGCATCCAAGGCGCTCCCAAGAAGGTCATGAGGTGCCCAAGAGGCGCCCAAACAGGGTCCCCGTGGCTCCATAAGGCGACCGAATGGCTTCAAACCTGTTTCGAAAAAAAGGCCTCCGTGGGACCCACCACAAGATCCCAACGAACAGTCAAGAGACTTCCGAATCACAACCAAAGCACGGTGGCGGGATGGGCCGAAGGCTATAAGATAGGTTCCCATGTTTTCTCCGTGGGCCTTCTCCTCCTACTCCCCCTCCTCCTCTTTTTTCTCCTCCTCCTCTTACTCGTTTTCCCCCGATCCCCCGTCGTCACCGTTCGCCCTCCTCCTCGTCCTCCTCCTCCTCCTCCTCCTCCTCCTCCTCCCTCTCCTCCTCCTCCTCCTCCTCCCTCTTCCTCCTCCTCCTCCTCCTCCTCCTCGTCCTCCTCCTCCTCCTCCTCCTCCTCCTCCTCCTCCTCCTCCTCCTCCTCCTCCTCCTTTGCCATATCCTACTCCTCGTCCTTTTTCCCCTCCCCATCCTCCTCTTCCTCTCCCCCCCTGCCTCCCTCTCTTCCTCCCCCGCCTCCTCCTCGTCCTCCCCCTCCTCATCATCACCGTGAAAACCATCACCACCATTACCCATCGCCATCACCATGACGATCATCGTCATCATCATCATATTCAAAATCGTCATCATGCTCACCATCATCATCATCATCATCATCATCAACAACAACAACATCATCATCATCATCATCATCATCATCATCATCAACATCATGTTTCTCCCCTCGCCCTCCCCGGCCCCCCTCTTTTCCCAATCCCCCCCCTTCCCCCGGCATCGCCATCACAATCATCCCCCTCCTCCCCCTCTTATTTCCGCCCTCCCCCCCTCGTCGCCCACCCCCCCTTCTCACCGCGTGGTCCGGGCCGCTCCCAAATGTCATTCGATCGGTCTCGGACCGCGCGTGGCGGCGGCCAAAAAGACGCCCCGGGAGCCCCCCGAGAAACGCGCGCGGACCTCCCACGCGCCACGAGGGCGAAGACGTTTAGGAGGGCGAAAGCGCGGACGAAGACGAGGACGACGACGAGGGCTGGCGGCAGCGGCGGCGGCGGCGTCCACCGGCGGCGGCGGAGGCAGTGGCGGCGGCGGCGGCGGCGTCGGCGGCCCCCCCGCCCTCCTCTCCCGCCCCCCCTTCTTCCTCCTCCTCCTCCACCACCTTTTCCGCCCCGGTCTCCATCGTCATCGCGCTTGTCCTCGCGATCCTCCTCGCCCCCATTCTCGCCCGCCTTCTCCTCCTCGTCGCCGTCTCCCCCGCGTCCTTCTCATCGCCCGTCTCCTCCTCCACGCTCCGCTCCTCCACCCCCCGCCCCCGCCGCATTGCCAACTGGCGGCGCCATTCCGCGCGCGACGAACGCGGATGAACGCCGGCCCCAACCGGCGCTCCAGATTGCTGTCGGCAAGTCTCAGCCGGCCCTGGTTGAGGAGACGGAATGGAGACGGAGGATCGACGAGAAAGAGCGGATATCGAAGATCGGCCGGCAGGCCCCGGCCAGCAGCTCCCACAGGAAGATATCTCGGTTTAGCTTCAATGCCTCGACCACCTCGGGCGCGCACTGGAATTCGGAACGCGGAAGAGGGCGACGAGAAGGAGGAGGTGGCGACGCCAGAAGGGATGAGGAAACAAGGGAAGGGTCTCTCGACAGGCGGAGCGAGGACAGGGAAGTGGAGGAGGAAGAGGGAGAAGAGGAGGAGGAGGAGGAGCAGGAAGAAGGGCTCTCGTTATCTGATTCACCTGGCCCGTGCACCTGGCGGCCCTCGGCGGAGATAGACTCCCACTTGTTGAGGCCGTAGTGCACCTTCTGCGGGCCCCTCGTGTTCTCGCCCTCTGGCTCGGCACGATGACAAAGATGGCGCCGCTGGCCAAAGCCGCGACCGCGTCGGACACCTGCATCCCGAACTCGGCCAGGCCTCGGCACGCGGCGCGGTCGCGGATTGCCCTGCATGCGTCAGTGGAGTTGAACCCGTCCACGAAGCCCTTGCCGATCTGACTCACGCCCCGCTTCACGTGGGCACCCGTCGCGAGGCCGGACTCGGGCTTCCTCGGCGCCGCCGCGCGCTCGAAGACGTCGGAGAACGCGCTGTCGCGGCAACTCGTCGGCAACGACGCCTCCGCTGACTTCACGCACCGGTAGAGCCCAGCGTGGAGCTCGAGCTCGCGGAAGGGGCGCGATGCACCCGGGCGCGGCATCGGCCTTGCTGCACTTGCTGATGGACGCGAGGAACTGGGCCCGCCGCATGGTCAGCGAGGCGTTGCGGAGAATATCAGAAAATGTGAAGCCGAGCTTGATCTTGAACCACTTGATGCCGTCTCGGCTCTCGGCGCCATCCTCCTCCTTGTCCCTGATCCGGTCCCGGATCGCCTGCAACGCCGCCCGCGGGAAGGTCTGCGCCTGCCCGCAGCAGTGGGCGCGGCGAGGGGCCTGGAACGGGCCGCGCAGCATAAAGTCGCGCCGCCCCTGCAGCAGCCCCATAGACGTGCTCGGGCAAACCCCGTCATCCCAAAGGTTTTCATCTGGCGAGACGGAGAAGGCGACCCGCTTGAAGAACCCAAGCGGGCCTGGGCGCAACGCCCACTCGGCGGCCCCCGCCTGGCCAAACAGCTTGGACTGGAAAGAGTGAGCCCGCAAGTGGACGGGGCCGGCGGCCTTGGCGACGTCGCCCCTCTCCGCCCGCGCGCACGCGCGCAGCTTCGAGCGGGGGGCGCAGCGCGACTGGCCCCCCAGAGAGCGCATGGGGGAAATCCGCACATATGCGCCCATTTGCACGGAATGCCCCCCGCCTGTTTTCTACGCTGCAAAGAGAACAGTCACATGGGCAAGGGCGAGGGCCAGGCTATGGGCGCGGTCGGGCCAGGACGATGGGGCGAGGGCGAAACAAAACATAGACGCCGCGGCAAGCGCGGCGAACTGGGGCGAAGACAGGGACAGGGCACCGACTCTTGTAGGGCAGGCCGAACAAAACAAGATGGCCACGAACTCCATCAACCACGCCTCCGCCTGCCATCCACGGAAACATCCCCTCGCTCTCCCGGGCGCGCAAGCTCTCGTTGAGATCACCCGGCGGTCCTCCCCGTCAGACCACGGGGCCACCATGGCGCACGCGAGCTCGTCCGTGGTCACGTCGGCGCGGCGCGACTTCAGGGGGCAAGCGCGGGCGCCCCGGAGCGCCGCCGCAGCGCGGCGCGCGGCGCCGCCGCTGAGATCGACCAGAGCGAAGGTCGACTGCGCGACGAGGTCGTTCGCGAGATCCGAGTTGCTGCTCTCCCGGCTCGACAGGGGGCCGCCGCAGATGACGGCCTTGTTCGGGGAGACGCAGTGCACGCGGTGAACCTCGTGCAACAATGGGAGGGGGCACTCGCCAGGCACAGCCGCGAGGGCCTCTTCAGCTTCCTCCTCGCACTCCCGCTGCTGCAGCATCTCCGCGGCGGTCGCCCTGATCGCTTTCTTCACCTCAGCCGTCACTTGCCGCTTGAGGGCCTGGCCCACCCTCGCGCAAGGGCCCATGGCGCTGTCGCGGTGTGGCGACGCCCCCTGCATTACCGAATCCAGCGCGGCTTGGAACGAAAGGTCGGGGTCGGCCACCGGCTCCAGGGGCGCCGGGGCAGATGCCGCCGCCGAGGCCGCAGCGGCTACGGCGGCCACGCTCGGCGACTCCGCGCCGCCTCTCTGCCTGGCCTCTGGCTTCGTCTTGGCGCGCCTCCTGCGTTTGGACTGCGGGTCGTCGTGCCCCGCGTCCTTCAGGATGGCGGCGACGCCCGCGACGTCGCCCTGCTGCTGGATGACCGGGCCGTTGGCCGGAGGCGCCTCCGAACCGAGGCGCGCCCCGCGGCGCTCGAGCCACGAGACGTTCGAGTCCAAGCACAACAGGAACGACTCCAAGTGGGCGCCTTCTTTATTGCAGACCGTCTCTGCAGCTTTGAGGATTGGGGTGGGAAACGCGCCGGTCCGGATGAAGTCGCGGCGGACAGCCAAGTCGCGGCGGTTGGGCGGGCCCTCGTGCATGCGCTGAAGATGCTCTTGCACGCTGTCGTTGATCCCCCGCTCCGTCCGGAAGCCCTGGAAGAGGTCAGAACGAAACAACGCGCTCTTTCAAGTCCGGAACGTTCTCTGCGGCCATCACCGCATCGATGGCGGGCGCGGCAAGGTCCACGCCCGACTGGGCACTCCTGGCTGCGTTGTCTGCAAGCCAGAACTGAAACAGTGGGCCAGGCGATGCAGCGCACCTCGGCGCCGGCGAACCTGGGGGCTCCGAGCGGGGGCGCGCTGGCGGAACGGCTGGACGGGGCGCGCCTGTCGGGCCGGCCGCCCTGGAGGGCTGCATGCGCCTGCGCCTGAGAGCCGGCGGCGCGCCCGTTACGGGCCGCGCCAACGGCGCCGCGCCCATCGCGTCGTCATCGGGCAACTCGTGTTTCACGGCCGCGGCCTCCATTCTGACGCCCTGCATTGGCTCTGCTTCGACGCCCCGCGCAGGCTCCTTTTTGACGGCGGCTTGCTTCGAGCCGTACCCGGGCCCCTCTTTGACGCGCAGCTTTGGCCCCTGATTCTCGGCGCCATCCGAGCGTCCTTTCTATATGCTGTCGGGCTGGCCTTGCTCAGAACTGCCGCCGCCTGCGGCGTGCTCGGCGGGCGCGCTGCCCGGCGGGCTGCGCTGCGCACCGATGGGCTTGGCACGGCTGGCAGTGGCATCGCGGGCGGCGTCGGCATCTTGGGCCTTGGGCATCGGCGCCGCACACCGATGGGCCAGCAGCGCCCTCGGCGGGGGCTCGCGCGCGCTTCGACCAGCGCGGGCGGCGCGCCGCCGGGCGGGGCATCGCGGGCGACCGCCCCCGAGCAAACGCGGGCTCGCCACCTGGAGTCTCGCCGCCGGCAGCGTCGCCACCAGTCGCTGCGGCGCACTCGTCAGCAGCGTCGGCAGTCGCGCGTCTCCTCCAGCCCATCGCAGCGCACTTGGCCGCAACCCCGCGCGGCTGGCCTCCTCGAGACGAAGCCCCGCTGGGATCTGGGTCGCCGCTGCAACGATTTCAGTGCCAACGCGATGAAGGAGGCGGCGACGAAATCTGCGCGACCCGCTGCCCATGGCCAGGGGCAGCGGGCGAGGGGGGGGGGGGGGGGGGGGGGCGAGGACGAGGACGAGAACGAGGAGGAGGAGGAGCAACGGCAACAACAACAAGCGGACCAAGAAAGGGAGCAAGAACCCCACGGGCGCGCCCGGCCAGGCCTGCCCCCCGACGCGCGCAGGTTTCAGTCTGCGAACCACCACGCTCCCTGATATAGCCTGTCGCCATTCCTCCTCCTCCTCCTCCTCCTTCTCCCTTCTTCGAAGTTCATCCTCCTCCTCCCCCTGCTCATCCCCCTCCGCCTCCTTCTCCTTGTCCTCCTCCTCATCCTCCTCCTCGCCCTCCTCGTTGCCTCGTCAATCGCGGCCCCGTCCTCCTCGCCCTCCCCCATCCCCCATCTTGCCCCCCCCCTCTCCAAATCCTCCTTCTCCCCCCACCCCCCTCATTATAGCCTCACTGCTGGAAAATGAATGCGGATGTTCCTGCCCCCCCCCCCTCTTCCTCGTTTTCCTCCTCCTCGCCCTCCTCTCCCCCCCCCCCCCATCCAGCAACCTTAGCCGCAGCCATGTCTCCCCTGCGACTTGGCGCCGGCGCCCATCAAGCAGGCCCGCAGGCGGCGGGCGGGGGCGCGGAGGCGCGTCGACCGCGACCCCCCCGCCTCCTCCTCGCTTTCCTCCTCCATCTCCTCATCTTCCCCCTTCTCCCCCTCCTCATCCTCCCCCCCCGCCCCCCCCCCCCCCTTCCTTCCTCCTGCGCCCCCCCTCCCCCCGCATCGTGCCCCTCCTCTTCCACTTCTTCCCCCTCCTCCTCCGCCTCTGCCCCCTCCTCTTCTCCTCCTCGTCGTCGTCCTCCTCCTCCTTCTCCCGCTCCTCCTCTTCCTCCTCCTCCTCCTCCCACTCCTCCTCCTCCTCCTCCTCCTCCTCCTCCTCCTCCTCCTCCTCCTCCTCCTCCTCCCCCCCCCCCCCCCCCTCGCCCCCCATCACCCCCCCCTTCTCATCCCCCCCCCTCCCCCCACCGCCCCCTTCTGCCTATGCTCTCGCCCCCCAGCCTCGGAAGCCAAGTGTCGACTTGCCGATTTCGTCTTCTGGCGGCCGCACCGCGCGGGGGGAATTCCGCACGAAAGCCCCCAGTAGCACGGAATTCCCCCCCCGTTGGAAGGCGTCGGCCGCGGCGTCGCGCTGCGCTTTGCTGCGCCCCGCGGCCTGATGAGCCCCCTCCTCATCATCATGCTACCCCTTCCTCTCTGGCCCTTCCCCTTCTCCCCCAGCCCCCTCATCATCACCCCTCCCCCTGCTTCTTCTGACCCGCCCCCCCCTCCAGCTCCCAGCATGCCCCCCCTGACCCCCCCCCCCTCCTCCGCCCCCCCCCCCCCGCCCCCATCACTGCGCTGCTCCTTCTTCTGACCCCCCCCGCCCCCAGCTCCCCGGAGCAAAGGAAAGGGGGGGCCGAGGGGCGACTCGCGCTTCTACCCGCGGCGAGAGGCGGCCGCCCACCTGCGTCAGCAGCACAGTTAAAGCGACGACGGCCCATTGGACGACGGCGCTTTCTACGGGCCCTGCTGGACAATGCAACTATCAGAGCTGCAACTACGGTTCCTGGCGACGATCAGAGCTGCAACGACAAGGCCTGCTGCCGATCAGAGCCGCAACTGCGAGTCCTGCTGGACAGCGTGGACATCGCGCATGATATCCTGGAAAAGGGGCGTCAAGCGCGGGGCGCCGCCCTGGCTCTGGCTCTGCAGCGCCCTCGCCAACGCGATCACGTTGTCGATGCGCTCCGCGATCAGGGCGTCGCCCCTCATGAAGCCGTCGAGATGCCGATGGTTAAAATGGCGAGAGTTGAAACGCATGTACCCCAGATCGTCGAGCAGGCCCCACCGCTCCCGGCTCATGCCCCTGGCGGCGTCGGGGATGTAGCAGACGCAGTTCGCCCGAGGTCGCTCTACGGGCACAGTGCCCGATTGCACGTCGATGCCAGCTCCATGGAACAGGTTAGCCACCTCGCGCCACTCGAACAGAGACTCCACCTTCAGGTGCGACCCAACGACGCGCAGGTGCTGCTTCAACTTGCTCTTGATGACGGATTTCGTGGAGGGTCGCCATGGCCCGGCGGCGCGTCCGCGGCGGATCCCGCGGCGCCTGGCCAACGTCCTCCGGCCTTGCTTGCACCAGACGCAAAAGCAGCGGATCTCTGCCCGGAAGCTCTTCTTGGATTCCCACCCGCGCGGCTGCAAGGCGCCGCAGCGGGGCGCCAGCCCGTCGCGCCACGCGCGCAAACGTTCCGCGAGGCGGGCGCGCCCCGAATCACTCCTCCCACACTGAGTCGGAGCGCGATGGGATTGGTGGCGAACTGCCGGAAGTTCTCTCGGGCTTCTGCGGGAACGCCGCTGGCCGCCGCATCGTACTTCTTCTTCGGGGGGGGGGGCGGCAGCGCGCAACGGCGCGCGACCCTCCTGGGGCAGCAGTCTCCAGCAGCCAAGCAGGTGATCCCCTCCGTCATCGATGGGCTTGCTCAACCGATCGATCGCATCGATGCAGTCGGACTGGAAGTCTCTGTCGCTCGCGCTGCGCGGGTTCACGAAACGCCGCATCTTAGCGACGCAACGCCGCGGGTCGACTGCGATCAGGGCCTGCCCAGGGGCGCGGGCAGAGTGGAGCGCGCGCTTCCTGGAAGCCAGCGCCTTCGGCGCGGGGCCGTCTGATGCGAGCCGAAGGTCCGACCGCGCCCGCGCGAACAGATCGCGCATCAGCAAACGGTGCTTCTCGCAAGTGTCCGCGGGGCAGAAGACGGGCTGGGTCTCGTCTGCGGCATAGCCGCCGGACATCACGATGCCCTCGACGTCTCCCAACAGCGGCCGGAGCGCGGTCTCGATCTGGCCCCGAGACTCGCAAGGCAGAGGCACGGGCGCGATGAGCAGGGGCCCGTCGAGGCCGCAGAAACCCGCGGCCAGAGCACGCCGCCCCCCCCCCCCGCCAGGGGAACTCTGATGAACTTGCCCAGCTTGAAGCTGCCATCCAGGCGGGCGCCCCGGGCGTTGCAGCATAGCTGGCGCCGCTTTGCGGCGCCCACCCTGCGGCGGAGGCGGGACTTGAAGCCCGCGAGCAAGACGCCCCTCATCGCGGCGTCGTCGGGCACTGCGTAGACCTGCCTCGGGAAGGGGAGCCGGGGCGACGCTGCCGCCCTTAGTCGAGAGAGCCCGGGGCGGACGGCCGTGGAAATGCGGAGTTGGCGCCGTCGCAGGGCCCTGAATGGCGGAGGCCTCGCGGGGGGGCGCGCGACGAACCCCGCATTTCCACGGGCTGGACAGGCCTGGGACAAGGCGTTGGAGGAGCACGTGGACACGATGCGCCGGCGCACCTCTCGGGAAATCAAGCACTCATACAACCGCTGCGCCACCTCGAAAAAGAACCGCGGGATGAAACGCGCCGCGCCCTCCTTGGGGCCGCGCAGAACAACGGCGCCCGCGAAAACGCGGGCGACGTCGGAGTCCTCGACTTGAAAGAAAGTCCGGGCGGCCCCCTCTGGCGCACGCAGCAAGCGCCGCGCGGGGAAGCGGGTCGGACAGCGGCCCCCTCAACCGGCAAGCGCCGCAACGCCATGGCCGGGCGTAGAACGGCGCGGGCCCGAGGGCGTCGAGCACCCAGGGCGCGCGGCGCCTCATCAATCACCGCGCACTGCTCCTCCTGCCCGTGGGCGCGCGCCCACTCCTCGTGCACTCGCCTCCCGTCCGGGATGACCTTCACTGGCTCGGGCTGCCCGCGCCTCTGACGGAGGTCGGCAGGAGCGCGGCCGGCCCGCGTGACCGCGGCCACCACGCGGGCCATGTTCACCGGCTTCAGCTGGGTCGTCGAAGCCAATCTGGCGCCAATCTGGCGGGTCCAATCTGGCAGTCTGGCGAGGGAGTCGATCTGATCTAATCTGGCGAGAGCCAATCTGGCGCCAATCTGGCAATCTGGTAAACGGCCCCAACATGATATATATATATATATATATATATATATATATATATATATATATATATATATAAAATCATTTGAAGAGCAAACTGGCACGCGGCCCAACCTGACAGATGCTGAAACAGAGATTCCGGCGCATCCCTTTGGGGGGGAAGCACCCAAATCTGGCGAGCATTCCAATCTGGCATTCTGGCCCTAAAGCCAGCCTGGCAAACCTGGCGAAGTGTCCAACCTGGCAATCTGGCACAAGATGCAGTTTGGCTGCCCTCACAGGCCAATCTGGCAGACACGTCAACCTGGCGCGCAATATGATATTCAATCTGGAACACGTTGCAGTCTGACCCAAGCTGCCGCACGAAGCGGATCTTATCAGAATCGCACTATGTGATCCACGCGCCCCCCCCCCCCCCCCCCTCTCACAGGTCCACGCGCTTCCCCGCGGCCCCCCAGGACCCCCCGCGGGCCCGCCCCCCCCCCCTCCCCCCTTCTCCCTCCAACGCGAGCGACGCGTTAGGAACGCCAGGGGCTCGGGCTAGGAACTGTGTCTTAACGCGACCGCCTTTCGTTTCGGTTCCGCGCGTGAGCCCCCAATCGCACCGCGCAGGGAACGCCGGGGGCTCACGCGGTGGCCTTGATCTTAAGTTGACCACTTTCCTATTCGGTGAGCGCGAGCCCCCATTAAAGCACAGAAAAACCGCAAAGGCACATTTCAACACCGAAACGTCGCAAACAGCAATTCGAGCACCGAAATACCGCAAAAAAAAAGTTGAGCACCGAAACGCTGCAAACAGCAAATTGAGCACCGAACGCCGCAAACAACAAATTTAGCACCAAAACGCAACAAACGGCACATTTGAACACCGAACCCCGTAAACGGCACATTTCAGCACCGAAACATCGCAAACAGCAAACGCAAGCATAAAAACGCCGCAAACAGCAAATTCGAACACCAAAACGCCGCATATTTGATCACCGAAACGTCATAAGCAGCAAATTCAAACACCGAAATGCCGCAAACCTCAAATTTAAACACTAAAACGCTGCAAACGGCACATTTCAACACCGAAACGCCGCAAACAGCATATTTTATCACTCGAACGCCGCAAATTTGAGCACCGAACCTGAGAATTGCACCATGGAAGGCGCCATGATCGATTGCAGGGAACCATAATCTGCATTCTCAAAACGAACTTTCAAGGCTCTCACAATCTCCAAAAAACAAACCTCAAATCACCGCATTGTCGGTTCTGGCCAGGTCGGCCCACTACCTCCACCCCGCGCCCGAATTTTTCTTCGCTCAGCGTAAGGCCGTTCTTTTTCTTACACCAGTAATAAGTAGATGCCGGAAAATTACTACACCGTGCACTCTGTGAAGCCACCATTTCGACATGGAACTAGAAAGAAAAAAAGAAACGCAAATAATGCAACCAAATGACAACCGAGAAGAAAAAACTGGTGTCACAAGATTGCACAACAGCACCGGCCTCGAAACGGAATTGCACGGCGGAAATAACGCGGAAGTAACGCAGAAGAGATACTGAACGCCGAAATCTCCGCAAGATATTGGAAAGTATTATAACTACTACTACACCTACTGCGACGATTTCCCCGACTACTACTTCTACTCCTACTCCTACTCTTACTACTACTACTACTACAACTACTACTACTACTACTACTACTACTACTACTACTACTACTACTACTACGACTAGTACTACTGATCCTACTACAACCACACCAGCAATTACTGCTTCTACGACTCCTACTACTACTACTACTACTACTACTACTACTACTAGTACGAGTACTAGTACTACTACTACTACTACTACTACTACTACGACTACTACTACTACTACTGCTACTACCACTAATATTACTACAGTAGTACTTCTACAAAGACTACTACTACTACTACTACTACTACTACTACTACTACTATTACTACTACTACTTTTACCACTACGACTACTACTACTATTACGACTAATACTACTACAACTACTACTACTACTACTACTACGATTGCTACTACTACTACTACTACTACTACTACTACTACTACTACTACTACTACTACTACTACTACTACCACTACTAGTACTACTACTACTACTACTACTACTACGACGACTACTACTACTCTACTTCTACTACTACTACTACTACTACTACGACGACGACGACTAGTACTACTAATACTACTACTACTACTATTGTATTTCTATTACTTTTACGATTACGACTACGACTGCGACTACAAGTACTAGTACTGCTACTACGACTACGACTACTACTACTACTACTACTACTACGACTACGACTACTACTACTACTACTACTACTACTACTACGGCTACTACGGCTATTGCTATACTGCTACTACGACTACTACTACTACTACTACTACTACTACTACTACTAGTACTACTACTACTACTACTACTACTACTACTACTACTACTACTACTACTACTACTACTACTACTACTACTACTACTACTACTACTACTACTACTACTACTACTACTACTACTACTACTACTCAACTACTACTACTACTACTACTACTACTACTACTACTACTACTACTACTACTACTACTACTACTACTACTACTACT
>CAUYUJ010001669.1:1342145-1399645 GCA_963575745.1 Prorocentrum cordatum
CTACTACTACTACTACTACTACTTCTTCTACGACTTCTACTACGACTACTACTACTACTACTACTACTACTACTACTACTACTACTACTACTACTACTACTACTACTACTACTACTACTACTACTACTACTACTACTACTACTACTACTACTACTACTACTACTACTACTACTACTACTACTACTACTACTACTACTACTACTACTACTACTACTACTACTACTACTACTACTACTACTACTACTACTACTACTACTACTACTACTACTACTACTACTACTACTACTACTACTACTACTACTACTACTACTACCGCGCACGCTTCCCCCACCCGAACGGTCCAGCGAAGTGGTGTACGATATCACCGCGGCCGTCTTCAGGATCTCGTCCTCGCATACTCCCTTCTCCCGCATCGTTTTCACTATCTTGGCGATCTGCACTGTGACGGGATCGGCTTCCAGCCCGCAGCTGGGGTCCGCGATATGGAAGCAGCTGCGCACAGAAGCGGCATTGAGCACATCTGAAAACTTGGTGTTGCTGGTGGCCCATGGGACGATCACGTTGTAAACAGACGTGCCTCTATACCAAGTCTCCCACCCCTCCCTGTGCAAGATGTGCGAATACAAAATCTCTGCACAAGACCGGCCCCTAAACACCAACATGCCAGCCTGATGGAGGTGCTCTTCGAAAGCCGTGCCTAGACCCCGAAAGTTCGACCCCAACCACCCCCGCCCGCGTACATACTCATAATTTTACCCTCCTCCATCTTCTAGTCCACCTTATTCCTGACTCCTCCTGCATCATTCCTCATCCCTCTCTGCTCCCGCTCCACCTCACAACCTCCCTTCCTCCCTATTCCCCGCCTGCCTCCTCCCCAGTACTTGTCATCGCTGTGGCGTCGGTCAAAAGTCGAGGATTCAGGATCCACCCAGGATCGAGGATCCGACATCGAGGGCCCATGATCGATCGAAGATCGAGTATGCAGGATACAACGACCCTGGATCCAGGATCCATCGAAGATCGAAGATCCATGATGGACCTAGGATCGAATATCCAGGATGGAGGCCCCAGGATCCGTCGAAGATCGAGGATCCAGGGTCGATCGAGCATCGAGGATCCAATATCAACCGAGATTCGAGTACCCAAGATCGAAGATCGACCTGAGATCGAAGATCGACCTAAGATCGAGATCGAGTGCACAATGGTCCACTTTTCGGCACTCTTCGGCACTCCGCCGCCGACGGCGACGTCGACGGAGGAGGGAAGAGGGAGGAGGGACGACGACGACGACGACGACGACGGAGGAGGGAGGATGGAGGAGGGAGGAGGAGGGAGCCATGGTCGTCGATCCTTTATCGGGGGCCGTACTCGTCGATCCTCTATTGTCGACCCTCCTGCTTCCTGGACCCTCGACCCTCATGTTCGTCATCCTGCGGGGTCCTCGATCGTCGATCTCCCACTCCTCCTCCTTCTGCTCATGTTCGGGATGCAGGTATGGGTTGAGGTCGACATTTCTCCGTGGGGTGTCAGACTCGCTCGCAATAACGGCAGCGCTGCAGGCGTACAGCGCGAGCTTGTCTGAGCTGTCCTTGTTCCGGCGTTCTGTCCGCTTGAGGTGCAACCACTTCTGGACGCAAGCTTGCGGGTCCATCAAGGGCTTCCCGCGCTTGCCCAATTGCATGATTACGCCCTTCTTGCAAACCCGCTTGTATTTTTTGTCATCCCCAGCAGCAGGCGGCACGGGCAGCGGGCCCTAGGTAACCTGAGTGTTCGCGCCAGAATGGCTGAGAGGAAGGGGGGGGGGGAAAAAGGTTAGCACAAAGGGGGTTAGGTTGCGAGCCGTTTTGGCGCGAACACTCAGATTACCTAGTGCCCGGTGCCCGTGCCGCCTGCTGCTGGAAATTGCCCAAACAAGCACAAGCGGGTGTGCAAAAAGAGCGTCGTCATGCAGCTGGGCAGGCGCGGGACATTCTTGATGGACATGCAAGCTTGCGTCCTGGAGTGGCTGCAACTCAAGAGCCAGAGCGCCGAAACCAGGACAGCCCACGCAAGCTCGCCACGGACGCCTGCAACGCTGCCGCTGTTGCGAGCGATGCCAGCACCCCGCGAACAGATTTCGACATCAACCCATACCGTATACCCTGTTCAAGGGAACTCATGTAGATCCACAGGCAGAAACGTGGGCGCAACGTAATGTAGCCTAGAAAAACTCAGTGTGAGCGCTGGGTTGTTAAATGAATTTCGGCGGAAGGCTCCCATGCACCAAATCACACGTTGTACCCATCGCAGCCGATGAGGCTACGCGCTACCACGCGCAATTAACTGCAACTGGGTGTACATGACGACAACTGAAAGCAGCCGAACCTACCCGAGTGTAGCCCGAACGTAACTTAATATAACGGAATGTAACTTAATGTGCACCACCCGCAAGCAAACGGTTCCTGACTGCAACGGACTGCCCCTGGGTGTAACGAGAGTACAAGAGGCCCGCCGCAGGCGCCGACTTCGAACACCAAACATTTGAGTATAACTGAATGTAACTGAGTGCAGCTGGGTGCAACTGCAACGTGATGTAGCCTAGAGAAACTCAATGTAATTGTGTTAAATGGATCTCGGCGGAAGGCTCCCATGCACCAAATCACACGCTGCACCCATCGCAGCCGATGAGACTACGCGCTCAGATTCGCAATTGGGTGTAACTGAGTGTACGTGAAGACAACTGAAAGCAGCCGAACGTAGCCGAGTGTAGCCCGAGCGCAACTTCGTGTAACTGAGTGTGACCGAGTGTAGCGTAGTGGGGCCCAACGCAACCCTGCGCCACCTGCCGCAACTTAGTGTAACTTCGTGTAACTGAGCGTAACTGAGTGTAACTGAGTGTAACTGAGTGTAGCTGAATGTAACTGAGTGTAACCGAAAGTAACTGAATGTAGCTGAGCGTAACTTAGTGTAACTGAGCGTAACCGAGTGTAATTGTGTGTAACTGATTGTAACTGAATGTAAATGAGTGTAACTGAATGTAACCGAGTGTAACTGAATGTCCGCTTGCCGCCTGGGCCGACCCCGGCCGCGGCCTCAATGCGAACTTCATGGGATCCGACGGTGGTTATCTGATACGGGTCTGCTCAAAACTTCACACCGTCGTTCTGGGCCCACGAGGGAAAACTTTCGTCCTGGGGATGGGCGTTTTGGCACTCGGATTCGCTGGTTACCATCTAACCGACACACCACATCTCACAGGCAGTCCGTTGGGTGAGGAGACGCGGGATCGAAACGCATGGGCGTTTTGGCCTTCGGACTCGTTGGTTATCATCCAGCCGACACACCACATCTCACAGGCGACTCGTTGCTGGGGATGGGCGTGTTGGCTTTCGGACTCGTTGGTTACCATATAGCCGCCACACCGCATTTCACAGGCAGTCCGTTGTTGGTAACGACATTGCCGACACACCACATCTCACAGGCAGTCCGTTGGGTGAGGAGACGCAGGACCGAAACGCACTGGGCGTTTTGGCTTTCGGACTTCTTGGTTACCACATAGCCGACACACCACATCTCACAGGCAGTTCATTGTCGATTACCACACAACCGACACCACATCTCACAAGCAGTCCGTTGGGTGAGGAGACGCAGGGCCGAAACGCATTGGCCTTCGGACCCGCTGGTTACCATCAAGCCGGCATACCACGTCTAACAGGCAGTCCGTGGTCAGTAACAACATAGCCGACATACCACATCAAGAAGACAAAACTTTCTTCCTGGGGATGGCGTTTTGGTGTTCGGACTCGTTGGTTACCATATAGCCCACACGCCACATTTCACAGGCAGTTCGTCGTTGGTAACGACATAGCCGACACACCACATCTCACACGCAGTCCGTTGGGTGAGGAGACGCAAGGCCGAAACAACCTGGGCGTTTTGGCCTTCGGACTCGTTGGTTACCACATAGCCGACACATCACATCTCACAGGCAATCCGTCGTTGGTCTTACACAACCGACACCACATCTCACAGGCAGTCCGCGGGGTGAGGAGACGCAGGGCCGAAACACACTTACGCAGGAGGAGAGATTGTCCTCTTGAGGTGAAAATGGCCATGAGGAGTTCGCGAGACAACGTCGGCGCCGCCGAACGGACGGCGACCGGACGAGCTGTTTGCAGCAACCAGGGGGGAGAGGGATGTATGTATTCATGTTGAATGGGGCCCGTTCGCGCGGGGAGTTGATGGGAGTGCGCGAGACGACGCAGGGCCCGTCGTGGAAAATTGATTACAGAACCCCCCTCCCCCATAGAATCTTAACACGGGCGGTTTGCGGGGTCCGCGGATCCGATTTCTTCAGGCCCCCTGTTTTAATCTAGTAATGCGAATTTATAGCAGGGCAGAAATCGGATCCGCCGTAAAAAAAAAGACCGGACACGGATCCAGCTAATCCGAAATCGGATTCGTACGGACGGAAATCGAATCCACCGAAACAAACACCAAAACCACATTTGGATCCGCGCGAACTTCATGGGATCCGACGGCGGTTATCTCATACGGGTCTGCTCAAGACTTCACACCGTCGTTCCGGGCCTTCTAGGAAAAAAAATCGTCCTGGGGATGTAAGATCCTTTGGGTCAGCATCGTGTGCACTTCGCTAAAAAATGCAAGGCAATCTCTTGTCAGCACGGGGCTCTCGCCGGCACGGCAGGCACTTTGGGTTGTCGTCGTGTAAGAGGGCGCTTCATGTAGTGGCAAGGATGGCGGCTTGTAGGGGCTCGCGGTCAGGAACTTTACTTGGCGCATCGCTGCGGCGGACCCTCCACACGATTAAACCTTGCGAAAGGATAGCGAGTCGGTTCGGGCCTCGGGGCGAGAGCTCGGGAACAACTCGGGATGTGGACACTGGGGGTCCAAGAAATGGTTAGCAAACGTTCCTGACCGTGTGAGGGGGGGGGGCTTGGGACGGGAGGGCGCATTACAGCATCGTTGACGCATCCCAAGTTTACTCTGATCCAGCTTCCACCTTTTCCTTCTCCTCCTCTCTCTCCTCCGGCCACCTCTCTTCTGCTTCCTACATCATCCCACCCAACCTTCCGTTTCCTCCTCATCAGCCCCCCTCCTCCCTCAACCCCGATCCCCCTCATCCGATACTCTCCTGTCAGTCCTCCCAATATCCTCACTCATCATCCTCTCTAATGCTGCGTCCTCCTTTCTCACACTTCTCTCTGCTCCCTCGTCTAATCCGCGTGCTCGCCCTGCTCCTCCTCATTATCATCGACATCGCCAGCATCACTATCACTATCATCATCATCATCATCATCATCATCATCATCATCATCATCATCAGCATCATCATCATCATCATCATCATCATCATCATCATCATCATCATCATCATCATCATCATCATCATCATCATCATCATCATCATCATCATCATCATCATCATCGTCATCGTCATCGTCATCATCATCATCATCATCATCATCATCATCATCATCATCATCATCATCATCATCACCGTCATCATCACCGTCGTCGTCATCATCAGTATCCAAATCCGCATCATCATCGTCATCATCTTCATCATCCTCATCATTGTCATCACCAGCCTCATCATCATTCTCAGCATCATCGTCATCATCAGCATCAGTATCATCATCAGCATCAGCATCATCATAAATGCCATCATCACTACCAACAGCATCATCATCATAATCAGCATCATCAACGGCATCGTCACCATCATCACCATCAGCATCACCATCATCATCAGTACCACCACCAACACTATCATTGACATCGCCATCATCATCAACATCGTCAGCATCACCATTACCATAACCAACATCATCGTCGGCAACAGCATCAATAACATCATCAGTATCACTACCGCAACCACCCTGATCACCCCCACCACAATCACCATAACCATCACCATCATCATTATCATCATCATGATGATGATCATCATCATCATCATCATCATCATCATAATTATCATCAGCATCACCATCACCATCACAATCATCATCAGCATGGTCAGCATCATCATGATCATCATCAGCATCATCATCATAATCATCATCAGCATCAACATCAGCGTCAGCATCATAATCACCAGCAGCATCGTCATCATCATCCACATAATTATCCGAATCATCCTTAGCATCACCATCATTATCATCATAATCGTCATCGTCGTCATCATCATCAGCATCATCACCACCATCATCATCACAATCATCATTATCACCATCATCACCGTCATCATGAGTATGACCAAAGACATGACCATCACTATCACCCTCCCACCTTCCCTCTCCCTCCCCCGACTGCGCTCCACTCATTATTCTCCCTCCTACCCCCTCCCTCCCACCATTCACCCTGCTGGTCCTCCTTTTCTCACATCTCCTCTCCTCTTCCACCTCCATCTTTTTATCATCATCCGGCGACGAGAAGAAGGACGACGACAACCCTCGACGACCTCTGGGAATCTCTGGAGGTCCCCGACGGTGCCCGAACGTCTCTGGAGGCCCTGGGAGGCCTTCGGAGGCATCAGGATACGGCGGACCCAGGACAAAAGAACATCCTCCAAGAACATGGGACCCTCCGCCGGCCAGACTGAAGAACATTCGAGGGTACCCTCCCCCAGGATGCACAAGAACATCCAAGAAACACAAAGAACATTAAGGCACTCTCCCCGCACCGACCTTGACAAACACTTTGCAAAACCAGCAACGGCCTCGATCGTGAGGGACCTCGAGGCACGGCCCTCGAGCCTGGAGCCTCGAGCCGCGAGGGGGGCACCCCTCGCAGCTCCGCCCTCGAGCCTCGACCCCTCGACCCTCGACCCTCGACCCTCGAGCCTCAAACCCACGAACCCTCGACCCTCGAACCCTCGAACCCTCGAACCCTCGAGCCCGCGAACTTCGACCCACGAGCCTCGAGCCTCGGCCTCGGCTCCCGGCCCCCCCCCTCGCGTCGGCGCGGCGCTCGGATCTCGACCCAGAGGAGCCCGGGGGAGGGGGCGCGGTGCTGGGCGGCCATGCCGCGAAGGCCTCCCCGGGGATAGAAGCTGCTCGCGCGGGACCTCGGGCTGACAGCGGTCCCCACGCGGGGGGCGAGAGAGCGCTCCCTCGGAGAAACTCCTCCTCCTCCTCCTCCTGCTGCTGCTCCTCCTCCTGCTGCTCCAGGGGAGGAGGGAGGGACGAGGAGCCCAGCGTGCGAGAATGGTATGCACTTCTCGATGTGTGCGTGTCATGCTTGCGCAGGGGCCCTGCTACTCCCCTCCGCATCGTTACAACTTTGACGGGTGATCCCCGAAGGGAATCCGTGAGGAAAGAAGAGGAGGAGGAGGAGGAGGAGGAGGAGGAGGAGAGGGAAGGCGGAAGAGGAGGGACGCACGCGCCATGTGCTCAAGTGTGGCAAGCGCCACTGGCTCAACCCTGGTGTCCCGCTGCCTTGTGCGTATGCTCTAGGGCTGAAACACCAAATGGTGTGCTTGTATGAGCGCCGATGGTGGGGGCTGCTATCACCGTGCGAACGCCCAAAGACAAGCCAGGCTGCCTCACATTACCCTGTACTAGTACTGCGTGGGCAAAGGTTGCTTTTTTGTCGCTGCTCTCTATCGACGATTACTGCTATGGGGATGTGTGTTTGCGCTCGAGGGATGCCCAAAGGTCTGAAGCGCACATCGGCAACATGCTGCTCATGCTGCTCATTCGACGTTTGGAGGCTGCTCATGCTGGTATTCCAAATGGTTGCCGTTGCTGAAATCGCACCTCTACCATGATGTGGCCCGTGGCCCGTGAGCAGCGATGCGCTGGTTCGGCTACGGTGGTGGCATGAGTTTTTTGTGGGCCACAGGGCCCAAGTTCCTCGACACTGGACTCCAGCCTGATCATGGAGCTTGCTGCTTGTTGGTTGTGCCAACTCGGCACGCTCTTCCTTCCGCCAGGGCGACGAGGCATACCGTTGGTTGGTTTTCGGATTAGCGGTTGCTTACTTCAAGCTGGCAGTACCGAGGTTGGGAATTGCGACAGGGCATATTTGCAGCAGGAGTGAGTTTGTGGTGCGTCGTCTGTGTACGCGGTCTTTGGGGCAGAAGCTTCGCTGTATGGTTTCCAAGGTCTGCAGTCTTAAAGCAAGATACAGCACACAGCGGTTTGTTAACGCTGGCCTCCGCTTGGTGATGGTGCCGTTATTGGTTCGTCGTGCACTTGGTCGGCCTCTTCCTGGAGGAAAGAGCATGAGGTTTAGCCACTGGCCTACCCTGCCGCACTGCACCGAAGGCATCGAAGGAGAGGAGGGAGGAGAGGGAGGAAGAAGAGCAGGAAACCCTTCTCCTCCTCCTTATCATACTAATCACACCCATTCCGCATTTTCCGTGTCATCATCAGTATCATCATCATCATCATCATCATCATCATCATCATCATCATCATCATCATCATCATCATCATCATCATCATCATCATCAGCAGCATCATCATCCTCATCCCTCACCCTCCTCCCTGGACTTCCTCCTCCCCCTCCCTCCTCCTCCTACTCATCCTTGCTTCCTCCTCCCTCCTGGACCCCACCCCCCTCAGCCTGAAACCTCCCTCCTCCCCCTTTCGTCCCTCCTCCGTCCTCCTCCTCCTCCTGCTCCCTTCTCCTCCTCCGGTCTCTTTCTCCAGCCTACCTCCTGGTCCTCCTTCGACCCCACTCCCCTCATCCTCATCATCATCCTCATCCTCATCCTAACCCTCATCCTCATCCTCACCCTGCTCATCCTCCTCATCATCCTCATCTTCATCCTCATCCTCATCCTCATCAGTATCATCATCATCATCATCATCATCATCATCATCATCATCATCATCATCATCATCATCATCATCATCATCATCGTCGTCGTCGTCGTCGTCGTCGTCGTCCCATCAGCATCATCATCATTATCACAACCATCATCATCATCATCATCATCATCAGCATTAGCATCATGATCGCCATCATCATTATCATCATCATCATCATCATCATCATCATCGTCGTCATCATCATCATCATCATCATCATCATCATCAGCATTATCGTCCTCTCCTCTTCCTCCCGCCATTCTCTACATGCCTGCCTAAACTGATATTGCGCTTCATCTTCGTCTCTGTATACCTTATCCTCGCCTCCTTCTTGTCAGTATCGTATCTCCCTCATCCCATCACTCCTTCACACTCCTCCTCCTCCTGTTCCGCCTCGTCCTCCTCCTCCTTCTCATCCTGTTGCTCCGCCTCCCTCCTCCTCCTCCTCCTCCTCCTCCTCCTCCTCCTCCTCCTCCTCCTCCTGCTGCGATCTGCTACCACCACTACCTCCAGACTCATCATCCGCCCTCCGTCATCCGCCGTCCTTCCTCCCTCTCCGCTCTCCTCCCGTTTCCCCTTGTGTTTACTGCTGCCGGTGATCCTGCTCATCTTCCCCCTCCTTCCCCTCTCTCCTCCCTCCGCCCGCCTCCCTCGTCTCCCCGTCCTTCGTAGGAGCCCTGGGTCGCCGCGGCTGGACGTCGCTCGGAAAACGTGTCAGAATGAAACCCGGGCGAGGTCGGGAGACAAATGCTGAGCGAATTCCGTTTGACGGAGGGGCTCCTTCAGGGGAGCCCCGTGGGAGCAGGGATGCAGGGCGCAAGACCCGCTGCCGTCTGTGTTGCAGCAGTTGCCGCGGAGACAGGCCAAAGCACAGGGCCGAACACACAAGGATGCCAAAGCAACCTTGATGAAAGAACCACGCACTTACCAAGTAGTGCGGCTGGCCGTGCTGGTATGTTTGCATTTTCGAGGGCCTGCAGGGTCCGATGGGGACCTCCAGCTGATCGGTCTCCCGCCATCTCTCGATCTCCCCCTCCTCGAGTTCGAGAAGAATCAAGAGGAACACCGATGGTCGAAATGGTTGGACGTGACTGTTTATGTGAGCTCTCGACCTCCTACTCCTCCCCGGGAGGCGGGAAGAGGGGAGATTGAGAGGAGGAGGAGGAGGAGGAGGAGGAGGAGATGGAGAAGGCGCGGGCTGCTGCTGTCGACGGCCCTGCAGCTGATCTCCCCCTCCCCGTACACGTCAGCATCACCGTCCTCCTCATCCCCCTGCTTGTCCTCCTCCTCCTCCTCCACCCCGTCCGCCTGAACCTATTTCCTCCTGGGCCGCTGGACCTACATCCTCCTGCACATCAGAGCCACGACGTTGTTGCACCGCCCTGGCAGAGGAGATGCGAAATATGCCCTTAGCCGGCTTCTCCTGGGTAGTCCAAATTATTGCCGTGTCAGCTGTCGCAGGCTTGGGCTCTCGAAGTGGCAGCCCTCCAACGCCGCGATTACAAACTCGTCGATTGCACCGCGCCCGTTCTTCGGAATCGCACTGATGCTTGTGATGCGTGCTGTCCCCATCCGCGCCATCTCCGAGGCAACATGAAGCCAACCCGAGGCCATTCCATGGCTATTCGAGGCTACCCGAGGCCATTCCGGCACGGTGGCCAGAGTGCAGCAAATGTCGGGACAGATGAGGTCCCCCAACCTGTTCCACGTATTTAGCGTCATCGGCTACACGCAAGAGCGACCCTGAGCAAGACTACCTTTCGGTGCGCGGCTTTTCAACCGCTGCATGTGACGTGGTGCGACAGGTAAGGACCTGCGAGCTGGGCTTGCTCCACCCGCAGCGCTCTTAAAAAAGCCGCCCACCATACAGCCGAAACTGATAATAAGGATGCGTGATAAGGATGCAAGACCCTTGGACGCCCATGTCGAAGCGATGCAAGCTGGGACGGACATCGAAAGCGGTTCAGGGTAGACCGAGGAGACAAAGATGCAAGGGCAAAAGAGCCATCCCTGTCATCGATAGCGACTGGAGGTCACTCCCGCGAAAGATTACTCTTGCGTGTCCGGACGCCCAAAAGTGCAGCAACTGTCGCACGAAGGCGGACCCCACGCATCCCGGGGCGAGCGCCAGGACGGCTCCTCATGCCGGAGAGGGGGGCCCAGGAAAAGGGGGGGTGGTGCGCATCGTGGCCCGCGGCGCGTGCGCGGACGAGGGTGGTCCAGGACAGCTGCTGAAACTGCCCGAGAGGTGCACGAGCCCTTTCTGTACGCGAGGCGACTCGTTCTGTGAAACGCGCTACTGTGCCTCGTGCATGAGAATACCTTGCGAGAGATGCGCGGCACTCTGAAGTGGTTCGCCAGACAATGCAGGGCCGCGGGCGTCGCACACCTGCGCAACTCAGATCCCGACAGGGACGGCGACGACAAGCACGACAGCAAACAAAGAGCGGGGGACAGCCGTGGAGGATTAGGAGGAGGAAGAAGGGGGAGGACAATGAGGATGGAGAAGGACGAACAAATAATACTGGTACGTTCGGCTACCCACTCCGCTGGACTGCCACTAAAATGGCAACTGTTGCACAGGTCGCAGCCCAGCCAGACAGCAGCCAGGTCGCAACAAGATCGGTTTGACTACCCACAACACTGGGCCTCCAAGGAGTCCACGACATGGGCGACGGTTGCGCAATTCATAGCACCCGACGGAGCCGCGAAGTCTCGCATCTGCGCCGCCCTCACCTCAGGCGTGCCTCCCAGGAGCCCACAACAGTGGTGATGGTTGTGCAGTTCGCAACCCCCGAGGGAGTCGCGAAATCTCGCTTGGATCTGTGCTGCCTTCACCTTCCCCGTGTCTCCCAGGAACCCACGAAATAGGTCTCGCTAAATCCTCGTTGCCCTGAACTCCGCCGTGTGCCTTTCAGGAGCCCACGACAGTGGCGACGGTTGCGCAATTCGCAACCCCCAACGGAGCCGCGAGGTCTTGCATCCGCGATGCCCTCATCTCCGCCGTGCTTCCGTGGAGCTCACGAAAGTGGCGACGGTTGCGCACTTCGCAGCCCCCATGGGGGCCGCGACGTCTCGCAATGATATGCGCTGCCCCCACCTCCGCCGTACCTCCCAGGAGCCCACAACAGTGGCGACGGTTGCGCACTTCGCAACCCCCAAAAGAGCCGCCAGGTCTCGCAATGATTTGCGCTGCCTTCACCTCCGTCGTGCCTCCCAGGAGCCCACAAACGTGACGACAGCCGCGCAGTTCGCAGCTTCTGATGGAGCGCACATGATGCAGGAGGAGGAGGGGGAGGCGGCGGCGGGCTCATCATGGGCATGGGTCCGGGTTCGGCCGATGCATAACAAGATTCCGAAACAGGCCCAAGCACCTCGCGTTCGCTCTAAAACGGTGCATAATACGTAGGGGGCTCACACGCCCCTCTGCCAACAGTACGGACATATCCCTGTGGCTAGAAGCACCAGGCCTCGACAAAACTACGGGGCGACCATTACAGGCAGGCGGGTAAACTCGCCCCAGCAGGAACTTCAGAAACGAAACAGGTCAGCACCCGCGGACCAAGTCCACGACTAACACCCCACGAGAGAAAAAAAGGAAAGAAAAAACACACACACACACAAACACACACACACACACACACACACACACACACACACGCACGGCCAGGTACACACTTAGGGGTCCCGCCTAGGGGCCATTCCGATCAGTCTCAGGATGCTGGCATCAAGACTCTGGAGGTGAGGCGAGAGGGGACCGAAGACGACCTCGGAAGGGGCGAAAGAGGAAGGGGGAAGGAGTGATCCCGCTGCCTGCTGCGGTTTCTCTACTCTCGAATTCGACTGTCTCGACTGCCTGGCAAGCTCCCCCTTCTCTCCTGCCTTCCAGGCCTATTGCGCAGCGAGGCGAACGGGTTGCTGTCTCTGCCGCGCACGGGGCCATCGGGGCAGGAGGCGTTTGCCTCTGGGTAGCCGAAGGTGCAGTCTACGTCGTCCTGGGCGGATCTATCTGGCGACTCGGAGTGCGAGTCAGCGACCCCGTGGAGCACAGCTGGCTCCCCCTCCTCCGCGTCTGCCGAGCCTCGCGGACACTGGAACCGAGGGAGGTCTAAAAAGGACTCTGAACTTGTGGTCTGGCTCGCCCGAACTCTCGCCACTCCCATTTCGAGCTGTCCGAGCAAAACTGATGGCGGCCCTGAGCCCCCCAGGCGCCATGACGTTCGAGCCTCGGCAAAACAGATGGCGACTAAGAGCCCTCGCGGGCGCCCTGGCCATCGAGCTTCAGCAATGCCGATGGCGACTCTGAACCCCCCCCTCCCCCCGGGCGTTCTGACATCCGAGGGCGCGGCGCCTCGAGTTGAGGGCTGGGCTCGAGGAGCACCCAGCCCCCGCGAATCCTGACCCTCTGGCCGTCGGGCTCACGCTTCTGCCCTGTCCAGGAACATCTCCATCATGCGCTCCTGGCGCGAGCGCGGCGGCGCGCCCTTCATGAGCTTGGCCCCGGGCTGCTTCGGGGAGCCTGGCAACTGCATCTGCGCGCCAGCGCTGCGGGCCCCGACGCGCATCTGCATCAGCTCGCGATCGCGCGCAAACGAGATCCTGCAGCGGCGGGCTTGCATGCAGAGCGCCCCGCTGGTGATGGTCGGTATGCCCTTGATCTGGTCCATGCACTGCTTCGGCGGGGCGTGGCTGGCGGCGCCGATGCGCCCCCCCTGCTGGACGACTCTGCCTACCATTGCGAGCCGCAGATGCGGGCGCGGGGCTCCTTGACCTCGAAGCTACTGCTGATCGTCGCGCCTGATGCGGTTGGCCTCGCCCTCGTAATACTTGGCTGTCCCCCCGTGGCCATGCGCACCTGGTGATCTCGGTCGAGGTGGATGGCGTGGTAGACCGCTGCGTCTAGAGCCGACAAGCCCTGTGCGTTCCTCAGGCCTGCGCGGACGAGCACGGGAAAGAGAGCCTGGGTGAGCTCGACTGGGAACGCTTCTTCGCCTAGACCCATGACGTCGTTGCGCTGCAATCCGTACGTCACGTCCGCGTTCTGGAAGAGTTGACTGAATGCACTCGGGACTCCTTGCTGGTTGAGCCCCTGCTGAGTCTGCTGCTGCTGCTGCGGCCGGGGCTGCGGCGGCGGCTGCGGCGCTCCGCTCGCGTCGGAGGCCGCCACCTGGGCCCCCAGGGCCTGCGCCTGCGCCGCTCGTCGCGGGGCGCGCGTCCACCGCGTCCTCGGCCCCCCACTGGCTGGCGCCTCTCGCGACGCCTCCGCGCGCTTTGTCTCCGCTGCGAGACCGCGACGCGTCGACGAGCTCCGCTGGCCGCTGGCTGAGGGCGCGAGGCGCCAAGCTCATCCCACTCGGTCGAGACGAAGTCTGGCGCAGAAGGGGCAATGGAGGCCCTCGGGCTCTTGGGCCACAGGTGCGCAGGGGCCCAGGTTGCGCAGAAAACGACCACGTCGTAGAGACTGCAGAACATAACGCCTAGCGGCGACCTGACTCTTGAAAGTGGGCATGCAGTACAGGCACTGGTCGGTGATGACTAACTTGCATGCAGGTGCTCGACGCTTGTGGCTAGGATGCCGGCACCGATGAGCAACGAAGGCCCCGCGGCTGTAGAACGTCACGCCACGCTCGTCGCCCTCCTCGTCCCCGGGCAACTCTCAGACGTACTCCTGGATGGGGTTCGCCAAGGGCACCCATCGCGCCCCCCTGGGAGCTTTTGCGGGGGCCTCTGAGTTCGGTGACCTGTCGGAGCTTCAGGGGGTCAAAGCTACAGACCGTGGCAGCAACGATGGGGCGTGCGAAGATGCCCCTCACAGTGTAGGTGGCCAAGACGCTTTCGCCTCCACGCAAGTGGCGAAGCGCCCGCGCACCGCGCTCGACTTGGAGCGCCCGCGGATTGGCGGTAGAGGCGACTCCCCCGTCTTCGCTGAAGGTGGGCCCCTCGCCCGAGCCCTCCAGCGTGCCAAAAATAATGGTGAGAGGCTGCGCGCAGTCATCTGGGAACTTCGCGAATCTCTGCCCCTGTCGTAGGCGCCGAACGAGTAGCACCGCTCTTGAGTGACCCTGAGCTTTTGCCAGACAGTTTCTTCAGCGAGCGATCGATACCTGGGCACGGTGCCCGGCGGGGCCTCGGGGCCCAGTTCGGGGCGTCTGTCTCGGAGCACAGCCCGAGCGAATCCCATGGCGACGGCGCCCCAGTGCTTCATGTCCATCTTAGATGGGAGGTAGGATTCGAGGCCCGCATGGGCCGCTGAGAGGATCGCGCCCTTGAACGCCGCCCTCCCTCCTGATGCGAATCGAGCGCGAGAGCTCCCAGCATCTTCCAGGCCTCCTCCAAGCCGCCCTCGCAGCCTCCACCCTCCTGTTGATCTCCGCCCCACCCCCAGCCACGAGCTGCCCCATCCGCCCCAGATCCAGAGCCCCTGGCGCCGCAACGCCAAGCATGGGGCACCGCCCAAGAGAGAAGGGCCGGAGAGGCTGAGTGGGCCCCAGGGCCAACCGTGACTGACATGTAATTCTCCTTAGCTGGGTTCTGCGCGACAACGCCCTCCTCGGCCAGCTCCCGATTTAAGATGGCGTTCGGCTTGAGCACCCTGGATTTCGCCTCAAGCGGGTTCGGGGGGAGAGGGGGGTCGTCTGATGGGTGTCATCGGCATAGTTTCTAATCGACGAATCATGCACGTCGTCGGCAAGGGCACACATCACCACGCTTGCCGCGCGCGCCAGTGGGGCGCGCGCCTCCAGCGCCCTGCAATTGACAGTAGCTTCGTCGTTGCTCAGCCGGCCCCTCCAGGACTCGACAAGTCGAAGGAAGCCGCGCACAAAGAGTTCGCATGCGGTCCGGCCCCCCATCCCAGACCCATGTCTTGGCTGATAATGCCCAGCCTGCTCCCCCGCCCTGATCTCCACCACTGCCTCTTCGCGCCTCCGGAACAGGAACGCTCTGTCCCATGGGCGGGGCGCCGCCGACATGGCTGCGCGCGCCGGGCGCGCGTGATCCGTCGAAGGGAAGGCGTTCGACCTATCTTTCTCGACGAGGAGGCGGGGGGGCCCGAGCTGTCTCAGGCGCCAACTGTGCATTTTAGCCGCAAGTTGAGCAAGTTTGACATAGATGCAGCGCATTCGCGCGCGCGGAGGCAGAGGTGGGCGCCGAGATCTAAGATGGGGCCCCCTGTGCCGCGCCTTCCCAAACGGACAATAACACTGAATGAGCCTCATGGCCTTGGCGCCCGACTTAGATTTCCCTTGGGAGGGCTGAAGGCCCCGCTCCAGCGCCGCTGCCCTGGGGCGCGAGACTCGGCGCGGATCTGGCGGGGGATGCGCCGAAGGCGAGCAGCGATACTCGGGCAAGGGACACGTAGGCGACTGTCGAGTCGCTGCAGCTGGCGCTCGGTGGCGCGCCCCGCTCCAGGCCACGCGCCCAGCACCTCCTTCGTCGCGCGATGCATCAGCCGCCGCCAGGGCTCAGAGGGCACGGAATGTTCGGGAGCGAATCTGCGGGCGGCAGCGCGATTCAACTGCTTCAGGACGCGGCCCGGGCCCCAGTCGTCGTAGGCGAGGGGCGCCGGTGCTCTATCGAAGCAGTCCATGCCCTCCTCCTCCTCGATCACGCCCAGCGCCACCCTCGTGGGCTCCATGGGGTCGGTCAGGACTTTGGCGCTGAAGCCTCCGTCGCGGGCCGACGCACACATGGTCTCCGTCCACTCGGAGATGTCGGGCTAGTAGCAGGCTGGCACGTTGAACGATCTCTGTCTGGGTCCACGGCAGCGGGCGCCGATAGCGTGGATGACCCGCCAGACGTCGTGGTGGCCCGCCGCCTCGTTGTGGCCCTGTGCCTCTTCCAGGAGGCCCTCCACGTGCTCTATGTCCAGGCGCTTCTCCAGTTTCTCGATGTCCTTCTCAACGGCTCTGAGTCTTACTCTCTGCTCCTCCGTGAAGCAGCCCCTGCGTGCCATCTTGCGCTCTAGGAGCGCCTTAGATCTAGCTTCAAGACCAGGGGCCAGCGGTCCCCTTCTCACATCCGCCGTCCTCTCGGGTTATGCGGCTTCCCTAATGTCTTGAACAAGCTGTCCCCACGGTAAGCTCGGGTCCATGCGATTCGCCTCCCGCTCCCAGGTGGCCTGCTTTTTCTCTGACAGCCCTTCCAACTCGGCTAAGATCGGTGCCCCCGTGCCGTCGAACTTGAGCAGTTTGAGTACTCGATTTCTGCCCCGTGGAGGGCCAGCCTTGAGCGCGGGCGGTGCCTGAAGCTCGTATCTGACCTGCCAGAGGAGCGGTGCATGATCTCGTGGCCTGCAATCAGGGATGGCCTGTAGATCACGCATAGCATTGAGGAGGGTCCTGCAGCGCACGCTGGAGGCGATGGCCTCCGACGGCACAAAAATGTGATCGGGGGAACTCTGCGTGTCCACTCCGATGTACGTGGGCCCAACCGGGGAGAATGCGTCGACCGCTGCCATGTTCTCCACCTCCATGAGCTTCCACAGCTCCAGTGAAACCTCACTCTCTATGGCGCACGCGTAGGGCCCGAGGTGCTGATGATCGACCGTGGGTGTGGCGATCGCGTGGCCTGTCCATCTGAGACCAAAGCCACACTTGCTGTCCGTTCCTACGATGAGGAGCGAGCGCTGCTCGGCTTCCTGCACTGATTTGTGAAGCCATGCTGTGGGGCGCCTGAACGTTTGCATCCAATGCTCTAGGCCCATGTTGCTGCGTGGAAGAAAATATGCTGCGAATATTGTGGCATCAAATCTGCCAAATCGTATTCTCACCATGCCGCCACGTCCCGTCAGCTCCCCAAGGGAATGCCGTATGTCCACAACGTGTCAAGGTCTGACGGCCCTGGTTCTCAACATGATCGAGCAGCCCGCGTTCTTGTTCGTATAGCGCCGTCTCTCCCACCCGAATTCGTACACACTGTGATGCTGTGTGCGTCTGATCGTAATCGGTTGGCGTAGCGTCTTTCTCTGAGTCGTCGCTGGGCACACTATGTCTGCAAGCTTGAGCGTGTCAGCAGTATTCTCGGCCCTCCACGTGCAAATCAGACGCAGAGGGTTCTACAACACAAAATTCAAGAGAGAGTTCCACACGATGGCAGGCTTAAATGTGTGTGAGAGAATAAAAGAGAGAATAAAATGTGTGGCTCGGGAGCGGTTGGGGGAAGACGTCCGACAGGCGGGGGCGGCCCTGTGCGCGCGGGGGCCTGGGCGGCCCTGTGCGCGCGGCGGCCCTGTGCGCGCCAGGGGCTGGAGGGGGAGGAGGAGGAGGAGGAACAGCAAGAGGAAAAGGAGGAGGAAAAAGAGGAGAAAGGGGTAGGTAGAAGGATGCGGACGGGAAACGGAACGGAACGAAACGATCGCGATCCTGAGTATTGGCTCCTGCTTGGTAGCCTAAGCAACCCTGCTGATAAACAAAAAACACATGTAAGGATCTTCGAATAGATCGGGGCTATAGCCTGCAGCCTATTCGCCCCCGCCATACAGTCGAACGGTACAATGAGGATGCACGATAAGGATGCAAGGGCCTTGGAAGGCTGTTTCGAGCTTTTCGAGTGGGGCGCAGCCAACGAAAGTGGCCAAGAATGGACCGAGGAGGAAAGGATGCAAGGTTACCCTTGGGAAACTTGCCAATCCTTACTATGCGGGTTGATTGTAATCCTCTCCCCTCTCTTTTTGGATGCCACTGAAGCTCCTGCTGCAGGACGAAACCTCGATCTCTCACTCGACTGCCACCGCACGAAAGTGACACTCTTCTGGCACTCTCCTGCCACCTTCCTGCGCGCTGCCAACGCATTAATTACTGGACACCGCTGGTTCCTGCCGTGTCGACGTGGGCACTGGCTTAAGACACCGCGTAAACCGTTCAATGCCGAGCCACCTCCCATATCCGACAGCGGAACCCGCTCGAGGCTGGGCCTGGTTCAGGACGCCAGGAGCCTCCAGCCGTGAACGCCAGCGCCGGCGTCGCCGCCAAGTCGACGCGGCGCGACGCTGCCGTACCCTAGGCCGCCCAACTTCGCGCATCGCGCCCCGCGCTGCGCGATCATACGCCACGACAAGACATACACAGAGACACCCTCCGACTAATTATGCGTGTGCCTTCAGGGAGGGCGGCGGTGTGTAAAGTCGTTGGCTCCCAATGGTGACTTATACACCACCACCCTCCCCCGAGGACTCGGACTCGGACTCGGACTCGGACTCGGACTAGGACTCGGACTCGGCTCCGCGCGTGTGACGCCATGAAGGCGCGAAAAAGGGGGCGCCGATGCGCTTGCATGGACAGCACTCACGTGTAAAAATCATGCATGAGAGGCTGTGAACAGCCCGTGTAGAATGCCACGGGATGTCCCGGCCGCGTGGCCGATTCGAGCTTGGCCCACGGAGGAAACAGAACGCGGGAGCCGTTGGAGCGTGTGGTGGAGATCGCCTTCGCGCCCTCGCGCCCTCGCGCTGCACCCCCGTTGGAGAAGGACGGCAGCTCAGGCCCACGACGCGAAGCGCGGAGCCGCGGTGGTCGTCTTCGCGCCCCGGTGGGCGGCCCGGGCGGGAGGCACCGAGCCCCTCGGAGCCACGGGGCTCGGCGCGAGCGCAGTGCGCCCCAGCCGAAGGCCGAGAGGAAGCCGGGACGAGGATGACATCGGGTGACGACACATCGAGGAGCTCTGAGAGCCGGCGGCGCTGGAGGACGTCTCGCGCGCCGCGGCCCCCACTCGGAGCGTTCCAGAGCGCTCCGAGGGCGTTCCGAGAGGCGCTGGAACGGATGTCTCCACGTCCTGGCCCCGTCCAGAGGCGGCGCCGAGCGCCGGGCCCGCTCCGGGCGCAGCGGTCGGCGGCATCCACCAGGACGTGGCACTCCTCCCTCGTCAGGAAGTCGGGGATCACCGCGAGGGGAGGGGGCCGGGTGAAGGAACGAGGGCCGCCTTCATCCTGGAGGTTCCCTGGGGCGTGTCTGTCGATTCTCGTCGCAACGGCTGGGCGCAGCGCGAAAAAAGGTGTTTCAAGCGCTCCTCGCCCGTCTGAAGTCCCAGATTACCGCAAGGGGGAATGATCAGGAAGAGAAGCAACGCCTCGTCGTCGCTGTCAGCGTCGCTGTTGCCGTCGGAAGGAGGATGAGGAGGAAGCGGAGGGGGGAAAAGGAAGAGAACGACAAGGGGCAGGAGATAATGATAATTGCTTATCGCCAACGACAATGGCAACAGCCCGGTCATAAGGAGGTACGGAACATAATAAGGCTCAACTGAGCGGTCAGCGAGAAACCCTTGAAAAAAGCAGCCGCACTCCACCTGCATCGCTGCTACACAATGTTACGTGTCTCATGAACCCCGAAGGGATATCAAACGAACGCCACATTTCGAAAATGAACCGTCCTCCATCCGTGAGACTGATTTGCAAACACACACTTCTGGCCATAAGACCTGCGGAAGAAACAATCAAGAGCC
Organism: Prorocentrum cordatum; assembly: GCA_963575745.1. NCBI lineage: Eukaryota > Dinophyceae > Prorocentrales > Prorocentraceae > Prorocentrum > Prorocentrum cordatum. Next base: position 1,362,404 of record CAUYUJ010001669.1, read on the forward strand.
CTATCTTCGAAAGGAGCAGTCCAACCGTATAAGCTTACACAAAATTTCCGCGGCGCTGGGACGAGAATAACCTTCCCCAAGCAGTGCTTGCACTGAGGGGCTCTCTCTCTCTTTGCAAAATAACTGTGTGGGTTCCCCTGGTTCTGGCTGGGTCGCCGCCCGTCGCCGACTCGTCGCCGCCTGGTGTGCTGGCTGGGTTCCCCAGGTTTCGACCAGTCGCCGCCCGTCGCCGCCTCCTCGCGACCTCATGTGCTGGCTGGGTGCCCCGGCTTTTCGCCCAGTCGCCGCCCCTCGCCGCCTCGCCGCGGCCTCGTGCTGGCTGGGTTCCCCGAGTTTGGTCACCGCTCGCTGCTGCCTCGTCACCGCCCGTCGCCGATGGCTGGGGTCCCCGGGGGCTTCGCTCTGTCGCCGCCCGTCGTCGCCTCGCCGCCGCCTGCTGTGCTGGCTGGGTTCGCCAGGCTTTCGCTTGGTCGCCGCCCGTCGCCGCCCTGTGTGCTGGCTGGGTTCGTACTACGACTGGCTCTCGAACAGCAGCAGTGGCACCGCAACTCCGACGATCTACTACCATCTACGATCTACGAGTACTGATTCTACTTTGTGTTGGGACTACGATTCGTAGACAGTGTTTGCACTAAGGGCCTGTGACTCCGTTATCTGAGTACTCGGGTGCGTCGAAGCTTCGCCTGAAGGGTGCCCGTGGGCGTTTCGTGGGCGCCTCGTACAAGCTGGTGTGCTGGTGTTTTCGCCCTGTGGGCATCCGTGAGAGCTTCGTCGGCGCCTCGTGCGCTGGGATTGCGTGCTGGAATTTGCCCGGTAGGCGCCCGTGGGCGCCTCGTGGGCGTCCCGTGCGCTAACTCGCACCACGTGGATTGCACCACATCGCCTGCATCAGACAGAGCGCGCCACATAGCTTGCATAGACTGCACCCGATACCTTGCACCACGTCGCCGATGCCACATGAAGTGCTCCACCTCTCCTGCACTTCATGGAGTGCAACACGTGCATGTCACGAAACAGCTTGCTTCGCATACCCTGCGCCGCATAGCATGCACCATATAGGAGTGGACTACATAGATTGCACACCATGGATTGCAGCACCTACGTTGCACCACTCAGCCTGCACCGAGAAGCACACATCAAGTAGCATGCACCACGTAGCATGCGCACTGAGTAGTTTGCACAACATTGTATACACCACATCGGCTCTGCGCATTCTCATCCCACCACGCGGTGCAACCGCGTTGACCCAGCATGCGTCCAGCGCGCGAAATGGTATCAAATAGCACCATACGGGTCACACGCGCGCGCCGTCAGGCGAGCGTGTCGACATCCGTTCAAAACCATCGGTTTCCGAAGCAATTCAACACTGCACTCTTCAAAACGTATGACAGCATGCGTTTCATCAAAAACTGTCCCACGGCCTGTAGTTTTCGGCACGCCCGCCATTCCTCACCATCACCGTCATCAACACTGCGGCACCGTGCCACCATCATCGACAATCGCCGCAGTTGCCGCCATCGCCTCTCAAATACCTCCGCCGTTGGACATCGTAACCGTCACTGGCGTTACCAACATCGGCGCCGTCATTGGCTTTGCCGTCGTCATCATTGCTATCGCTACCGCCATCGATAACACCATCAACGTTGCCGATGGTGTCAGCGACATCATGATACTGTGCCCGCCCGAGCCACCGACCAGCATTGTTGAAGTGCCCGCGCGCCAGCGCGGCCTGTGATACGCTCTGGAACGTTGCCATCGGTAAGCGTCATCGCTGCCCCATTGGGTGTGCCAAAACAGTTGGCCGCTCTGCGCGCGAGGGTGCGCGCGCCAGCGCGGCCGCAGAGATGCGCCAGAAACGGCCAAGCAGTCGTCGCAATCGCCACCGCATGGTTGTTGACAACCAAGTTGCGGGTGGGAGGGTTGGATGATTGCGCGCGGAGTGGAGTTGGCAATTCATGAGTTGACAAACGCAAAATTGATCACGTAGCTTGCACCACTGTTATTGCACATCTAGCGCGCAGGAACCCACTACTTGGGTTCCACGCTGACAGACATAGCGAAAACGGGCCACTTCTTGAAACCGATCTCACATCCATCTGTAGAGTTGATGGGACCTTTGAAGAAGAAAATGCGAGGCGCCGAGGCGAGAACCAACTCTGAGAAATGACCCGCCAGTCCATCCGTGAAGAACACGTACTTCGTCCAAACGGACGTCGGGCACACTTTAGAGACAACCCGCTCTGCACCCGTGTAATTGCTAGAAAATGCGAACTTCGAGAGATCCTTGTGTGTGGGCGATTATCAAACAAGACGCCTGCCCCCCCTGCCGACACGCTGGGTGGCGCGACGAGGAGGAACTCCCATTAAGGAAGAAGGGCGGAGGGGGCCAAACGTTGACCCCCATCCTCCTCTTCCTTCCCCTCCTACCCCTCTTGAATCCTGGATCCGCACTCCTCCCTATCCCTCCTCCTCATTCTCCTTCCCTGGTTAGAAGATCGAGGATCACGGCAGAGGGATCAGATAGATAAGCTAAGCCTACCTCCTGCTACTCCCCCACCACCCACTCCTCCTCCCTCCTCCGCTCGCATCTGGTTTCTCCTCTTTCCCGAAGCTTGGGTTGGCGCAGCCCACTCGTGACTTCAAGCCTCTCTAGCTTACTAACGGTCGTTGGCGATTCTGAGTTCCATTTGTACGCGCTGTCTGCGCGTACCAGGCTCTGTGCAGGCGTCTATGACGAGGTCGAACTGCTGCGCTCTCCGTCCTATGTTGAAGCACTCTGATGCTAGATTGAGCGCGACACCTGTTGCGCGCGCCTCCGTCCTCCAAAACAGGGCCCAGGGCGGCAGAAGCCGAGGATCACCACGACGCTGTTTCGCAGGAACAGCTCCTGCGAGGCACCGAACCTGACCTCCCGGTAGGGAGCCGCAGCCGCCTCCTGCGACTAAACACACACATACCCATAGGGGGACGGAGGGGTCCATGGGAGCGTTTTGTCGGACGGGGGCACCTGCTCGAACGGGAGCCTCCTGGGGTCTGACAACCCGCACTCCGATCCCCCTACGGATATGGGTTTGTTGCGTTGTTCGTTCGCCATCCTGTTCCAGCAGCGCACACATCCATGTGGCGTCTCCCTCTGCTGGACCCCTGAAGAGGTCGCGGAGGGCGTCCTGCCGGGGCGGGGGGGATTCAGCAGAGGGCGAGGGCTGCCGACTCAGCGCTGCACGCAACCAGCTTCCCAGGGGCCTCCTGGCGCCGGAGACGGCCATGTATCGAGAAGGGACCCGGGGGGGGATTAAGCAGAGGGGGAGAACTGCCGAATCAGGGCTACAGCGGCTTCCCCGGGCCTCCAGGCGCCGGCGACGGCCATAAGGGGCCTGGGAGATTAAGAGGCTTAATCCTTGATGCGGCAGCTCTCCCCCTCGGCTTGATCATTGAGCAAAATGGGAGAACTGCCGAATCGGGGCTACAGCGGCTTCCCTGGTACCTTCCAGCGCCGGAAGCGGCCATGCATCGAGGAGGAGGCCTGGCGGCGGAGCCGAAACCGGCTGCACGCATCGGGTGTCGTGACCCCGTCCTTTCCCGATCCCCCCTCTCGTCCAGTCCGATCCTGACGAGACGCCAACTTAAGACGAAGCCAGGACGATGATAAACTCGGGTAAAGATAACATTGAGAATCTCTGCGACCCCGCGGCTCTGGAGGATGTCTCGGGCGCCGCAGCTTTCTCAGAGCGTTCTGGAACGCTCTGGAACGGACGTATCCTCGTCCCAGCCCCGTCCAACGACTATCCACTTGCACCGATGATGGTCCCAGCCAGGTCATTCCTTGGCCCGGGATCGGGTGGTACGCTCTGCTGGCATCTTCTGGCCGAGCCAGGCAGGCGTACACTCCGAGGCCAGAACGTACACATCTCCACCGCCCTGGGAGATGATGTCCCAGGACCCCTGGCTGCAGTGGATATGAATACGGTACCACAACCACGCGCGCGTGGTGCGCGCTGAGGTTCTAGCAAGCTGAGGCAATTGTTCACACTTCGTGGCATCGGCAAAGCGGCCAAGAACGAGACGTACATCATAACCGCCATACCAAATGGTCCGTAATGGTCCTCTCCTCCCCCTGCCCTCCCTCAACCGTCCTTCAATTCCCCTTCCTCCATCCTCGATCCGGACCTCCATCATTCTCCCTCCTCCCACCCCCTCCGCCCCGCCTTCCGCCCCGCATCCTCCGTCCTCATGTATTGTCTGTCCCTCGTCCCTCGTTCCTCCATCAGATTCCTCAGCCGTTCCTCCTCCATCCTTCTTCTCCCGTCCTGCCTCCTCCCTCCTCCACGCATCCTCGCCCATTCTCCCCTGCCTTCAGCTCTCATGCCGTCCGCCTCTGCCAGCCTGCCTTCTGTCTCATGAATAAAGTTCTTGGAGCTGCATCAAGGCGCTCCATGTCTCCGTTGACATCTCTATGGCCGTCTTGGCCGCCCCTTGATGTGTCGGGAAACCGCCTTGGAGGGTTTGGGGGCTGCCTGGGGGGTGATCCTGGGGCGATCTTGATACGGTCTTGGACAGTCTTGGGGGCCAGATGAAACTCTTTGGGGCCGTCTTGGGATATTTGGTGTCCATCGATACCGCCGTGGGAGATTATTGGAGCCGTCTTGGAGCCGTCTTGGAGCCCTCTTGGCGCCCTTCTGGGCCGCGCTGGGGGGCCGTGGGGCTATTTGGGGGCCTTCTTGGGCAGCACTAGGGCCAGCTGGGGACTGACGAGGTCCTCTGGGACCGATGCATGGGCTCAAGCGCGTCGAGGGCGGTGGGGCGGTGACGGTAGGGTGCTAATGGAGCGGTTGCCGAAGGCCTGGAAGGATTACGGACGAAGCCTCCGGAGCAAGAAGAAACTTCAGAAAACGAACCTCCTCCTCCTCCTCCTCCTCCTCCTCCTCGTCCTCCTCCTCGTCCCCCTCATCATCATCCCTCTTTGTGCCGCCTCCCTCCTCCTCTCTCCTCCTCTGCATCCTCATCCCCCTCCCTCCTCCTCATCCGCCATTCTCCTCCTGCTGCTCCTCCTCGCTCTCCTTCGGGGTCCTTTTCGGGCGGCAGCTCCGGCCTCGGGCGGCCTTTCGGGACGACTCGAACGCCGCCAGAACGCCCCCAACGGGGGGCGGGCTACGGAGGGCGCCGGGGAGCCACGGGCAACTGCGGGAACCAAAGACACCGCCGCAGCACCGCAGAAGGCTGCCAAACTCCAGAGCAGAGCCGCCCGAGCCTGCGGTGGGCTCTCTCAGAGCTCACCCTCTCTGCCCTCGAGGCTGCTCCGCCGCGTCCTCGCCCTCCGCCGCCCTCTCCCCCCATCCCCTCCTCCCTGTCTGCCACCCTGCTCCCACCTGCCTCCATTGCAGCCTCCCTCCCGCCTGCACTGCAGCCTCCTTCCTTCCGCCTGCGTCCTCCTTGTGGTGTTCCTTCCTCCTTCCCCGCCTCCTCTACCGTTCGCATCCCTCCCTCTCTCCTCTCTCCTCCAATCTCCTCCTCGTCGTCCCCCTCATCCTCCTCGCCAATCTCCTGCTCAAGTGAATCCGCCGACCTTGTCGCAATTAAGTTGAAGGGAAGCCCCTTCCATTTGATCCCTTCCCCGCAGGGGGGGGGGGGGGGAGCGAGGGGGTCCCAGGTCAAAATACCATCCACCCCGGGCGCTCCCAGGGCCCACACGGGCTCCAGGACGGCTCAAGAGTGCGCCAAGAGGCCCCCAAGACGGTCCGAGAGGGCCCCGAATCGCCGAACATGTGGTCCAAGACGCGACGAAAGACGACCTGGACCAAGAGGCTGCCAAGACGCTCGCAGAGGCCTCCAAGAGCACACTAAGCGGACCCCAACAAGCAACATGTGATGATTCGCCTAAAGTTTTGGAGAGATATTGGCTATCTCGCGTGTTCGGCTTCCCGACGGCCCAAGACCAAGAGGCCCCCAAGAGGTTTCCAAGACGGCCCCACCATGAACTCAAGGCGGACCTAGAGGCCTCCAAGACGGCCCAAGAGGCCCCCAAGACGGCTTCAAGAGGGTGCCCAGACGTGGGGCCCGAACGAACAGTTCGAGCGCCCGGCCCTGAGAAACTCCAAGGAGGCCCAAGAGGCCTCCCTGAGGCTCCCGCGATGCCCCCAGAGGCCCCCAAGAGATCCCTAGAAGCCCTGACAGGCCCCCAAGAAGCTCTCAAGATGCCCCAGAACCAGAGGCATACGAGAGCGCTCCGAAGAGACCCCACGAAGCATCCCTGAGGACTCCGACCCACGTCAGCGTCGTCACAGCCGCCGCCGCCGCCGCCGCCGTCGCCGTCGCCGTCGTCGTCGTCGTCGTCGTCGTCGTCGTCGTCGTCGTCGTCGTCGTCGTCGTCGTCGTCGTCGTCGTCGTCGTTGTCGTCGTCGTCCCCTTTCAGGGTCGGCGGCACCGGCCGCAAGGCCTTCCCAATTTTGTATTTCAAGGCTGCTCGGGGGTGTCGTGGCTACGTCCTCCTCGAGGTCCTTCTTCCTCCTTCCCCCGCCCCCTCCACCATTTTCATCCCTCCCTCACTCCCTTCTTCTCCTCCTCCATCTCCATCCCTCTTCCTTATGAGTAACGTAACGCATCCCCGTCGCAGCCCCAGACGTATCATTGGGGCGGGCTGGGCGTTTCGCATGAGAGATCCTCACCAATTACCACCTTGAGGCATGAAAATCGTAACAGCTTCACGGATGGAGGGCTGGTCGTTCTCAAAATACGATTCGTTTTAAAATCCTGCAACGGTGTTAAGGATGGAGGGCGGGACGTTTTCAAAATGTGACTATCGCCTCACAGCCGCGCACATTGATCTTAAAATTCGCAACAGTGTCAAGGATGGAGGGCGGAAGGCTTTCAACTCGCTTTAGCGCCGCGCGCATTCGGTTTACGACTGTGGGACAGTTTCAAGGATGGAGGGCGGAAGGCTTCAAACTGTGGCTCTCGCCTTAGCGCCGCGAGCATGTGTCTGAAAAGTTTGCCGCAGTTTTGAAGCTTCGTTTGGCTGAAGTCCCAGGCCTGGTGTTCAGGCACGATTCAGGGTTGTCGGGACGCAGCAGTCACGTGGATTTGCGTCGTTGAAATACGAAGTATGGATTTCTGGTACGATTTAGGATTGTCAGGGCGCAACAGTCACGTTGATCCGCGGCGTTGGCATCCCAGGAAGTACGTTGTGGTGCGCATTTGAGGATTCTCAAAAGTTCGTCGCTTCATGCGCAACTTCTAGCAATGAGAAAAACAGCATGTAGGAACCTATGAGGATGGAACTTGGAGGATGCATTGCAGCATCGCTGATGAGTATCGGGCTTGCTCTGGTTATTCTCCTCCTCCTTCTCCTTCTCCTCCTCTCCTTCTCCTCCTCCTCCTCCTCCCCCTCTTCCATCACTCTTCCTGGTAGATAACTCCTTCCTGTCGAACCTCGATTCCAGTCGGTAGGGCAAGCTAGGCGTTTCGCCTAATACCTCCTCGCCGTTGATGATCCTGACACTTCAGAGTGGAACAGCTTCACGGATGGAGGGCGGGTCGTTTTCAAGATGTGGTTCTCGCCTCAGCGCCGAGCATGCTCGTCTTGATTAACATTCTGCAGAAAATTAGCGGCTGGAAGGCGGGCGGTTTTCAAAATGTGGCTCTCGCCTTAGCACCGCGCACAATCATTTCTAAAACACTGCATAAGCTTCACGGGTGAAGACAGCTCCTTGTCAAAACGTGGCTCTCGCCTTAGCGCTGCGGAGATTCGCTTTCAACAAGCTGTTTGCAAGAGCTTCACGGATGGAGGGCGGATGGATTAAGAAATGTAGCTCTCGGCCTTAGCGCTGCGTCGTCTTAACAGACGGTAGGAGCTTCACGGATGGAGGGTGGTTCCTTTCAGCGCCCCGCACAGTGGTCTAAAGAGTTTACAACAGTTTCAAAGAGTAGAATGGCTAATGTCCCATGAATGTTGTTGGGCACGATGTAGGACTGTCAGGGTGCAGCAGTTCCGTTGATTCCTGGTGTTGAAGTCCCAAGCATGGTATTCTGGCACGATGCAGGATCGTCAAGACGCAACAGTAATGTATATTCGCTGTGGTGAAGACCCAGGAATAGTGTCCTGGCACGGCTCAGGATTTTCAATCGGATGTCTTCCAACAGTGCACGTCCCTCAATGAAAATTCGCCGGCCCAACGGGCCCAGGGCGTGCTAAGATCTCCGGCAACTGGTTCACAATATTTTTAATTCGCGCGCGCAGGGCCGCCCCTGGGGGTCCCCAACGAAAAATACCCCTCCAAGTCACGGCAAGGTCCCGGCAAAATCCCGAGCACGTCTCGGGCAGGTCCCGGGCAGGTCCCAGCCAGGTCCCAGCAGGCTCCCAAGAGCGCTCCAGGAGCACTTCAAGTGGCCTCCAAGAGAGCTCAACATGGTCCGAGACGGTCCAAGAGCGATCCAAGACGCCAAAGGTTGCCTCCAGACTCTAGACAGCCCAAATCGCATTCAAGACGCCCCAAGAGGCCTCCACGAGACCTCCCAAAAGGGCCCACAGAGGCAGAAATTTGTAATTCTGACGGTTTTCGGCGTTCTCACCTTTTCGACTTACCAGCGCTCCAAGACGGCCCAGGAGGCTTCCAAGACCGCCGCAAGACGGCCCACGAAGCCTCCAAGAGGGCCCCTAAGACGACCCGAGATGGCCCCAAGAAGCGCCCAAGACGGCCCAAGAGAGCCCCAAAACGGTCCCAAGAGGGGCCCAAGAAGGGGACCAGGAACCGAAAAGTCCAGCCTTCAGCCCCAAGAGCCCCCCAGAAGGCCCCAAGAGGCCCCCAAGAGGCCCCAAGGGGCCCCCCGCCCGGAGGCACCCCAAGAAGGCCCAAGAGGCCCCCAAGAGGCCCCAAGAGGCCCCAACACGACCCCCAAGAGGCCTCATAACTGCCTCCCAAAGGCCCCTGAGAGGCAAACCACGAGAGCCCAACCAACATCCGTGAGGCCTCTGACCCGCCACCCACCGCCTCCGAAAAATGGCAGCCACCCAACCGCACCGCATTGACAACACCCCGACAAACGACAGCGGCGAGGCAATATGGGCTGGCGGAATGAGCGAAGCGATTAAATATATCCTTGTAGGGGCCTGGGGAGAAACCTTGGAGGGATGGTTTATTGCACCATCGTTGATGAGTGTTGGTTTTACACTGTTCCTCCTCCTCCTCCTCCTCCTCCTCCTCCTCCTCCTCCACCTCCTCCTCCTCCTCCTCCTCCTCCTCCTCCTCCTCCTCAATGCCAGTCACTAAGCCATTTGCAGGCAATCTTGGGCTATATTGGGGCTCTCTGGGACGCTCCCAGACATGTCTGAGGAGGTCAGAAACGGAAAAAACATGTTAAGGTCAAACTCGCTCAATAACCATTGGAATATCCAGGAGTGTTGCCTCTGTGGGCCCTCTTCTGGGTCCTCCAAGGGCCCTCTGGGGGCGTCTTGAAGGCGCTTTGGGCTGTCTGGAGACCATCTTGAGCCATCTTGGAGCGTTCTTGGACCATCTTGAGGCCCTCTTGGACCTCTCTTAGACCGCCATGGGGGCTTTTTGAGGCTGTCTTGGGGCCCACTTGGGCGATCTGGAGCTATCTTGGGCCATATGAGGGCCCTGTTGGGGCGTCTTGGGGCGATCTGGGAGGCTCCAAGACCTACCTTGGACTGCCAGATGCGCGACAAAGCGAGAAGGCAAAAAATCATGCAAAAGCCTGTTGGAGATCAATGATTCAACCTGATGGGTCCCTCTTGCGGCTCCAGCGGCCCTGTGGGGGCAGCTTGCGGGCACCTTGGGTCGTCTTGGGGTCATCATATACCGTCTTGGCGCGCTCCTGGGCCGTCTTGAAGCCCTCTTGTGCCAGCCGTCTCCAGGCTGCTTGAAGCCGTCATGGGGGCCTCCTGGGCCGGGTGGCCGCGCTTGGAGCGGGCTGGACCCCCAGCGCCAATATTTGTGGTCGTGGTCGCGGCACGGGGACCCCGGGGCCCTGTGCTCCGGTCTGCGCAGACCTTTGGGCCCCTCCGGGGCCCAACATTCCACGTCCACCGCCTCTGGGTCTTGGGACACCAGCTCCCAGGCTCTCGATGATCTACCGACCAGGGTCACTGCAAACCCGGGTCAATCAGCCTTTGCAAGATCCTGCGAGCTCTTGCAGGATCCTCCAGGATCCTGCGCGCCAGCCCGGGTCAATGCAACCATGGCTTCGCAGGATCCTGCAAGATGCGGCGCTCTGGCCGACCCCCGTTTGCACTGACCCCCGTTTCAAGGCTCCCGAGGCTCTGGACATACATGATCCAGGGTCGAGGGTTCACGGGCCCACCCCCACCCCCAGATGGTATGGTCCCAGGATTCCTCGGGCCCCCCTCCCCCCCCCCAGATGGTATGGTCCCAGAGACGACGACGACGACGACGACGACGACAACGACGGCGACGACGACGACGACGGCGACGACTACGACGACGGCGACGACGACGACGACGACGACGACCACGACGACGACGACGACGGCTGCGGCGGCGACGACGCCGGCGGCGGCGGCGGCGACGACGACGATGACGACGGCGACGACGGCGACGACGACGACGATGACGACGACGACGACGAGGACGACGAGGACGACGAGGACGACGAGGACGACGAGGACGACGAGGACGACGACGACGACGACGACGACGACGACGACCTCTGAACCACCACGGCACCACACCACATCCACAGGGGGGGGAGGGGGGCACCGCAGCGCAGCACCACGCCACGCCCACTTCTGAACCACCACAGCACCACACCACATCCACAGGGGAGGGAGGGGCACCGCAGCGCAGCACCACGCCACGCCCACAGGGGGGGAAGGGGGGGACCATCGCGCGAGGGGGGGGGGTCCCAATGGCATCAGCATTGGGGGAGGGGGGGGGCCCAAGCCCTGGACCATATATGACCCTGAGATCCGAAGCAGGAAAAAATGCAGCATCGCAAAAAAACGCGCCCCAACCCCCAGACCCCACCTTTCTGCGTCATTTTTCAAGCCGCATCGACCTGTGAGGGTCCCATGACCCGAAATTAAGCGAAAACGCCCGTTGCCGAAAAACACAGCGCCAAGATCTCAGGGAATTCCTGCCCTGGATAACAAACCAGCCGAATCTGGCACATGCACCGATCCTGGGCTCAAGCCTTGGCCCGGCCGGCGCCCTTGCTCCCCCCCGCCAGAGGTCCGCTCCCCCCCGTGAGGTCCGCGTCCCCGCTCCTCCCCGGAGGTCCGCGTCGGGCACGGCCGGCGCACCGTCGGCGCCCCTGAACCTGGAGGCCTCCCAAATGAGCGACGATCAAAAACGGATCTTACGCGAGATGACATAGCGACCTTACGCGGCGACTTACGCGGGCCGCCAGTGGGGCACGCTGCGTTGGAAACGAAGGCGCTTACGCGCGATTTCACGCGGGCAGCATGTCGGCATACCCGTTTTTCTGCGTCGCCGAAATTGGGTCCGAGCACGTAGGGTCGCAGGATCGCGACGCATCGCCAATGCGTCGCCAATGCATCGTCGACGTCCGCGTGGAGAAAGTCGAGCTCCACGTCGAGCCGCGTCGCCGATGCATGGCGGCGATGCGGCGCGGAGGCCGCCGATCCCATCTACCCAGACCCCCGACGTCATGCTTGTCTCTTGCCGTCGACCCCAGAGGTCTCGACGCATCGCTTGGGACTGGTGTTTCATCCTGCGTCGTTGCTAGACTGCCCGGAGGCCTGGTATGGGGCCTCCCAGAGGCCACTGGCGTTTTGTTGTTTTTCTCCCACTGGCGTTTGACTTTGCGCGTCGCGCTGCGCGAAGCTCTCGCGCCGCGCCCTCGGGGGAAAAGAGGAGGACGAGGAGGAATCGGAGCCGAACCGCGAAGCGCGGGGCGCGAACAACCTCGCGCCCTCGAGGGCACCTCGTTTTCGTTGCTCTCGAGAGGGTCTGGGGCTTGCGTACCCCCACCTGGGGTGGCCCAGAGAGCCTCAGGGCCTCGGGGATGCCCGCGGTCAGCAGCGCCGCGGCGTCCAGGCAGTAGAAGACCACGGCACACGGTCCGCCTTCTGGCAGGGGGGGCGAGCGACCGCAGCCACATCGAGGACACACTCTGGGGAGCGTCTTGATCAGCAATATATAAGGACCCCTGATCCATTGGGAGGGGACCTATACTAGAAAGGCCAAACAATTAGGGATAAGGGGGTCTGTTTTGCAGATGTCTCCGGCGAGACCACTCACATGTTTAGGGATGACCCGAAAAACCGAGAACGAAAGGCAGGCCACGATTTCATTATGCAATTAAGGTTGGGGGTTGCATTATGCTTGGCGATATCTTGCGCATGCCAGCAATCGTCAGAGCACCGAAATCAGCTCATTTCTGGCCGTTGTCAACGTGGGCGTCCCAGACGGCCAACACAACCACAGCCACAGCCCAAGAGGTTCATGTCGAGGTCGGCGGGTCATTCCCCGAGGGGCCCTCGAGAAAAATCCCCGTCATCCCACCAGCACTTCGGCCTGCGGTGGTCCAGCGAGTTCTTTCTGTCCTCTTCCTGAAGCCCTTTTCCCTCCAGGGAATGGTGCCCCCCATCTCCCTGAGATTGTCTCGGCGGGCCCCCGAAGTCACAGGGAGCCCAAGATGGCCTCCAGGGCGGCCCTAGATGGCCTCCAAGACGGCATCCAAGATGGCCACCGACGTGGCCTCCAAGACGTTTCTCCCCCGAACTGCCCTCCAGAGGAGGAGGAGGAGGAGGTGGAGGAGGAAGAGCAGGAAGAAGAGGAAAAAAAGGAGGAGGAGGAGGAAGATGAGGAGGAGGAGGAAGAAGAGGAGGAGGAGGAGGAGGAGGAAGAGGAGGAGGTGCGAGGACCCTGTGGTGCGGGGACCCAAGTTGTGGTCGTGGTTCATTGCTGCCAATGGAGGCCTCCGGCGCAGGGGCACGCGTGGTTCCCGAGGGCGGGCTCCTCCGCGGGCTCCGCCCAACCGCCCGAGCGGGCTGGCGCACACGCGGCGGGGCAGGCCACGATGGTCTGCTCGGCCCCGAGGTCGACCACCGCCGCCTGTCCCAAGCTCAGCTGGCGTCTCGGCAAACTCGCGACGGAGGTTTTTGTTTCGTGAATCTCGGCCACTCAGGGCTCAAGGCCCCTTTTTGGCCCCGCGGAGCCGTTCAAAACTGCTAAGGATGAAGAACCGGTTCCGGGGAAATGGTCTAGGCGTCGGCTTCCCGCGTCTCGAACAAGTCGAGACTCTGGATGTCTGGGGCCGCGGCCCAAACATCCGACCGCTCAAATGTTTTCGATGTGTGGGCCCCCAGAGGTCTGGACAATTCCCCTACAGACGGTTAAGTAATGCTGGTACGAATCGAATGGACCTGAATACGCACGTTTCCACGCACGTCTGCGCCTGCGCGGTCATGCGATCCAGCGGGCGGGGCGGCATGGGCGCTTGGGCCGCTGGTGTTTTGGCTCAAACAGTTTCCTGTAAATCCCACCAGCCATCTGGGCGTAGGTGGTCTAGGGAGTTTCCTCTTCCCCTTCGGGGAGGGGTTTACCCCTCCCCACCCCCTCCCCTGGACCTGGACGGGAGGTTCCGCGACGCGTTGGAGCGTCCAAAACGTCCTCGGCGAGGAAGCCAAAATCATTGGTTTTACTAGGGAGTTGGCCCCATTTTGGCCTCCTGAGGGGGGGGGCTAATTTAGTACCCCCCCATCCTGTGATCGATCTCCTCCAAGATGGCCCCAAGTGGCGCCCAGGAGGCCCCAAGAGGCCCCGAGATGGCCCCAAGATGGCCCCATGTGGCCCCAAGAAGCCCCCCAGAGGCCCCCAGAATGCCCCCAAGAGGCTCCAAAAAAAACCCAGGAGGCCCCAAGAGGCCCCCAAGAGGCACCCAAGACGCTCCAAGAGGCCTCGGCGAGAATGCCAAAATCATTGATTTTACAAAGGTGTTGGCCACATTTGGGCCTCCTGGGGGGGGGGCGCACTGCTTCAGATGACTCCAAGAGCGCCTGGGAGAGCCCAAGATGACCTCCAAGATGGCGCAAGATATCCCAAGATGCCTCAAGATGGCTCCCACGATGCTCCAAGAGGCCGCAAGAGCGCTTCAGGACGGCTCCAAGTGGCCAAAGAGCTCCCCCAGGAGGCCCCGAAGAGGCCAAAATTCCTTCCAAAACCTCAGGAAAGTGAATATTTTGGGCGTTCTCGCCTTTTCGCTTCCGATGGCCATCCGAGGCTTCAAGATGACTCCAAGATGGCCCAAGAGGGCTCCAAGAGCGCCCCAAGGCTCCCAAGAGCGCTTCAAGCGGGCCCCAAGAGGCGCCAAGGAGGCCCGGGAGGCCCCAACAGGCGCCCTAGAGGCCTCGAAGAGGCCCCCAAGAGACGCCCAAGAGGCCCCAAGAGGCCCCAAGAAGCTCTCCGAGGCACCTAAGACGCTCTAAGAGGCGTCAGGGACCGCCAAGAGGCCCCCAAGACGCTCCAAGAGGCCTCCACTGGGGGGACCCTTCCTCTGTGTGCTGCCCACTTCCCTGATCGAGCCACTTCCTCTGGGTATCGTTTCTTTTCTACATGGGCCGGTGGGGCTTCGTGGACCTGCAACTCCGGAACCATCTCGGAACCAAACTGGAACCAGGCAGGAGCCATGCGAGTTCGCAAGGCTTCGTGACCTTCGCAGCTTCGGAACCATCGTGGCACCAAGCCGGGACCGCCGCCCTCGGACGCCGGACCTCACAAACGGCAGGGATCGACGAGGGCGAGTCCGCCGGGCACTCTACGAATTATAATCTCAACTGAAGGCGGCCCACGGCCCATGCGCGCCGCCCCGCCGCGGATGGGGGGGGGGGGGGGGCGTACCTGCAACCAGTATTATAAGAAGGCCGCTGGGCCCCGAGCGCCCCCCCGCGCTCGGGGCCATCGCCCCTGGCGGCTGCCGCATCGGAGAGGGGAGAGCGGCGACGCGATGGAGAAAAAAAAATGGTTCTGGCTCGGTGTGTCGCGCGGCCCCGCTTGTGCTCCGGCTGCCCTCCTCTTTGCTCTCCTGGAGCCGAGGCTGCGCGCCATTTCCCTAAGCTGCCGACGACGCTCTTCCTCTGGGCCTCATCGGCCGCTCTTGAGAATCGTACCAAAGTTGCCTAACCGTCCCTAGGGCCGGTGTCCAGTCCTGACTTATGTCTTGACGGTCCTGGGGCCCAGCGAGGGTGCCTGGAGACCGAACACGGCCAAAAACTGGTCGCTCCAATTTTTTCCGAACCCCGGATCTCTGGGGGAGCGACGCGCCTGTCCATACATCTGGCCCCTCGCGGCCTGGACCACGGGGCGCGGGCGAGGCCGCATGAACGCGCGATCCCGTGGGTACGTTCCGCGCGGGGCCTCCGCGGGGAGCCGCCCTGTATCCCATAGGGTCGCGGCCGTGGATGCAGGCAAGATTTACGTCCAGATCTTCTCCGTCTTGGACCTTCTGGGAAGGGGCGCCAAAAGGCCGAGGCGCAGTGGATATGGACAAAAATCTAGCCTCTGAGGGCCAGATTACTATCTATATCATGTGCGCCTCTGGTTTCTGGGGAAGGGAACCCAACAATCCGAGACACAGAGGGCATGGATACAACTCTTGCCCGCAGTGGACATGCGCACGGCCATACATCCTCGACGCTGGCGCTGTTCGCAAAAGGTGCAAGCGCTGAACACGAGGGTTTGGGGCGCCTCGGGGCCCCGGAGGAGCCCCAGACCTGGCCGAGATCGACGCGTCCTCTCGGCATGCCGACCACGACATCCCCCGTCTGGTTGATGGTGACCGGTCTGTCGGCCGGCGCAAGCGGGTGTGCTTCCCGCCCGCGAGCCTCCGTCGCCCGGACCACCCCGCGGACGACCAGCCTGCAGTAGAGCACGCCAGCGCCTGTTAGCCGGCGAAGAACTGTACAACATTAACCTTTGTCCGCCGTCGGGGGCGCCTGCCCCCCGGGCCCCGGGCGGCTGCAAAGCTTGTGTACCCCGTTTGCAGCCGCCGGCGGCTGTAGGGGCATATAAACTTTGCAGCAGCCCAGGGAGCAGGCGTCCCCGACGGCGGAGCAGCTAATGTTGTACCACTCTTCGCCCCCTACAGTCAGCCCGTATAATGAGGATGCGCGGTAGGGATGCAAGGACCCTGGAGGGCCAGGTTGACGTCTTTCGAACGAGGCTGGCGAGCGAAAGTCCCAAAGCATGGGCCGAAGGGGCAAAGCTGCAGGGGCAGCCTGGGAGAATTGCTCATCCTTACTATGCGGGTGGACTGTAAGCCAGGGGCACCGCGGCCGTGCTCGACGGAGCCCGACTCCGCGGCGCGGCCGTCCGCGGGCGCCATCGCGCGGAGGCAGCAAACCTGCGCACTGGTGCGGCCGCCCGCCGACTCCGACCCCTTTGGCCCGCGCACGTCGCGAGAACGCCAAGCCAGTGGATGGACGAGTGGGCAACCAAGGCAACTAACTAGGCTGGCCTCGCGGACTGGGGGGCCGTATTCATGCACGTGGCTGGGCGCGTGCGGCGTTTGTGGGCTCCCCATAACCCAGCCCTCCTTCCTCCTTGCTCTTCCTGCTCCTCGGACCTCGCTCCTCCTACTCCTCCTTCTCCTCATCGAAGCCTCGAGGCTGGCGGCTTCTTTGTCCTCCGTGAGGTGCAGCCGTCCTCCTCCTCCTCCTCCTCCTCCTCCTCCTCCTCCTCCTCCTCCTCCTCCTCTTCATCATCATCATCATCATCATCATCATCATCCCCCTGCGTCTCCTCCTCCTCCTCCTCCTCCTCCTCCTCCTCCTCCTCCTCCTCCTCCCCCTCCCCCTGCTCCTCCCAGCCGCCAGGTCTGCTTGAAAATGTGGCGGCCTGACTGTGAGGCAGGAGTTTTTTAAAACAAAAAACAGAAAGAGTAAGAAGGAGGGGAAAAGGGGAATGGCATAAATTGCATATGTGCACAGGTGTGTTGCGACAGCCTGCAAACTGAATCTCCCCACTATTGTCTCGGTCGTCCGCGTCGGCGCTTGCGAACCAACGTCGCGAGGAGGAAGGGGAAATTTCCTGTGGCTCTTACATCACCCGCCCGAGCCTCCGAGCAAGGCCTCCTTTCACGAGCCAATCTGGGCGAAGGCCACGAAACACTACATACAGCGTGGGCGAACGGAATGAGCGAAGCGATTGTATTTCCAGTGGCTCTCGCTTATTCGCCCTGCCAATTTTCGCCGCTTCGGCATTCTCTTTGCGTCTCTTGGAGCTCTCTTGCAGCATCTTGTGCCATTTTTCGGGGCCTCCCAGGCCACGTTGGAATATCCAAGGCCTCCAAGCCGTCCCGAAGGCCTCATGCACCCATGTTGGGCCGTCTGGCGCCCTTTTGGCGCCCAGTTGGGTCGTCTGCGGCGCGCCCAAGAGGCCCCTGGACGGCTTTCTGAGGCCCCAAAACAAAATGCGGGTGCTCATTTCTGCCTCTCTGTATCCATATTCGGTTTTTTCCGCCGTCTTCGACGCCTTTGGGTGCCCTTTTCGTCCGCTTTTCGGAGCCTCTCGGGCCCTTCTGGGGATATGATTACTTTGTTCCGCGTCTTCTTACTTAAACACCACGAAGCACCCATGACTGCCTAAGAAGCCTCCACGGACACCGCTGGGCATCCAAGATGCTTCCCGTTTTCTGCTCGCCGCCCTCCTCCTCCTCATGTTGCTCATATGCCAATCCTTTCTCTTTCTATATCCATATCCTCCTCCCTCGTGTGCTCCTCCATCCTCCTCCATACTCGACAGATCACAGATAACGGCTGCACCCAGATCTTGCTCCTACACTTCCCTGGCCACCCAAATGTTCCTGGGCATTGTTTCTGGACGGGCTGGTGAGGATACATTTCCGTTCGCGAGCGCGCAGGAGAAAGCCAGGCGCCGTCAAGAAACGCGGCTAACAAGAAGCGGACTACATTCCGCACAAGAGCGCACAGGAGCGAGTTACGCTACGGCACAAGCGGGGGCCTAGCGGAGTCACAGGTCGACGTGCAGCACCAAAATGGCGAAATTCATGAAGTCCACGTACACGAGGACGACGAACGGGCGTGCAGACGCGCAACGGAGGAGTTCCGGATCGCCAATTGAGGGGCGGGCAGGAGTGGCGACCACGGGCGAGTCGCAGGCCCGAGAGCCCAGGGGCACCCCGAATGGAAGGGGCATGCAGGTCATCCTCAGGGCGCCCAAAGTGGCCGCGGAGAGGGGAACAATTGCAGCCCGGCGACCAGGGCCAGGGGGGCTCCCCAACGGCCTCATGCACAAAGCTGGGGCGGCGGGGGGAACCATGAGAGACCAACGCAGTGCGAGGGTGCCTCCTCTGCAGAGCCTATCAACGGGGCGTGCGGACTCACCGAAGAAGTTGGCCAGGGCGCGAAGGGCCGCGGGGGTACCCTGTGGCCTCGCGCGCCAGAGCGGTGCCGCCGGCGTCGACTGCGACAATCCTGAATATCAACATCGCCCGGGGGGGCCGGTGGCAGCGTAGTGGTGCTGGTAGCTGCGTGGCGTGGTCCGCGGCGGCTGCGACGAGGAGCAAAGGGGCAAGCGGAGGCGGCGCGCGCAGCCCCAGCAAGCAAGCCCCAGCAGGCCCAGTGGTCTCGAGCAGGGGACGACGGGGGGGGGCTGAGGGGTCCCGCGGCGCGGGGGCGGGCGCCGTGGGGGGCGACATGGCGCCGAGGGCGCAACGTCGCGAGAGGCCCGAATGAGCGAGCAGGGGGGCCAGGGGAGGGCCGGCACCCCCGCAGGGCGCTCGCGGGGCGGTATTAGGCACGAGGCCGGAGCGGCCGTGAGGCGTGGCCGCGGCAGGGGGGGAGACGGCGGCTGACAGCCGCAATGTCAGGTATGGGAGATGGAGGGAGGCGGCTGACTGGTGAGGATACGCGAAACGTCAACAATTCTGCAGCGTTTTCCGGTAACCGTGTTTCACCTGGGCGGGTGCGTTCAACAGTTTTTCGCGCCATTCTCTGAATTTGGCCCTGTCACCTGAGAGTGTCTCGAACTGTCGAACAGCCTTGTATTCACTCACGGGCTTGTTTCCACCTCCGCCTGCCCTGGTTTTTCCTGCGGACTGCACTGCCCTAGCGATCTTGGCAACATGCTCCGAAGTGTTCGCTTTCTGCTGGAATTGCTCACTCGCATACTCGTTAAAGCTATTGAACTGCTCCTCGCAGCACATGCTGCGATTGATAACAGCTGAGACCAAAAGAGCATTCATGCTATAGTCCATCTGAACCATTGTGAACGCTTCGTCGTTGGCAGCTGTCCTGGTGCCCTGTGCGGCACCGCGCTAGAATACTTCCATGCCTTCGTGGTTGGCTCTGGAGCGCCGTGCTCACATACCTGAAGTCCCCGTTCTCGTAACCTGCGTTCCACAGCTTCGCGAACCAGTTAATGCCTAGGTTGTACCAGGCTTCTCGTACTTCAAGCCACGGCACATCGTAACAAGGATCGTTGGTTCCTGAGTCTGGTGGGGCAGATGCAGCTGCCGCCGCCATCTCTGCACCCGTGGCGCAAACCACGGACTCCGCTACCATATCTAGCAGGAGCTTTTTTCACGAAAAGGCAATCATCTTTGAGCCAAAACGGCGTCGGTCGACGCACGCCCAACCCTGCACAAAATCCCTTCCCTGAAACGAGAAGACAACAACACAATTCAGGGATGGCAGCGTACGGTTACGATACTTGCTCACCCTGTCGGAACGCCATCATCTGACGCGATCCTTCCCCCCTCCTCCTCCGCGACGAGGCAGGTGCCGCGCGGCGGCGGCAGGTGGAGGTCCAGGGAACTCGTCGCAATCGCCCAGGGAAGGTGCAATGATGTGCTTACAGTCGGACACAGGCCAGGAGAACATCCTTCAAGAACATGAGACCCTCCGTCGGCCAAACCGTACAGAACATCCAAGGGCACCCCCTCCCCAGGATGCACAAGAACATCCAACAAACACGAAGAACCTTAGGGTACCCTCCCCGAGCCGACCTCGATCCGATACCTCGGTCCGACCGTATCAAAATCAGGGGGCCCGAACCGTCATACTTTCTCCCTGCGCGTGCGGGAGGTCGGCCTCTGGGGGCGACGCGTGGGGGCGACATTTGCGGGCGACGTGTGGGGGGCGACGCTTGGGGGCGACGTTTGGGGGGCGACGTTTGGGGGAGACGTTTGGGTGCAACATTTTGGAGCGACGTATGTGAGACGACGAACCCCCTCTCTCTGATGCGCAAGGGCGGGGTTCTACGTCCGTTTCCGGGGAACCATGGGAAATCACAGAACTCAATGGCCCGTGGCATCGCGGACGCAGCGTGCCGCAGGATGATGGTGATGCTCATTCCTCTTAACACGGCGCTTCGGCGATCGGCGATCACCCCCTTCCTTGAGCAGTGGCCGACCGTACCGGCATTCGTCTAGGCCTACCACGACAAGTTCTTAGAATAAGCGAATGATGGAATAATCAACTAATAGTCTTGGGACATAAGGCCGATGCCATAGAACGAGACAGTCTCATCCATAATTATCTAAGAACAAGAAACCACAAACGGTTCTTAGAACATCCTTGCGTTGGTCTTTAAGCGAGCCAAGACGCTTCGTTATTGCTTGAAACTTCGCCCCCTGCCCAGAGCTTTTCCGCGCGAGGCGAAGGCGCTCCCTATGATCGGGCGCCACAATGCCGGCTCGTCCTCCCGCGCGCGCGCGCGAGGGCGGGCGCGGCGGAGGAGGCCTCCCCGCTGCGTGGAGCACGGCCGAAGCCATACGTCCTAAGATGCCTCCAAGGAGAGCGGAAAAGGGGTCACACCAGGATTCTCCAATAGCGCCCGAAGAAACCGCAATCATTGCTTCACGTGAAGTGCTTGAGTGAGTTTCGCATGCTCCCCTTTTTGTCGGGCTTCCGTCAGCTCGAAACGGCCCAAGAAGCCTTCACGATGGCCCCAAAACGGCCCAGAGGGCCCTGAGATGGCCCACGAGGCATGCAAGAAAGCCACGGGACGGCCCAAGAAAACCCCCCGTGGGACCCAAGACGGCATTAGAAGGCCCTGCGACGGCCCAAATCGACGCCAAGACGGTCCCCAAACACCCACCATACGGCAAAGAGGGCCCCAAGACGGTGCAAGAGAGTCCCAAGATGGTCCCGATACGGCCCAAGAGGGCCCCAAGGGAAGCCCAGGACTGCCTCACGGGAGGCCAAGGCAGCCACAAGACGGCCCAGCCGAGCTCCATGTGAGCTCCTCAAATAGTGAATACGCAAGGTGCCACATGCGAGTGCCTTCCTCCTCCTCCTCCTGCTCCTCCTCCTCCTCCTCCTTCTCATCATCACCATCACCAGCATCATCAACACCACCACCGTCATCGCCAAATAAGTGCAACACTCGTCATCACAATCATCGCCATCACCAACAACATAATCAACATCGCCACCATCACCACCACCACCACCATCATCATCTTCATCATCATCATCATCAGCATCATCACCACCGTCATCGTCAAGTTCGCCACCATCATCATCGCCACCATCAGCAACCACAACAACGTGGTCGTCGTCGTCATCGTCATCAACATCAACATCGCCATCATCATCGAGGTCATCACCGTAATCGTCTTCTGCAGCACCATCACCACCACTACCATACTCATCATCATCATCATCATCATCATCATCAGCAGCAGCAGCATCGTCGTCGTCGTGAGCGTTAGCATCTTCGTCAGCAAAATAGTCATCAGCATCCGCATCCGCATTCTCATCAACAGCATCGTCATCACGAGCGTCGGCTTCATCATCATCACAATCAACACCATCAGCATCATCATCAGCAGCCGGACCAGCAGCATCATGATCATCATCATCATCATCGTCATCATCAGTATCATCATCGTCATCATCATCAACAGCGTCATCGTCATATTTCTTCTTCAGCATCGGCATCATCGTCACCATCAATATCATCACCGTCGTCGTCGTCCTCATTACCGTCAGCATCATCACCATCATCGCCAGCATGACCACCGTCGCGCTATCTATCAGCATCATCAGCATCAGCATCATCATGATCATCATCAGCAGCAGCATCATCATGACCATCATCATCATCAGCAACAGCATCATAATCATCATCATCCCCATCGCGGCTCTCCCAAGCCTGGGGACTCGAGGTGTCACACGTGACGGCCTCCGTCTGACGGAACGACGCTCTGACGGCGGCGCTAGACGCACTCTTGCAACAGCAGAAAGTGGTGTTCCCGCTGAAGCGTTTGCCACGCTTCAGAATGTGAATTGAGTGCCCACCCAATACAGCGACGCTCTCGCCGCAGCAATGGCCGCACTCTGGCATCCGCAAAAATGTAGCTCATATTGCAGCCTTTGCCATATGTAGAGGTTTCCATCGACCCTCCCACGGACCGACGCTCTCTCCTTCGCACTGGCCGTACTACTGGACAAAATCAAAACGACAACGGTCAACGAATTTGCCAGAACACCGTTTATCTCGAGCCCTGGTACACGGCTGGCGTCTCTTGATGAAGTGATCCAACGACGGCTGACCAGCAAACGCTTAGAGGAGAAGGTGCCGATGGCGCTACCCTTCCCTCGTTTTCCCCTTTCTGGGCCTACCGGGAGGCCCTCGTCGCCACGACTCGAGTCGCCTCGATCAAATCAGAAAGCACCCTGGGAGGAGTCCGGGGAGCAGCGGCACGGGTACCTCCTGGCTTCTCCAGCAAGCGCCAGCTCGCGATCTGCTCGCACTGGGCCCAAAAACATGTGAACCACGGGTGCCTCTACAGAAGCCCTGCCAACGTGGGTGAGGGGGACACAGGCTTGGTCAGGGACTTCCTTGGAGGGCGAACTCCCGAACCGAGACTGGGGGTGGCTATCCTTTTTGGTTTGGTTGCGCAGGGCTGCCTCCCCACCTCTCCCCGCCCACCCTCTTCACCCCACCTTCTTTCCCTGGAGAGTAGAGTGGAGAGGAGGCACTGGTGGCGTGCAGTCGAGCTTGATTGGAGAGGACACGCGCGAGGACACGAGACCCCTCCAAGGGCCACATTGCCATATGAGCGTAGAAGGCATGCATGGGTCGCGAAACACAGGACACAAGGGCACCGTTGATTTGGCAAGATTGACTTGCTAACCAAACTCGACTGTATGCTTGGCCGCTGGCATTCGTATGGAGAAACGCCCGCGCACAGCTCGGCTCGAAGCAGGAGCATCGCTGGAACCGAACGCCCGGCGCCTGCACAACGAAATGCGACAGAAACGAACCACTCCGCCTCTGACTGAATAAGCAACAGAGCATTGTAAGGCTTCGAGTTGCGCCCTGACAGCCCACTCTCAGGTACACGTCGGTCGAAAGAAGTGGGGTGGGTAGAATCATGAAGTAGGAAGGCGTTAAAAGTAGATTGGGCTTCCGCCCACCCCCTGAGGACGATCGCGGATGGAATACCACCTAAAGTAGATTAGGACTTGGGCATCCAAAAATACCTACTTTCAACGACCGACGGGTAATCTTGGCTGGTCCCAACAGGCCCCCCGAATAGTCCCGGCTTGCCTCAACAGGCCCCCTACAACCCGCTGGATTAAAAAGAGCGGACTGGAAAGGTCGCGCAATATGTGCCACTATGATCCCGCTGGGCCGCGGGGCCCCGGTACAATGTTGCAAAAACCAGCCCAGGGGTTCTCCAGTCGCTCAGGAAGGCGACCAAAAAGTGTTTTGGAGGACAAAATTTGGCGGGGTCGCGATTCTCCGGTTCCTCCATCCTCGCCTTTAATAATATCATAACCACCAAATGGGGTGAAGACTGGAGAATCGCGATTCCGCCAAATACTTCCTCCAACAAAACTCTCTGGTTGCTTCTCGGAGCAACCGGAGAATTTCTCTGACAACCGGAAAATGGCGATTTCGCCTAGGACTTCCTCGGACAAAAACTCTCCGGTTCCGTGTCCAGCCACCGGAGAATGGTGATTTCGCTTGGGTCATCCTGACAGCCACGTTTGTGGACCCGATGCATGCGGCCAGAAAGTGGCGATTTCGCTTGGGACTGCCTCGCAGCCACACGTATCGCCCCATCTGATGTCGCCTGAAAATTCAGATGCCGCGCATCTCAGTTCAGTTCGCGCGTGTACCAACGCGCCGACACTGCGGACTCCCTCTTCCCGATCCGCCTATTCTTGTCCATCGCTGCCGTCTGACATGCGATGTGCTTCTCATTGCAGCTTGTCAAGGTCAGCTGGATTCCGCAGGTTGTCGCCTCGCCCAGCCCGTCTGAACTTGGCCCCGACAGTCGTGCACAGGGGATGGTCGCTCTTTCGGTCATTGGATTCGAGGGGCCCTCGTCAGGCGGCGCTGGGGCCGCGAGGCCGATCCAAGATCGATTGAGGACTGCGGGGTCAGGGGCGAACGTAGAACAACACCCAGAGTCGGGGGCGATCGAAGATGGAACATCCGGATCTTGGATCTTCAATCGACTCATGATTTTCGATACTCCAGGTTGTGCATTTCGAGGTTTCAGGTTCGAGGGTCCAGCGTCGAGAATAGAACGAGGATCCTGGTTCCTCGATCTTGGATGTCGGATCTTCGTTCCCCGCGTCGCTGTCAGCGATGCGCCTTCCCCAAAGAAAGCGCACCTGCGCGGCGAAGCACATGTTGGATGTTTTGATGTTGCGTTCTTTTGTCCAACGAGAAACCCGCCGAGGGGCGCGTCAAGACCCCTCCCTCATGGGGCCTTCAGCAACTCGGGATCACCAACGCCACGGCCTCAGCGGCAAGGACAGGCGGCGGGGTCCCCAGCGGTTGGAGGTCCTTGTGGGGGTCCGTGCGCGCCCTCGGCGGTTCCCACCCTGGGGGAAGCCTGAGTGACTCAGCGCGAGTGGGCCCCGGAGCGGGTCGAGAGTGGGTTGGATCTGAACTCGAATCAGTCTGGATATGAGGGAGCCTGGCTAAGTGCGGGTTTGGGCGTGAGTGAACTTTGGGGGTGTATCTGATTGAGCGTGCGTCTGAACGCGAGCGAACTTCAGTATGAGTATTTAGGCATGAGTGGTGTCTGATCATGCAGAAGGCGTGTGTACGCGAGCAAATCCGGTTACGGCCAGCGGCTGAGTAGAAAGGGGTATGAGCGCGAGTGGATGTGGAAACGTCAGAGTTCTTGCATGAGCCAGTATGGATATGAGTGGCTGCGCAACCATCAGTCTGCGCGCGAGCAAGCACGGATATGAGTGAGTCTGATTCTGCCGCTTAATGGTGAGTGGATCTGCGCGTAAGAGGGTCTGGGTGCGTCAAAGTCTTCAAACGGGGTCCGCACTTTTTAATCCAGCAGGTTCTAGTCCAGGACGGTCTCAACAATGTGGCGCCGCCTCCAGCGGCGCCTTGTAGCGCCCCGCGCCCCAGGACTGGGTTGTTGAGACCGCCCTGGACTACTCGGAGGGCCTGTTGAGGCCGGGCGGGACCAATTACCTGGGGAGGTCAGTTGAGGCTAGCCGGTACTACCTGGGGGGGCTGTCGGCTTGCAGCCCGAAACGTTACAGAACGCGGCACACCGATGATGCGCGAAGAGACCTTAACTCCAGGGACATCAACACACAACCTCACCGGTCCTGGCCACTCCGATCCTGGCTCCAGGATCGGTGTGAGTGCTCCCCAGCAGAGCCATGAGGGCGCATACACCGATTCTGGGCACAGCATGGGCCTGGCCAGCATCGGTGAGGTGGCCAGTCGGCGTCCCCCGATTGACTCGGCAATAGGTGCAGATAGAAGCCGTGCAACGGTCAGAGCCTCGTGCCAGACAGAGCGGGCCTTGGGGTTGGAGGCGGCCGGAGGGTCTGACTTCGATACGCCCCTGGACAGTCTGTCAAGAAGGGGCGATGAAAGCGAATCCGCTCAACTTTGGTCCCCAGACCCCTCCACGGGTGCATCTGGTGCAGCTTTGCACACCCGGACCAACGTTGTACGGTCCCGGGGGGCCAAAAACGAAAACGGCCACAGGATGCCGAAGAGGGCAGAAACCTTCTCGAAACCAGCACCTCGAGCCTGGCCCGCCCTTCCTGCTGGCCGGCACAGATACTTGGCCACCGCAGACCCCCCGCCGGCTCCCACCCCGGGGGCTTCCAGGGCGGCAGACGGAGAGCGCATTCGGCACAGGTGGCCGCAGACGGAATCGGAGCGCACTGCGGCTGTTCCAGCCAGCAAGGCGGCAAGGCACGAAGCTCATGCCAGCCCGTGCCAGCCAGAAGAGCTAGATGCGAACGGCGGCGATTCAAATGAACGCCGCCGACGAGTGGAAGAGGAAGAGGGGTAGAGGAGAGGAGAAAGAGAGAGAGAGAGAGAAAAAAAAAAAAGAGATAGGTAGAGGGAGAGAGTGAGAGAGGGAGAGCGAGCAAACAAGCAAGCAAAAATAAAGCGAGAGAGAGAGAGAGAAAGCGGGCGAGCGGGAGAAAGAGAGAGAGAGTGAGAAAGAAAGAAACAAAGAAAGAGCGAGGGCGAGGCTGAGAGAATACTGCGACAGAGATATGGATACTGAGCAAGAGACAGAGAGCGAGAGGAAAAGAGAAAAGTGAGAGAGAGAGAGAGGGACAGACATGAGTGAACCGATGGGACGGGGCGATGAGTGCATGTGTGAATATACTTTGCGTGTGGAAGACTATGGGCGCGTCGCGCCACCTTGGTCCTTCAAGTTTCGCACACAGACGGGATGCGAGAGGAGAGAAAGAGAGAGAGAGAGGGAAATGACAGAACAAGAAAACAAGCATACAAAAAGTATGTCTTCGCTCTCGGAATTGTTTTCCACTTCCTCGTTCTACCTTTCCTCTACTTCCGTACTCTTCCTCGTTCTCGCCCTTCCCGTGAACCCACCCCCGTCAGCTTTATCAGATGTTGTTGGTGGACGCTCATCGCTCATCCTGGGGGTGCCTCTGCAGAGCCGTCGAAGGCTTCTTGGGGGCTTCTTGAAGGCCTCAGGAGTCTGGAGGCCTCAGAAAGTCTTTCGGGAGCCTCTAAGGTTTATTGGGGCCATCTTGCTGCCAACCGCGGTTCCCCTCAGCGACTGGGTCCTGGCGCGGAAAGGGAGAACTTTGATGGTCGACTTGGGGCAATCCTGGGTCTTACGATTTTCTTGGGGCCGTCTTGGGGCCGTTGGGCCGTCTTGGGGCTCTCTGGAGCTATCTTGAATCATGTTTGACCCATTTGGGAGAAATCTTGGAAGCCTCTTCGGCCGCCTCGAGCACCCAGAAGGCCGAAGAAGCGGACGCCCCTCAACCATACAGAAACTTCGGGACATCAAAAAGTTGGGCCTTTGGGAACCTCTTGGGGTCTCATTTGGGTCACTCTGGGGGCGTATCGTGGGTTTCACCTTGGGGCTCCCGTGCAGCCGCTTGGGCGCCCCCTCCCGACCGCTTTGGTCCGCTGTCTAAGCCTGGCAGGAGCGTCCGGGAGGCCCGGACGGCCGAGAAGACACCTGGCAAGGGCGCCTCGGAGGCCCAGGAAGGTTGAGACTCGTTGCAGAGGGGGGGGGGGCCGTTCTTCCAGGCGTCCCCCGCCCGATGGCACAATGCAGACAGGAGTGCGTGAATATTCCCCAATCAGAGCTTGCCTCTGTAGGGGTCCTAGCGGATTCGTATGGTTAGGCGAGGTTTGTCACCGATTTCCGCGGCCCGCCCGGGTGCCAGGGTGCCTTACAGCCTCATAGCCCTATAGCCCTATAGACCCATGGCCCTATAGCCCCATAGCCCCATAGCCCAATAGCCCAATAGCCCTGTAGCCCCATAGCCCTATAGCCCTATAGCCCTACAGCCTTCTAGCCATATGGCCCTATAGCCCTAGAGCCCTATGGCCCTATAGCCCTATAGCCCTAGAGCCCCATAACCCTATAGCCCTATAGCATTATAGCCCTATGGCCCTATGGCACTACAGCCCTATGGCCCTATAGCCCTATAGCCCTATGGCCCTATGGCCCTATAGCCTCATAGCCCCAGAGCCTCAGAGCCCCATAGCCCTATAGCCTAATAGCCCAATGGCCCTATAGCCATACAGCCCTATAAAACTATAGACCTACAGTCCTATGGCCCTGCAGCCCGATACCCCCTAGCCCTATAGCCCCATAGCCCCACAGCCCCACAGCCCAGTAGCCCCATAGCCCTATAGCCCTGAAAAGACTATGATTGAGCTTTTCTCTGGTATCATATAGATATACGTATGTAGGAGGGGAGGAGGAGGGGGAGGGGGAGGAGGAGGATGAGGATGAGGATGAGGAGGAGGAGGAGGAGGAGGAGGAGGGGAGAGATAGGTAGAGATCGTAACAATTCGGACACGAGGGTCTGGGCCCAGCGGGTACTAGCGCCTCTGGGCAGCCCATTCTGGCGGGAGGCGCCGCATGTGAATGGCTGGGGTGGCGTTGGCCTCGCCCCCGGCGCGGTCGAAAAGACCTCGACTGGAAACCAGAACCGACATGTGGTGGTAAGGGCGAGACGCGCCCCTCCTGCACCCCCATGAACAGAGGAGACCCGAGCTTTAAGTGCGCTTTGGCGCGCGCGCCACGGAGCCCTGAAAAAAGAAGGCGCCGCCTGGGAGCACCCCCCTCGGCGGAACAAGTTGCCGGGTGTTCGCGCGGCGTGCGGCAAAATGGGGCGAACACAAATCCAAATGGCCCAGGGTGCAACGGCCTCCACGCGCGAACGTAAGGGCGACAGGACCCGAGAGCCAGCGGGCCGTGCAAGCAAGGCCGCCCCTGGCTCCGCCGGGCCCCACGCCGGCGGCACCGGACGGCACCGCCAGCGAGGCCGGAAGAAGCAGGGGAGGCGCAGGGGCCCTGCCACCCCTCGGCGAACGAAGGGGTCTTCACCCCCAAAAAGGGGCCGAGTGCGGCAAAAGTGAGAAGGCCTTATTGCGAAATGAAGCCGGGCCCCTGGTCGCAGCCTGCACACGGGGCGTATCCTTCGGGCCATCACGCGACGATGCAAGCCATATCCCGTGTGGGCTGGTCCTGACCCTACGCAGGCAACGCACATGGTAGCACACACCCGAAAGAGGCAGAAGGGCGTAGTGGGAGACGGTGTTCATGGCAGCGGCGTGGGAGGCAGCATGAAACAGGGGGGTGGTATCCC
This sequence comes from Prorocentrum cordatum, assembly GCA_963575745.1. Lineage (NCBI taxonomy): Eukaryota > Dinophyceae > Prorocentrales > Prorocentraceae > Prorocentrum > Prorocentrum cordatum. Next base: position 1,391,460 of record CAUYUJ010001669.1, read on the forward strand.
CAAGAGGCAGTGAACCGTCGTTCAGTCTACATACGTCGTCGGAGTGCAGGTCGGACGAAGACGTCGTCGTGGCACGTCGTGCCCCAACGGTAGTTGAAGGCACCAAGCCAGAACAAGCGTCGGCGATGAGTGTCGTCCGCTTCCATGGTGAGGCGTCGGAAGAAGGCATGCGTGACCATCACGCCCATGGCGCCATGGTTGGCGCCGAGAGTGCCGTTAAGGCAGGAGGTGAGGGCATAGAAGCCGTATGCCAAAGACAGTCGCGGGGCCCCAGGCACGGCGCACGGCAGGGAGCGCAGCGCTCGCGCGCCCAGCTTGAGGCACTGGGAGGGGCCTTCTTCTGCGGCCCCCGGGGTCCGAGGGTCGGGGTCGGTAACCGACGTGGGTGGATCAGGCTGGCGGCGGGCGCCCAAAAGGGGATTGCGCGACGGCCTGGTGAGAACGGCGGCCGTCGGGGGCCGCGGGGGGGGGGGCCGGCGTACGGCGAAGTCGCCGCCGCTGGCGAAACGGCCAGACGGCCTGGTGGCCTCCGCCTAATTATTCCTCCTCCTCCTCCTCCTCCTCCTCCTCCTCTCCTCCTCTGCCTCCTCCTCCTCCTCCTCTCCTCCTCCTCCTCCTCTCGCCTCCCCCTCCTCCGCCTCCCCCGCAGCAAAGACGGAAGCCACTGATCCGGCCTGCGCCCTGCGGCTGCGCCCGTTGGCGTGCCAGCCCGAGGGGCGGGAGCGAAGAGCGAAGCCCGCAGCGGGTGACGGAGGAGGGAGGAGGGAGGAGAGGGAGGAGGAGGAGGAGGAGGAGGAGAGGAGGAGGAGGAGGAGGAGGGCGTCGCCGCTGCAAGTGCAGCAGCGCGCTGCGGGGAGGAGCAGCACGCGGAGAGTGGCCAGGTCACAGGATGCGGTGGCCAGCCAGGCGAGCACACGGAGGAGAGACCCGAGTGGCGCGCCCGGGAGGGGGGGGAGGAGGAGGAGGAGGAGGAGGAGGAGGAGGAGGGAGGAGGAGGAGGAGGAGGAGGAGGAGGAGAGGAGGAGGAGGAGGAGGAGGAGGAGGAGGAGGAGGAGCAGCACGCCAACCCTTTCGCGGGACGAGGTGCGCGGGATGGCGTGCGAGGGAGGAGGAGCAGCACGCCAACCCTTTCGCGGGACGAGGTGCGCGAGACAGCGTGTGGTCTGGCTGTCGTGTGGGCCGTGTGGCCCTGCTGGGGGATGCCCGTGGTGCACGTCGGCCACTCGGCGGGCGGGTCGCTAGGAACCACAGTGGGGTGGCGTCGGCATGTGGCTGCCTGGTCGTCAGGCTTGTGCGTCGGTCGGTCGACGTTCGTTCGCCAGCCGTCGGCAGCGGGTGTCGGCGTATTGTCAGCAGACGTTCGTCGGGCAGTCGTCGGACAGTCGGTCGTCGGACGCCGGTCTGCCCGCTGGCGGCGGGACGACGGAGGGCTCATCCCCGCCAGAGGGGGCAGCTGTCAAGCTGGACGTGCGCAGGTGGACAATGTTGCCGTTGGCCAGCTGGACCACCCAAGACTGGTTGTGTTCCCCCCCGCTCGGCCGACGACGGAGCCGTGGTGGCTGTTGATGGGGTTACACTCCTGATTGGTAACCGTCACCTCGGACCCTTTGCGGATAGATGGAGGCAGAGGGTAGGAACGCGGCCAATGTCGGCGGCCAGTGGCCAATGCATCAATCCCTTCGGCCGATGCGGGGGCCATGGTGGGCCTTGATGGCCCCGGCGGAGGTCCCGACGGGGTGGGTGATGGTGCTGGCGTTGTCGCTGGCGGCCGAGCGGTGGTGTGCAGCGGTATGCGATGGCAAGGAGGGGCGTCGGTGGCCTCGTCTGCGTGCAGCGCACAATAAACGCTGGCAGCAAGCCTGGTGGTTGCCGCGGGTGCCTCTGCGTGTCCGTCAGCGCGGCGCAGCACAACGTGTGCACGTGCGTGACGCTCGCAGCGGCGCTCAGGTGGACAGCTGGAAGGTCACCATGCGGATGTGGGCGCGGTCCAATGCTGGGGGACCGTGAAAAGGGTCGTCGGTGGTCCTCCCAAGAATGTTTGACAGTGGTTCCGAGATGGTGCTCCAGGAGTCGGCGGGTAAGCTAGCGGTCAGCTTGAGAGCTCGCTTGGAGCGGGCCCAGAGGTTGCGTAGCAATTGCAACGTGCGGCCGGAAAGGCGGAGGCGGCCCGTGGTGGCTGCGATTCGCCTGCTGGTCTGGTCTGGTCGGGTTGTGTCGTGGCGGCTGGCGCCACGTGGGGGCGAGCGCTGGTGCGTGGGCAGCAGACGGTCGTCGATCGTCGTCGTCAAAAGTCAGACAGTCGACAGTCGGTCATCGGCGGTCGTTCTGGCGGTCGGCGGACGGTCGTCGGCAGTCGTCGTTGGGTGGCGGACGGCTGGCAGACGGCCAGCGCGTGGTCGTCGTTCGTGTCGGCGTCGTCTGGCTTTGGTTTGTCGTCTGACGGTCGGCGGACGGCCGTCGGACGTCGTGGGGTCTGTGGGTATTCAGCGGGCACTTGATCACGCGGGCCTGGTGCCCCCTGTGGCTGGCGCTGCAACGTGGGCCTGGTGGCGTCCATGGCTGGTGCTCCTGGAACGCGGTGGACGCTCAGACAGAGGGTCATTACGTACTACGTCATAGGCGACATCGCGGGCCTGGTGGCAACACTGAGCAGTTCCAGAGGGGTTCTTCGGACACTCGGAGGGAGGATCGCAGTGAACCACGGCGGATCGACTGGCTGCAGCGAGAGACTGGTGGCCCACGTGGCTGACTCCCCTGGAGAGTCCGCGGACGGTCGGAATGACGGTCGTCGAGCGTTGTCGTCAGAGGTCGGGCAGTCGACAGTCGGTCGTCGGCGCTCGTTCCGGCGGTCGGCGGACGGTCGTCGGGGGTCGTCGGACGGTCATGGGCGACAACATGGAGGTTGGATGGAGTTTTGGCCTGGTGGCAACAGTGCGGGCTACAGTGGGGGTCGTAGGAAATTCGGCGGGAGGGTTTCACTGAACCACGGCGGATCGACTGGTTGCAGCGTGGGCCTGGTGGCCCACGTGGCTGATGTCCCTGCGAGTCGGCAGACGCTCGCACAGAGGGTCGCTACGGACTTCGTCATGGGCGACGTCACGGAGGCTGGCTGGAGTGTTGGCCTGGTGCCAGCACCGCTCCGTTGGGGGACTTCGCACTTCCGGCTAAAGGGTCCTAGTGAACCGCGCTGGGCGGTTTTGCTGCAGTGTGGGCCTGGTGGCCCCCCTGGCTGGCGTCATTGGTAGTCAACGTGGGGCTGGGCACAATTTTGGCCTGGTGGCAGTCGCGGGAGGCTCGTAGGGCCGTGATGCTTTGGCACATAGAAGCTAGCTAAAGTTACGGCTTGGTGACCTCCCTGCTGCTTGGCGGGTGGTGGGGTTTTGGCAGGAAAGACGGCATGAAGGTCACATCATAGGGCTCCAGTTGGGGGAGCACGGTGATTCTGAAGGTCTGCATGGAGAACGCCGCGAAGAGGTTGAGGGTCACACTCGCCGGCGGGTGGGCGTAGGAATTCGGCACGAATGGCTCGAAGATCATCGCGGACATCGCGAAGATCGACACGGAGTAGGTGAAACTCATGCCTTGGAATAATTGTGAAAAAAACAACGGGGCGATCGGGAAGATCGTGCGCATATGGGCCAAAAAGAACAAAATCATCAAACAATGGAATTCCAAGAAGAACTACCGTGAAGGACGAGTTGAAAAAAAGCAGCGCAGGACGTGGTAGCCGGTGCAGAGGGCGCGAAGCACGGCACGAGGCAGCTGCTGTCCTCGGAGTCGGGCGCGTCGGGTGCCTCGAAGTGGCAGGCCGCGCGGTGCTCACCGCTCGGAGCGGAGTCGGAGGAGCGGCGCACGCCGTGGCGGTGCCGTGGGTGCAGACTCGTTGCGCCCTGGGATGGGCCACGTCCAGCCTGCCCATGCGGATTTCAACGGAGCGCTGGGGGGTCTGCACCTGTGGCCGCGCTGTGTCCTTCAGGGAGAGAGATAGACAGAGGTATGGAGAGAGAGAGAGAAAAACAAACAAAAAAAAAAAAAACAGGAGAGAGAAGAGAGAGAGAGAGAGAACAACATAACATGAAAAGACAAGAAAGACAGAACGGGAGACAGCGAGGGGGGGGGGGAGAGGAGGAGGCCAGAGAGCACGGAGCGGAGAGTGGAGCTGTCCACGAGGAGCCCCGTCACCGCCCCCCCATGGGTGCCTGGACGCCGCCGCCCTCGGAGCCACCTCTCCCTCCTCCGGGCACCGGGCCGGGCTCGAGTCCGCTGCCCTGGTGGCGGCGTGGCGCCCACGGCCCCCGCGCGGCCGTCGCACGGCGGGGGCCGCAGTGACGCGCTCCGTCGCCGTGCAGACCGCGCCGCATCGCCGACGCTTCGCCGACTCGTCGGCGACGCATCGGCGACGTCGGCGACGCTTCGGCGCCGTCGGCGTGGAGAAAATAGGGCTCCACGCCGAGCCGCATCACCGACGCGATGCGGCGTGCCACGCTACACGGCGCTGCTGGGCGGCTCGCCCAAGCGCGGGCTGCAGCTACGCGCGGCGCCTGAACATCGTGCACTGTGCAGACCACTTGCAATTTAAGCCGTTGGTCTCAGTCCAATCTGAATCGACGCAGCTCCGAAGAAAGCCGAGGCAGCCAGGCTCGGCGCAACGCCTTCGGGTAAAACAAAAAATTGGATTGGCGCGCTCGCAGCGCTATCCTACGACGTTCTGGGAAAAAGGCTTGTTGAAAGTCCTCGGGTTCCCAAGGAGGGGGATGGGCCCAGCAGGGACAGGGGGACGGAAAGGGAGGGGCGTTGAGTGCCCTCCAACCTCGACGGCAACCGGGAACGGACCCCTCGGGTCGCCCGGGCACATTCAGCCGACCCAGAAGCACATCCAAGCAGCTTGTAGACGGCCCGTGCGCAAACATCCGACGTTTAGAGTTGTTCAACCTGTGTCCCCAGAACTTCCGACTGGTTCCACAGTGGTAATTCTTGGTCCAAGGTAAATGCTTGATGGTCCTGGGGGCCTCTAGAGTCCGACATGAAACAAATGCCGTGATTAACAAAGGCCAGTATCAGCCAGCGGAAGCCAATATATGTCGCGGCGGCGGCTTCGGCGACACGCCATCCCTTGCAGACGGAAAGCCAGGAAAGGATCGGACCACTGCTGTTTGGGAATTGGGGCGTGGACGGCCTGTCGCGCCGAACCGTGGCGGGCTACAACAGGCTGTAACAGCTCCTGACCGACTCCTCGGACCTCTCCCGAGATGTGCTCTGACCAAAACTTCGAAACACGTCCACCCGTGGCGACCAGAGCCCCGCTCTGGAGACCCAAAGCTGGGAGAGCAAAAGCAGTGCGCCCTATGGGAACCCATCACCGCGTTAATGTTGAAAACACAACACGCCTTTGAACAGAATCCAAGGAATAACACCCTGCCAGGCTACCTGCCGTCGACAGAGCGTCATTGATGTGATGTTGCTCCGCCGAACAATGGAGAACCCAAGGAAATGGTAGCGGTATTGGAAATGCACGGCTGCCCGAGCCATTGGGCACTGCGGGCGTTGCACAACCCGGCGCGGCGCGACGCAATTGAAGCGCGGCCGGAAAACCGGGCCGCGGCAAGCGGCACTGAGGGATCTCCTTCACCACATCTCGACTTCCCCGTCCTCCATCTGTTTGTTAGTGTTTCATCGTCAACTCATCATCATCATCACCATCAGCATCATCATCATCATCATCATCATCATCAGCATCATCATCATCATCCTCATCATCAGCATCATCATCATAATCAGCATCCTCATAATCACAATGACCATCATCACCATCACCATCATCACCATCATCACCATCACCATCACCATCACAATCATCATCACCACCACCATCACCATCACCATCACCACCACCATCATCATCAGAATCATCCGTACTTTTGTCATCACCATCAGCAACACCGTCAGCACCACCATCAATTCGTCATCATCCTCGGCATCATCAACAACATCATCACCGTCATCATGATCATGATCACAATAATCATGACCGCGACCATCCCCATTGTCACAAGCTGATCTGCATCGTGAACATAATCCCCATCTTCAAAATCATCATTGTCATCTCCGTCATGATCATCGCCGTTGTCAACATGATCACGTTCGTCATCATCCTCGTCGTCATCGTCATCGTCATCGCCATCGCCATCGTCATCGTCATCACCACCACAATCAACATCTTAAAATAATCATAACCATTACCCTCGTCATCGTGATCATCACGATCACCACCAATATCACAACCATCATCATTGTCGAGCCTGGCGGCCCTACATCTATAAAAACCGTAGCGATGGAGAAACGGCCGGAAAAAAATGATTTTCTTGTCGGCGTACGAATCCAAACGGAAACCGCGCGGGACGAATGGACCTGCTCCCACAGGCTTGAGGGCCAGTGCCAGCGACTGTGGCCCCCAAGGAGCCAGGCTCTCCTGGGGCATCTGAGGCGCCCCTGGAAACCCATGCGTTCAGAAGCCTCTCCCAGGAGCTCTGAATATGCGCCCCCACCGAACTCAGGCGCCCCCCTCCCCCGACAGTTCCGCGCCCCCACCCCCCGCCGCCACCGCCCCACCCAGAAGCCTCCCAGAGAAATCATAAGACCACCCTTTTTAGGAAGAGGGATTCAGCTTCGCGCGTGAATTTCGAGCGTTTCCTGGAAACGCTGCGGCATCTTCTAGACGTTCTGAAGCTTTCCCCAGAAACTTCAAGCCTCTCCCGAAATCCGAGAGCCCGCCCTGCCTAGTGGACCAAAGACTCATTTGACGCAGGAAAATGAATTGTGCGGGAAGCTGTGAGCCGCCGCGCGCGCGGCGGCGCCGAGCCTGTCTGCGCGGAGAACTCAGCGCACCAAGAGCTGCCTCGCGCGCGCCTGCTCTTGAGGGGCCCCAGCTACCGTGCTCGGCGGCCCTGTCCTGTTCGGGGGGAGGGGGCGGGGGAGAAGGGGGGGGGGGGGGGGGGGGGGGCACTCCTCGGGCGCGCCGAGAGCGGGTCTTTGCGGGCCCCCAGCCACGCGCGCGCGGCAGCCCCGCCCTCGCCCACGTGGAAACATTCAACGCGGGAGCGCCCAGAGCCGCCGAGCGCGCGGCGGCTCTGGTTGTTCCCTTTTTCACGCGAAAGCGGGCAGGGCCACTGCGCGCGCGGCGTCGGGGGGCAGGCGCGGCGCGCGCGGAGAAGTACCGCTCGGGGGGCATCAAGGGCCGCGAGCGCGGCGGCCCTGGAGGGCCCGCGGCCGCTGCGCGCGCGGCGGCCCTGCCCACATCTGCACATTGCAAAAGAAAGTTGGGGCGCCAAGAGCAGCCGCGCGCGCGCGCCGCCGCGCGCGCGGCGGCCCTGCTCTCCTCCGAATGGAAGCTCTCGAGGACCCCCAGCCGCCGCGCGCCTGGCGGCCCTGCCCCATTCAGCGCGCAGCATTCTTTTCGCGAGCACCGCGCGCGGCGGCGCTGCCTTCTTCGAACAGAGAAATAAACTCCTCGGGGGCGCCGGGCGCCGCCGCGAGCGCGGCAGAACTGGGGGGGGCCTACCCGCCGCACGCGCGGCGGCCCTGCCATCTTCTGCACAACATTTGCCACTCGAGCGTGCCGGGGGCCGCGGGCTCCTGGCCGCCCGCGCGCGGCGGCCCTGCACTCGGCCGCGTGCAAGAACACTTCTCAGGCGCACCAGGTGCCGCCGCGCGGGGCGGCCCAGGCGGGCCCGCAGCCGCCGCCGCGCGCGGCGGCCCCGCCCTCTCGACGCAAAAAATGCGACTCGGAAGCACTAGGAACCGCCGCGAGCGCGGCGGCATTGCTGTCTGTCGCGCGAGGGGCGCCGCTCGGGCGCACCGAGAGCCGCTCGCGCGCCGGCCCCGGCAGCCGCGCACGCGTCGGCCTTGCCGACGCCTGATTGAAAAATGCATCTCTGAAGCGCCAGAAGGTGCCGCGCGCCTGGCGGCCCTGCCCCATTCGGCGCGCAACATTCTTTTCGCGGGCACCGCGCGCGGCGGCGCTGTCTTCTTCGAACAAGGAAATAAACTCTTCGGGGGCGCCGAGCGCCGCCGCGAGCGCGGCAGAACTGGGGGGGGCCTGCCCGCCGCGCGCGCGGCGGCCCTGCCATCTTCCGCAAAATATTTGCCACTCGAGAGCGCCGGGAGCCGCGGGGCCCCGGCCGCCCGCG
>CAUYUJ010001669.1:1402145-1406313 GCA_963575745.1 Prorocentrum cordatum
CCGCATCGCCCTTCTTCTCGGGCTCGCCGCCCGCCTGCTCGCCCTGATTCGCGGCCGCCGCCTCGATCTTGTCGCGCCACTCCCTCAGGGGCACCTGCAAGGCCTTCATCGTCTTCGGGTGGTACGGCATCGACCTCGCCATCAAGCCTGCCACGGCTGAACAGGCGGCCGTGCACGCAATGGGGTCGTTCACGCAATCGATGACGGGGCGCATGGTGTAGTGCAACCATCCCTGGGGCAACTCGTCGGCCCCCTCGTCCACCGCGAACTCCTTCGAGTTGTCATCCCACTCACTCACGCCGAAAATGACCAGCCAGGTGCCGAATGGCACGTACAAGGAATCACCAGCATTCAATACAAACTTCGGCACCTTCTTCAATATCACCAAGGCGTCTGCCGAATTCAAGAACACCTTCACGTCGTTGCCGCCGAGCTTCTGGACGTCTTCCACGGGGACGGCGAGTGCGACTGCGATGCCGTTCCCAACGGTGACGTAACATGCCGCACCAGCGAAAGGGCAAGCCTGCGGCGTGAACGACACGGAAAACGGCTTCTGGAAGAACGCGAGCAAAGGAAACGTCGTGGAGTCGCCAGGGTGCGTGCTGCTGCCGTCTGCGTCAGCGGAGTGCTTGAACTCGAACGTGCTCTTCATGGGGCCGAAGCCGACCGTGCCTTTCATTTTTTTGATGTAGTCGACGTTGCTCGTGGCAGATGACTCGAGCTCGCTCTTGACAGCCTTGTGCTGGTCCTGCAACATGACATGCCACTTCGACAGCTGGTCGGGCTTCTTCGCGACAACGCCGAAGGTCGACACTTCTCCGAAGTTCAAGGAATCCCCGCACTCGCCGTTGTCGCCGAGCGAAGAGTATGACACGCCGACCTCCTTTTCCACGAGCACGGGGGAGATGACCTTCGCGATGGACTGGGGAATCCCCTTCTCGTGCATCCTGTTCGCCGCCTTCTCCTTGACGCCTCGGATCTGACGGCGCTCTTTGTGGCTCTTATTCCTCTCCCCCGCGCGAATGGTCTGCAGTGTCTGGATGTAGTCCTTGACGAGATTGATCTTCTTGGAGTGCGCGGCCATGGCCAAGGAGATGGAATCCCGCTTGGCGGAGAAGTCACACGGCAGCGCCCAGTGCGAGACATCGTCCAAGATCTTCTGCAAGTCGTGTTCGGCAACCTTCGCCGACGAGATCACCGAGTCCACGCCGAGGCACTTGACCTCAGTGTGATCCCTGACCTCCTCGAGGAGCTCCTGGAGGACCGCGATGTGCGTGACCTTGCCAGCCTCGTGGCGAACAGGCGGGCGATCGACGGTCGACATTCGACGTGGCGAGCGGGACAGCCGATGACAGCTGGGATGGTTGGCAAGGTAAAGGAGGAGGCGGGTGGCAATGCAGAGAAAAGAAGAGGAGGAGGAGGAATAACTGCAGCCTTGCACGAATCCAAGTAGCTCTCGAGGGTTCGCTTGACCGACCGCTTCGCAACAGTGAAAATGCTGGGCGAGACGGAGTCGGGATCGATCGAGGGCAGGGCTTCCTCTACTGTGTCGGCGTTCTCCACTTGCTGCTTCAGCGCTGCCTGGCCGTCCTTAGCCGGCTTGCTGGAGCGGCTGCTGGCACGCGCTCGGGGCGACAACGGTGCCTGGGAGCCCTTAGTGAGAGGCAGCTGCACGCCCGCCATCGCACCGACCAGGCTCCACCAACTCCGCCTCGCCGTCGGTATCCGAATGGATGCTGGGGCCGTCGCTCGCAGAACCGTTGTCGTCGCCAGAGTCGATGAACTTGGCGGCGCCCTTCTTGCCCGAGCTGGACGGGAGCAACTTGGCCATGGGGCGCCGCAGCATGGACTCCGCCATGTTCTTCTGGACGCCGCGCACCCCCGACTTGAACCTCTGGGTGTCCTTCAGCACGTCCTCCCTGTCGATCTCTGTCGGCTTCCGGACAGCCACGACCGTCACGCCGTTCTCCTGGAGCGGCAACGGCGAAGCGCGGGGGCGCAGCAGGGGGGGCCAGGGATACCCAGAGAGCGCAGGGTAGTTCCAAGGACGCCCCAGGAGAGCCCGAGCTCCAGCACCCCACCCACAGAAACGAACGCACACAGACAAGAAACATCGCACGCTCAACCGCGCATGTAGCGCCACCTTCGAGGCTCTCCCTGGGAACAGCCTAGGGGCCCTCTGAGGGGCGTCGCGAGGCCCTCGGAAAAGCCTAAGGGGCCCCCGAGATGCCATCATATAGAGCCCCAAGAGGCCCCAACATAAGCAACGAAGAGGATGGCGAAGGGGAACGCGAGGACGATGAGGAGGACGAAAAGGAGGAGGAAGAGGAGAATGATGAGAGAGAAAACAAGGACCACGATGCGCAGGAAGAGGAGGAGACGGAGGACTGACGAGGAGCAGGAGGAAGCATGACGAGCGGGATAAGGAGGCGGGGGATGTGAAGACATGAGGGCCTGGACGAGGTCGAGGAGGATGGGCAGGCACGTAGGAGAAGACTGGTGGGCAGGGGAGGACTGGGGAGACGAAAGAAGAAATCCGAAGGTCATGGCCCACCTGGGATTCTAGAGGTTCCAGAAGGAGAAGAGGGCCCCACCTCTTCTACCCCCCTGCCCCAGCTGCCAAGGTGTCCTTAGTCTTGTAGACCTTGGGATCCTCCAAATCCCTCTTGTACTGCTGCTTCGCCCTGTCGCGCGAGATGCCGTTCTGGTAAACCTCTCGGCGCGCGTGGAAAGACGAAGGGGCGATGGGGGGGATCAAAGTACTGGGGTCGGGGCAAGGCAACGCGGCGACGGCCAGGGGGGGGATGATGGGGCCGCCACCCTTCTCGTCTCCCTCCTCCTCCTCCTCCTCCTCCTCTCGTGTCATGGCCTGAGGGTAGGGGGGGAGTTGTGATGGCCATGAGCCTGGTAGGCTATGTACTGACCTCTGGTCAAGAGGAGCACGCCGCGCTTGGTGCGGGTGACCACTTCCTTGGTGAACTCGCGCGCGAAGTCGACCACGTCCGAGAGGTGGGGCCTGATGCGCTTGCCCGAGGTGGTGCGGCGGTTGCCGCTGCTGAGGAGCTTGAGGAGACCGTTGTACTGACTCGCTGATTTGTGTTTCATGTCCTGCACCTGGGGGGCGAGGCCAGTGTTCTTCAGCTGTCTGTCCAGGGCCCGCTTGTCCAACGCGCAGTCGTAGTGGCAGTGGCAGGCGCGAAACCTCTTCTGGTTCGGCAACAGCGGCTCGTGGCATTCCGTGCACAGGGGATACATTGACTCTTCGCCAGCAGGAGAGTCAGCGTCGGCGCCGCCAGCATCGGAGCCCGCATCACGACGACCGCCACCCGCATCGGAGGAGGCGACCTGCGAGCACGAAAACAGGCTCTGCGAGCGCGACCTTGGTGGTGGAGTCTGTGGAGCTCGCTCATCGGACGGATGGCGCTTCGCCCTCTTCTCGTCAACCCCGTCATCACTGGTGAAGCGCCTGCGACGGCGGCCGCGGCCGACGTCGCGCGCCGAGGCAAGGCCCACTGGCGAACGACCCGAGCGCCCGCGGTCAGCCCTCTCCTTGCGGCGCGCGTCTGCGCTGCTCTCATCGCGGGGGCGGCCGCGCTGGCGATGCCGCTCCCTCTCGGACCTCGTAGGCCCACCCTCCTGGCGATTGCTGCCTGAGGCCCTCGACGAGGCAGGGCGGTGGCATCTGGAGCCCTTGGCCCCCTCTGCACGACTGCGAGGGCGGCTGCGGCTGCCCCCCATCTGCGCCCGCCTGCGGCTCTCTCAGAGCCCCCTCCAGGGCGCGGCAAGCGATGCGGCCCTTCACCAGCTGGTTTGAGCCCAGATGGCAACGGGGAGGCACAGGAAGTGGACACTCGGAGCCCACAGAAGGGCCCAAGAGGGCCTCTTGGGGTCCCCTTAGGGTGCATCAAGATGTGAATATAAAAAGGTGCTGTGCATATTCGACCCCGAAGCCCTCCTGGAGCCGTCCTGGGGTCTGCTTCGGGCCCTCTTGGACGCTCCCAAGGAGCTCCACGAGGCCCAAGAGGGCATCTTAGGGCCCTCTTGGGGGCCTCCTGGGGGGCCCGAGAGTTAAATATAAAAATAATGTGTTTTATATTCGCCCCCGCGGCCCTCCTGGAGCCGTCTTGGGGGGGGGGGGCGCTTGGGGCCCTCCTGGGACCTCCCAAGG
>CAUYUJ010001669.1:1406413-1471572 GCA_963575745.1 Prorocentrum cordatum
GGCGGCTGCGGCTGCCCCCCATCTGCGCCCGCCTGCGGCTCTCTCAGAGCCCCCTCCAGGGCGCGGCAAGCGATGCGGCCATTCACCAGCTGGTTTGAGCCCAGATGGCAACGGGGAGGCACAGGAAGTGAACACTCGGAGCCCACAGAAGGGCCCAAGAGGGCCTCTTGGGGTCCCCTTAGGGTGCACCAAGATGTGAATATAAAAAGGTGCTGTGCATATTCGACCCCGAAGCCCTCCTGGAGCCGTCCTGGGGTCTGATTCGGGCCCTCTTGGACGCTCCCAAGGAGCTCCACGAGGCCCAAGAGGGCATCTTAGGGCCCTCTTGGGGGCCTCCTGGGGGGCCCGAGAGTTAAATATAAAAAGAATGTGTTTTATATTCGCCCCCGCGGCCCTCCTGGAGCCGTCTTGGGGGGCGCTTGGGGCCCTCCTGGGACCTCCCAAGGAGTTCCAAGAGGCTCTCGGGGCCCTCTCGGGACAATCTGAAGCCGCGTCGGTACTTTCGGGGAGACACCGGAAGCTCTAGACAAACGAGCCCTATGTCGAGAGCTCTTCGCGACCCTCCTGGGGCCGCCTGGAAGCTTTCGCGAAATCTCTTGGGAGGGCCCCTTGGGGCCCGCTGGGGGTGCACCCTTGTGCCACCCTCTCCAGTGCACCAAACGCGCGAGGCTGCGATGGGCTCTCTGAAAATACTCGCGGGGTCCTTCGGAATCGTCTAACGGCCCTCTCGGGAGACGTCATGCATCCAGCGGCGTTGTGCAATGCCCTACTCCCACATCAGAGCGACACCACTTGGCATCATTACACGCGCGGCCCGCCATTGCAATCGCATATATTTTATCACAACAAAGTCGCGGGACCACGTGATATCTCATGCGAAACGCTCGCTGGCGCCTACGCGCTACTTTTGCTCACTCACATTTACTTCTTGTCGCGCTAACCACACGCATCGCCTCAATCATGCGAGCGTCATGTCGCCTCAGCGCGAGAGCGTCATCCCCACACGCATCCCCACGATATCCCCATACATCCCCACGACATCCCCACGCGTCCCCACGACGTCCCCACGCATCCCCACGCACCCCCACGACATCCCCACGTGGCCCCACGACATCCCCACGTATCCCCACGACATCCCCACGACATCCCCACGACATCCCCACGACATCCCCACGTGTCCCCACGACATCCCCGCGCATCCCCACGACATCCCCACGCATCCCCACGACGCCAACACAACGACATCGCATGCTACTTGTTTATTCGTTCTTGCTCACCTTGCACTTTGGATAGCATCACACTAAGCATAGAATGCCACACCCTGCGCGCATGCCCAACGCCGAAGCCGACTCCTTCGCATGACAAGCCGAGCCCCTGCCCTACTACCGATCGCTCGAACTACCAGGCGACAGAACACGACGCCAATGTGAGGGGCGCGGATCAAACGCGAGGAACGCCATCATGAGAAGGAGTCTAACCTCTTACGCGGCACATGCTTTCGAGGACGGCCATACACAAGAACTCTTGCACCCCTGCGCGTTTAATCACTCTGGGTTGGGCCCTTCGCCAAGGCGAGACTCTCAGCATTTACCTCCACATCCGACGTGAACTTCGGCCAAAAGATGGCACGCCCCTCTTCCCCATGGAGGCGCAGGGCCGAGCTACAAACAAGTGCTCAACATGCGACTGGCGTTTGCATGCCAAAAGCAAGCAGGCACCTGGCGCATACTTTCAAACAGGCACGTCTGAGAGAGGCGCAAGGGCCACAACTGAGGATGCTAAAAAATGCACGCACATGCCAGACGTGCACCAACTCTCTGGCGACTCTCGGAGCCCCCTCGCTCACTCGGAGCCCCCGTCGCCCTCTCCCGAAGAATCGCTCTGGAACGAATCATCTTGGTCACGGATCGCCTTCAGGGTGCCAGCAGCCCACCTCGGCCGCTTGGCGCTCTTGCCCTCATCCCTGCCTGCGCTCGCGCCCGCGCTGGATGCCGCAGCGCTCGAGGAGGCAGCCCCCGTTGACGGCAGCGGAGAACTCGGAGCCGCGGAGGAGGTGGCTGCACACGCCGATGAAGATGCAGGCGATGACAAAGACGCCTTCACTTGCGCAGAGAGCGGCTTCTGAAGCTGCTCGGCGAGGGACCGCTCTCCAGTAGTCCGAGCAGTCGGGCGGGTCGGCGACGCCCCTGTGCGAAGCCTCTTGTTCGCGGCCCTCTGGGACTCAGTCGCCTCGTGGCACACCCCCGCCCTGTCAATGACGAGCGGCCTCGACATCGCGTGGCACTTCAGGTGGAAATTGGCTGACTGAGGCTGGCTGCGACTCCTGACCTCCTCCGTGGGGACGTCCATCATGAAGCACAGGTTCTGGGCGATGCGCAAGTGCCACGCGACCAGCGGCTTGAGCTTTTTGAACTTGTTCCTGTAGCAGTTGAGGTCCTTGTTGAGGGCAACCTGATCAGCCTTCAGCTCGCGAATGCGCCTCTTGGCGGCGCGGAGGTCCATCTCCTCCTCCTGGCCAGCCTCGAGCGCCGCCTGATCCGCAGCGGAAAGCCCAGCAGACATGGATGGCGCAGCGGCTCGGGCGTTGGCGAGTCCAGTATGCGAGGGGTGCCAGTCACGAGAGCCAACAATGCGTCGGCCAACGGTTGGGGGCCCTGGCGACGAACACTGGCACGGACAGATGCACGGCCTCGGCAACGGGGGGGCACGAAGAGTCAACGGCCAGTTCGATGATGACGATGCGATGTATCACGCGCAGAGCGTAACATTCTGAAGGCTGATCCAGTCCAGAACAACAGCGCGCAGCAGCAGCAAACAACAAGAATGCGACAGAGGTTGGTCGCTGCACTCCCCCCGACCCACCCCTGACTCAAAATGACAGCCTTCTCCTCCTCTTCCTATTAAGCTCCTCTCCCATGCCCACTTCCTCCGAGTCGCCATCAGGAGACGTCGCCACCGCTCGCTCAGGCAGCTCCAAGCTCAAGCCGCTGGATGGCCAGCTGGTGGGAGAATAATTGACAGATCCCCGTGGCGCCGAGCGAAGGCGGCGCCGTGCGCGACTACCCATGCAGCTACATCCTCGGGAGACGGCCCCAGGCGAACATGATCAACGCCTGGGCCGCAAGGCAAACTCCCCCAACAGCGCACGAAAGCAGGAACCTCGACTTCACCGAAAGTGGCAGTGCTGCGCGGCCCTACGCTGCGCCTTTTCACGCAACCTCGCGGACATGTGAAAATCCAATTAGAATAAGGCTTGCCATTAGGAGGTTCGCAATGCTGCAAGCAAATTCGGCCAGAGCCCCCAACGGCCTCCTCCCAGGCCCTCGCCTGGGGCACCCTGCGCGGGCGAGCTGGGCCGCCCTCTTCGCCTCCGCCAGCGGCAACTACAATGCCCCCATCGCCGTCCTCTGGGGGCGGCGGGCCTGGGGGCGGCGGCAAAGGGGGCCCTGGTGCCCCGTCGGCAGCTGGCGGGTCGAGGCCGGCAGCAGTCGGCGGCAGCGCCGCTGGAACAGGGCCCTCGCCGAGTGCAGGCAAAGCGTCACCGCCTGCGTCCGCGCGCCCGCCGCCGCCCCCCCCGCTCGCCCTATCGGCAACGACAGGCGGGGCACCAGCCACGACCATGTCCAAGTCTGGCAAGGCCAAGGCCCCTGCCACTCCAGCTGGGGGGGCGGGCAAGGGCAACGCGGGCGCGACGCCGCCCAAAGCATTCAGCTGAGCAAGATAATGATTGTGGCCGCGGCCAGGCTCTACGACCTGATCGCGCAACAACAGCTGATAAAACGACTGCGGCTGGTCCGAAGGAATGGGGTCGCAAAAACCCAGCCTAGACACGAGAATGCGAACGCACTGAAGATACGACTTCCTGCTGACAGGACGCCTGCTGTCGTACACGCGGGGCTCGTCGCCAGCTCTGTGGCGGACGAGTTCAGACACGGGCCTCCAGCCCTGTCGCCGCAAATCCTCGCAAAGAAGGAGCGCTGGTGCCTTCTCGTCGAGTGGGATTGCAATCTTCGGGTCAACCGCATCTGACACCACGACGCGGCGATCAACATTGACAGTCGATGTCTGCCAGCGCAACAAGGACCTATGCAATGCATTCCCTGGCGCAATGTCTGTGGGCAACACCCAAGCAGGGTCGGAGTCGGCGAAGAGTGCGACTTGGCCTCCACCACCATCCCGCTCGTCCCTCCAGATGTCCAGAGTCTGCACCAACAGCGAAACTGGCGACGTGAGTTTGACATCATCCTGATCCTCAACGGTCGGCACTAAATGAGGTCGGCTCTTCGACGTCATCTTCCTGATAACTTTGAAAAAACTTGTTGTTTGAACAACGACCGCTGATCCGTCCTCCCCAATCCCGTGTTGCTCAGTCACAACGCTGTAGATGCAGCTTGGGCGGAAGACAGCAACGGCGCATTCGAATCTCAAGGCCTGCAGGCCACTGACCTGAACCGAGACTGGCCTCGCTGGCGACATCCGCCTGCCCGAGTTTATCTCGGGCCCGAGCGCATGGGAAGATCTAACGGGGGCGCCCTAACGCGACGCAAGGAGCATGCGTGATACCAACGCACAAGAACGCACCACCCTGCAGCCCGACCTAACATTATGCGGGGGGGTCGTCGGATGAGGCGGTAACCACGCGCACCACTGATACCTGGCAATAACTAGCCCAATCGTCGGTAACCGACTCGTCCATCCTATATATTTTTTTGTAAAAGGCATCTATGCTGATCCTGACGTTTCTCTTTGTCTTGCCTCGGGCAGAGGAAACCTGCAAGATGCGCTTATAATTCTTCCACTCGTACTCGACTGCGGACTTGCCTTGCTGGCCGTGCTTGAGGACGAACTTCCTCACTCTCGCAAGGTTCTCCTTGAGTCGAATTGAAGATTTGATGTGCGAGAGCCCAGCCGCCGAGGCGCGATTCTTCGAATAAGTAGCCTGCCGATGCCACCCCTCGCCAGCAGACTCGTCCAACGGAATATTCCGAAAGCGTGCCACCTCCGCTGCCCACGCGGCCGAGCACGCTCCGCCAGCTGCAACTGCGGCGATGTCTGCGCCAAACTTCGAATACATGGAAACGGTGACGGGGTCGTATTGTTCCAGCGGTCGCAAGCCAATCTGCCTGATGACCTCTCGCGCACCATCCTCGGAATCGGCCGTGGCGAAGCGCCACGGGACCAACTCGAGGCATCGCCACTTCTGGAACTCGTCGATGGCGTTCTGGATCATGAGGGCGATGAGCATCGCCAAGTCGCCGTTGCCCTCGCAGTCGCCGAGCCCCACGAGCCGAGACCGATCGCGAAACTCGGCACGGACAGCGGTGATGTAGCTGACAGCCTCGTGCAAACGCCTTCCACTCAGTGGGCACTGCGGGCGATGGCCTGCCTTCCGCTCTGCATCGTGGCACGCGCATCCCAAGCCCCATCGGCGAATGCGCTCGATCGGGTGAACGACGAGCTCGTATGAAACACTCAAGAATGACCACAACTCCTTATCACGACACGCTTCAATGAAAGAGGTTACCCAGTCTGTGTCCTTACAGTGCTGGAATACATCACGAGTCAAATGGTTCTCACATAAGTCCCTCGGCGGTAGCAGCTGCCCTTCTACTGTATCCAACGTCTCGAACCTCCACTTTGCCAGCGACGCGCTGAAGCTCTTTAGCAACTTCCGAAGCCCAGGCACTCTGCCCTGAAGAAGCCCCAATCCCCCCTGGCAAAGCAAGGCTCCAGTTCCTCGGCACGGGCGACACACCCCGGCAAGACAAAACCATGTCCCGCTTCCCCCCCCCACCACTCCTCCCACCCCCCGCGCAACAACGAACACACGCGGGCCCCCCTGGAACACCCGCTTCGCTCCGTCAACCCAGGCCGCAAACGCAAGCGAAGCACCCAGAGGCGCCCAACACGACCGCGTAACTGGAGACTCGCTGCAGCCAAGGAGCTAGGAGACTCGCAAGGGAGGCGCTGCTAGGGGGGGAGCGGATGGGGGCAACCAGACTGATCATTATGGAGGTCTGTCCTGGCGTGCGCCCCCCCCCCCCTCCCCCCCCCCCCCCCCCCCCCCCCCCCCCCCCCCCCCCACCCCCCACCACCCACCCCCCCCCCCCCCCCCCCCCACCCCCCCCCCCCCACCCCCCCCCCCCACCCCCCAACCCCCCCCCCCCCCCCCCCCCACCCCCCCCCCCCCCCCCCATCACTATTCTCATGCCCTCCTCTCTCGACCGACGCCCCACGAGATGCCTGACCTGAGCTCGAAAGGGGAAGACGACTATGGAGAGGAGCGGATGGTGATCTTGTTGCTAAGCCAACCCTGAATTGCCCCAGTCCGCCCCCCCCGAAACCCTGGTGACGCCTGCAGGGTCCTGATGATGTGCTGGCGGTAGGACTTGTTCCTGAAGCATCTGCACAAGTCCCTCAGCTTGGTGTTCCAGTCTGGCCATTTCGGGGCAAGAAAAACAACCCGCTTGACCATGTTGCTGCAGATGTGGTTCCAGCCTGATACGCGAACAGCGTGGGGTAGCAACCTGGCGGTCCTGTCAATGAGAAAGCCCGCTGTCTCCAGCGGCACCCCTCGCAGTCGCTCGAACCAGGCGTGCAACAAGTCTACGCAGTCGACCAAGTGGAGCTCGGATCCCATGTCAGTCGTCGTTGACCTAACCTTGCTCAGGAAAGACCGAACCTGCGTTTCCTCTGGCCCGCAAACAAGGAAGACAACCCACAAAAAAACAAGTACCTTGTCGAGCCTGCCCATGAAGCCATGGGCTAACGAGCACCCTGGAAGGCTGAGGCGCTCGAACGTCCCGTCATCGTGAGCGAAGTCCGCGACCGTGCCCTGAACCTCGGAACCTAGACCATCGCTGGCATCTGAAAAAATATGAATGCTGTCGACACGATGGAAGTTCTCACGGAGCTGGCGCCTGTGAATGAGCATGCCTACGACGTTCAGACGGAGGAACCCCTCGCGAAGAACTTCGCGACACGGGTGGTCGGCCTTATCTAGCACGGGCGTGTCGCCATCGGCGCCGACAGAGATGAAGCAATACTCGATGCCGTCTTGCAAGGCCTGGAAGAAGTCGTGCTGGGACCTGAGGTTGCTGGAGAAACCGATGGCTTTGATCTTCAAAAGCGCTGGGGCCACCCTGCGACGCTTCTGAAGCATGACGCCGCCTAGGCGGGGCCTCTCTGTCAGCCCGCGCCGCACGGGCACGTGGGCGGCGTCGAAGGCGTCGGCGGCGGGCACAGTCGGCTGACCGTCAGGCTGCTCGGCAGGACCACCCCTACTCGATGCCAAGGTCTTGGCCCATCGCCTGACGACGCTGCGCGGGGGAGAACCTTCCAATACATCGTCATACCGCATTCCTCTCATATCTCTGGGCACTGCCACCATCTTGATGCTTACCTCGCCCTCAAACAGGCGCTTGCGAGCAATGGCCAAGGGCGCAATGAGCCAAGCAGGCGAACCCCTGCCGCTGATGACATCGGAAAAGACCCTTCCAGATGGGTGAAGTTCGACCTGCGCCATCGTCTCATGACAAAACCGATGCATTTCTGCTGGCGTGCCTGGCAACTTTCTCTCTACCCGCACCCTCTCGAAGAGCTCCACGCGACCAATGTCGTATGTGATGAACCCATGTAGGTTGTTGCTGCTCAGTCCGTCCAGCGGGCACTGCAGAGACCGAGCCTCGGCTGCGGCCTCCTCGCTGAAGGGCACCAGTCTCCACTTGGCAACCCCGAACGCAATCACTTTCCAAGATTGGCACTCCACCTCGCCCTCGCTGCCGCTGCTGGCGTCGTCGTAGCCCTTTGTCCCTCCAGGCCAGTGCCCGACAAAGAAGGTCTCGACCTCGCCCGTGTGGATGACTGGGCGCCTGCGTCGAGCGTAGATGCGCGAGGGCCGCTGGCAGTCATCAACATGCCCTGCCACCACAAAAGAATCATGGTCTGAGGTTCCGCCTTCGGGACACAACTGATCTGCAATCGCGGGCTCCATTGAATCACTGAGCCAAAATGGCCACGGAACAATGTGGCCAAGACGTCGAGCACGCACTTAGGATTCATTGAACTTGCCGCACCAACCCCCGACAGCAGCTTTTCATTATGAGGCGATCGGTGGAACTCCCAATGGGAACACGAAACGCAAGATGGATGTGCCAAACATGCGGATTGCTCGCGCGCTCACATGCCTGCCTACTGGCAACCGAAGATGCGTTTCGGACTTTAGCACCACAGCCCTTCGTTTCATGATGTTTGCCGATGTGTTTTTGAAAATTGCTTTCTTCAAACTTGTTTTTGACACCATACGTGGCGCTCCCGCCCACAGCGCAACAAGGGAGCAAACCACAAGCAGAAGGGAGCAAACCACAACCAGAGGGTAGGCGGGGAGGCGGGGGGGGGGGCGAAATCTTATCCCCCCAACTACCGCAACCCACCGCCACAACACTCTCGGCGCAGGAAATGCGACTCGGAAGCACTAGGAACCGCCGTGAGCGCGGCGGCTCTCGGCGGCGCCCAGCCGCCGCGCGCGCGGCGGCCGCGCTGTCTGTCGCGCGAGGAACGCCGCTCGGGCGCACCGAGAGCCGCTCGCGCGCCGCTGCTCCCGAGGGCCCGGGCAGCCGCGCACGCGGCGGCCCTGCCGACGTTTGATTGAAAAATGCGTCTCTGAAGCGCCTGGAGCCGCCGCGCGCGGCTGCTCTCGGGGGCCGCCCAACAGGCGCGCGCGCGGCGGCCCTGCCACCCACTGCGGGGAAAAATGCTCTGATGACACATGTTGTCGCCGCCAATAATATATAATATACATCATATATATATATATATATCTATTTTTTAACTCGGAAGCCCCCAAGAGCCACGCGGCGCACCGCGCTGCGGCACTTGACGGCGCCAGTTTGCCGCGCGCGCGGCGGCCCCACCCCGTCGCAAAAACGCAGCCGCGCACGCACGCACGAACGCACGCACGACACGCACGCACGCACGCACGCACACACACACACCACACACACAAACAACACACACGACACCCACACACACACACACACACACAGCACAAACACCACACACACCACACAACACACACACACACATACACACGCGCGCACACACACACACACATTCAACACACACATGTACACAACACACACACTCGCGGCCGTAGACTCAATGGCAAACTCTCAACGCACACGCACACGCACGAGCACGCAAAACGCGCACACACGCGCGCGCGCACGCACGCACGCACGCCGCACGCGCGCGCGCACGCACACCTGCACGCACGCACGAACGCACGCACGAACGCACAACACACAACACACACACACAACCCACACAAACCACACACATATATATATATACATACATATATACATATATACATATATATATATATATAAGACTGCAGCGGCGCTTCGCGCCATGCACCTTGGTCCTTGAAGTTTGGTGCGCAGGCGGAAACGGCAGGAAGGTCAAGCCGACAATTTAGCGATGACTCCTTGCTGTCTTTTCTGGCATCGCCGTGATAATAATGTTGTTCGTTGTCCTTCCTCCGTGCTTAATTTTCCTCATTCTCGCCATGCCCTGGACATACCCCCCATCCTCCTCAGCTTTTTTTTGCGGAGGCTCCACCTTGGAGAGCCTCTGGGGGCCTCACTAAAGTTCTCAAGCTTTCTTAAGGCCTCCTGGAGGCCTCCTGGGTGTGTTCTGGGGGCCTCTGGGGCTTCCTCAGGCCAACCTGCCTCTAACCGCGGTCTCCCTGAACGCCCCAGTCATGATTCTGAATGCTTCGGAGGGCGTCTTGGGGCCATCTTGGGCCGCTGTGGTGCTCTTTTAGGGCCATGTTGGGCCCCTCTTGTGCCGTTTTGCGGCTCTCTTGGACTGCCTGGAAGCCCTTTCGGATGGTTGTGGGGCGATTTTAGAGCCTCCCAGGCGGCTTCGGACACCTAGGAGACCGCCGTCTTGGAGCGTCGGGAACTGAAAAAGAGGAGAACCCCACATGCACCAAAAACCTACATAGAATCAATGATTTGTCCCTCTTGGGGCCTTCTCGGGGGTGCTCTTGGAGGCCTCTTGGTACGTTATGGAGCGATCTTTCGGGGTATGACGGCTTCTTGAAGCGCTCTTGTGCTGTCTTGGGGGTCTCTGGGACGTCTCCGGTGACCCCCCTGATCGCCCTGGGCGCGCTGCGAAGGCTTGGCAAAACGCCCTGCGAGGCCCAGGGGGCTGCTTCGAGGCCCGTCTGGAGGGTTCCAAAGCTGCAGATCCAGGGGGTCCGGTTCTATAGGGAGGGGGGGGGGGCGGGTTCCCCCCCCGTCCGGGCTTATAGAGATATAGGAAGAGGAATGCACATACGCACGCACGCACGCAAACACGCACGCACGCACGCACGCACGCACGCACGCACGCACGCACGCACGCACGCACGCACGCACGCAAACACACACCACACCACACAACACACACACCTCACACACACACACCACACACTAAACACACACATCACACACACACACACACACACACACCACTCGGGAAGCGCGGACAGCCCGCCGCGCGCGCGACAGCTCGTGAGAGCCCCCGCCCGCCGCGGCGCGCAGCCCTACCTTTTCTCCGTGGAATTGAAAATTTGCGGTCGCGCCGAGAAAAAAAAAAAAAGAAAAAAAAGAAAGAAAAAAAAAGAAAAAACAAAAAAAAAAAAAGAAAAAGAGAAAAAGAAGCAAAAAAAAAAGGAAAATAAAAAGAAAAAGCAAAAAACATAAGAACAAGAAAAAAAAAACAAAAAAAAAAAAAAAAAAAACCAAAGAACAAAAAAATAAAGAACAGAAAAAAAAAAAAAAAAAAAAAAAGATAAAACAAAAAAAAGAAAAAAAAAACAAAAAAAAAAAAAAAAAAAAAAGAAAAAAAAAAACCACAAAAAAAGAATAAAGAGAAAACAAAAAAAAAAAAAAGCCCGCGGCGCGCCCGCGCGCGCGGCGCTACTCGCGCCAACCCGCCGCCGCGCGCGCGACAGCTCGTGAGAGCCCCCGCCAGCCGCGCGCGCGGCAGCCCTGACCTTTTCTCCGTGGAATGAAAATTTGCCGGGCGCGCCGAGAGCCGCGGCGCGCGCGGCGGCTCTCGCCGGCAAGCAACCCGCCGCCGCGCGCGCGGCGGCCCTGCCCTGCCCCTCCGCCCCGCGAGCGGCTGCCCTGCCCGCGTTCGCGTGGGCGCGCGCGACCTGGGAGCGCCGAAAGCAGCCGTGCGCGCAGCTGCTCATGAAGGCCACCTACCGCCGTGCCCGCGGCGGCGCCGCCCTCTCCCCATGGGAGCACACAGCTCGTGAGCACCAAGAGCCGCCGCGAGCGCGGCAGCAATTCAGAGCCCCTAGCTGCCGCGCGCGCGGCGGTCCGACCCTTCTTCCGCGCGGGCGCAAACAGCCGCCGCGCGCGAGTTGGCCGTTGAGGGCCCTCAGCCAGCGCGCGCGCCGCGGCCCCGCCGTCTTCTGCGCGGGCAAATGCCACCTGGGTGCCCCGAGGAGCCACCGCGCACGCGGCGGCCCTGCCTTCTCCTGCGCGAGAAAAAATACCCCGATAACACAAGGTGCAACCTCGCACGCGGCGGCCCGAAGGACCCCGCCGCTGGTCGCGCGGCTGCCCTGCCCCCTCCTGCGCGGGAAACTGCGACCCGGGAGCGCCCCCAGCCGCCGCGCGCGCGGCTGCCCTGCCATCTTCTGCGCGGAAAAAATACTCGGGGGCGCCAAGAGCCGCGGCGCGCGCGGCAGCTCTTGAGGCCCCCCCAAGCGACGCGCGCGCGGCGGCCCTGCCTCCTTCTCCTGTGTGGAAACACATTATGATACGAAAGCGCCAAGAGCCGCCGATCGCGCGGCGGCCCCTGATGGCACCCAGCCGCCGCTCGCGGCGGCCCTGCCCTCCTCTGCGTGAGAAAATAGCGCCCGGGAACTGCCCCTGCCACCGCCTCCGCGAGGCGAAACAACGCTCGGGGGCATCAAGAGCCGCCGCGCGCGCGCGCGGCTGCTCGAGGCACTCCCAAGCGCCGCGCGCGCCGCGGCCCTGCCGTCTCCCCATGGAAATATACCACACGTGAACACCAAAAGCCGCCGCGAGCGCGTCGGCCACCATTGCGGGCCCCCAGCCGCCGCGCGCGCGGCTGCCCAACCCTCTTCCGCGCACAGAAAAAGCCGCCGCGCGCGAGTTGGCTGTTGAGGGCCCTCAGCCGCCGCGCGCGCCGCGGCCCCGCCGTCTTCTGCGCGGACAAATACCGCGCAGGCTGCGGCCCCGTCCTCTTCCGCGTGAAAAAATAGCTCGGGGGCACCAGGAGCGGCCGCGAGCGCGGCGGGCCCGCCCTCCCCTGCGCGGTGCAATCGCGCCGAGGTGAACCCCTTGCCACCGCGCGCGCGGCGGCTCTACCTAGTTCTGAATGGAGAAACAACACTCGGGAGCACCAAGAGCCGCCGCGCGCGCGGCTGCTGTCGAGGCCCCCCCCCAAGCGCCGCGCACGCGGCGGCCCTGCCCTCTCCTCATAGAATGCACCACTCGTGAATACCAAAAGCCGCCGCGAGCGCGGCGGCCACTGAAGGCCCCCAGCCGCCGCGCACGCGGCGGCCCAACCCTCTTCTGCGCAAGAAAAAAAAACGCCGCGCGCGAGTTGGCTCGAGGGCCCCCAGCCGCCGCGCGCGCCGCGGCCCTGCCGTCTTCTGCGTCGGCAAATACCGCTCGGGAGTCCCAGGGGGCCACCGCGCGCACACGCGCGCTTGCCTCGTCTGCGCAAAAACGCAATACGCGGAAACACCAGGAGCCGCCGCGGGCGCGTCGGCTCCTGAGGGCACGCAGCCTCCGCTCGCGGCGGCCCTGCCCTCTTCTGCAAGCAAAAATTCAACTCGGGGGCGCCGCGAGCCGACGCGCGCAGCCGCCGCGTGCGAGGCGGGCCGGCCATCCTCTGCGCTGAAGAACAAAACATAAAAAAGGGGGCACCGGGAGCCCCCGCGTGCGCGGCGACCCTGGTTGCCTTCGAATGGCGCTGTTCCTCGCAGAAGCACGCCGCGCGCGCGGTGGTTTTGGGGCCCCGCGAACCGCCGCGCGCACAGCGGATGTTGGAGCCCCGGGATGGCATTTATCCTACTGGAAGAAGGCAGGGCCGACGCGCGCGCGGCGGCAAGGGGGGCTGCAAGAGCCGCCGCGCGCGCGGCGGCCCCCGGCACTCCCGAGCGGCATTTTCGCACGAGAAGAAGGCAAGGCCGCCGGGGGGGCGTAGAAAGCAAGGCCGCCGCGAGGGCGGTTGCGGGGGGGCCTCCAGAGCCGCCGCGCGCGCGGCAGCTTGCGCGCCCCAAAGATGCGCTCCACGCCGAAAATGGCGGGGCCGCCGCGCGCGCGGCAGGCAGGCTCTTAGCGCCCCCGATCTGCATGTCCCCACGCGCGGCAGGCAGGCTCTTAAGCACGCCCCCACGCAAAAGCAGGCAAGGCCGCCGCGCGCGGCGGCCGGGGAGGCCCCAAGAGGCGCTGCGCGCGCGGCCGTTCTCGGGAGCGCCGAAAGCAGCCGCCGCGGCCCTTGGCCGCCGTGCCGGACCAGACCGGGCACAGCCACCGACCTTGCACTCGAGGCCGGGGGCGCGGGGGGGGGGCGAGGAGAGGAAGGAGGGGGGGGGAACAAAACTCTCGGCCGACTGACTGCAGCTCGGAGCCCCCGCGAAACTGCCGGGCACTCGACCGCGAGCGGGCGCTGCCTCAAAACAACGCGAGCCAAAAAAATGCGCAGATGGATGGGCCCCTCAAGATTCTGGGGAATCCATGGGGATCTTGATTCGGCTTCGCCGGCGTTCCTCTGGGCCCCAGGGAATGCCGCAAGTGCCCTGGGCGACGCGCGGGCCCCCAGCGACGCAGAAGGGCGCCCGGGGATTCCCGGCGATTCCTCGAGAGTTCCTTCCGAATCCTCCGGGCCCCTCAGGTTTCCCCTGGGCGCCTGGGGGCTCCGCGGCACGAATGGCAATTCTGTGAGATTCCAAAAGGTTTTCCTGTGGATTCCAAAGAACTCCTGTACAGGATGCTTCAGAAGCCCCCCGGATCCCTAGAGATCCCGGCAGAAACCCCCTGCGTCCTAAGAATCCCGCAATGCGCGCCGGCTCGCGGAGGGGGACCCAAGCATTCCTGCAGATTCCTTCGCCTGCCCGAGGCGCCCTGCAAATATTCCAGGACTCCTGGGGGCCCGCTGCGTTCCTCAAGAAATTCCGCACGTGCGTGCAAGATCCCAAAGAGTTCGCACTTACCCTTTGGGATCCCTCCGCGTTCCTGGAGATTCCGCGGGACTTCTGGCGACTCCTCCGGATCGCTTCGGGCCCCCAAGATTGTTCTGCATTCCTGAAGTCCGCAGATTCTCGAGCAATCCGCAAGATCCCGGTTGTTTCCAGAAGACTCCGATTAGCCTTTCAAAAATCCCACGGGAGTGTTCTGGACCCCCGCCACCTTGCCCCGTCGGGCGCCAGCGCGCGCCGGCCGATGCCCATTTCGACGCCTCCCTCGCGCGACTCGCGCCCCTTAAGGAACGCCACCTGCAGTCCAAGGCGCGGGCCCACGTCCGCGCACCCGCCGCGCGTCTCTTCAGGGGGCCCCACGCGCGAGTTCCATGGGCGCCCACGCATGGCAGCCCACGCCCACTTCGGTGCGTTCCTGACGTTTTCCGCGCCGCCTTTGGGAGCCCCACACGAGGTTTCACTGGGCGCGTCAGCACGTCGGCATGCCCCGCGCGCACCCACGTTGCCTGCGGCCCCAACGGAAGTCCCAGCGCGCAGTCCCGGAAGCAATTCGGCACACCCCTCGCGGGGAGCGCGGCCCACGCACGGGGCACTTTGCGCAACTCTTCGCGCGCGCGCCGCGACCTCCAATTCACAAAGTGCAGGAATCTGTCTTCCCGCGCTATTCGGAGAATGGAGACGGCCAAGCCCTGCGCCGAATGTAGCTGCATGGGGCCGCGCGCCTAGCCCAGCAAATCATCCTTATGTATTGATGCGTATTCGTAGCAGTGTCATTGGTATTATCACCAGCATTACTAGCGTTGCTCTTCTTTGCGCGTCGTTTAATTCCCGGGCAACAGCAACAGCAACATCATCTTTTAATCACCCAATAGGAAGGGAGTTGAGACTACCGCAACCTGCTCTGTCTTTGCCAGTGGCCCACTCTAGCTCAAGGAGGACGGCCCATCAATGCGCGAAGCGTAATGACGAAGGTCAGATTAAGCCCTGCACGGACAGACGCCCGATGATCCTCACGGACAGACAACCTGAGACCACCCCTTGCCTCCCTCAGACCAGACGCGTGGACACCAATATCAAGAGATTGTCATTCTCGACGCTGGTAGCTCATATCTGCTCCACGGACAGCATGCAGCGTGACGAGTCACACAAGCCCAAGGACGCCATCTCAGAGTTGGGCGGCACTCCGAGTAAACGGAGATATCCCGAGACGGGCGTGATGTGGTGTCCCGCGCGTTTCGGGAAACCGAGATAAATCTAGCAGCGAAGTGCATCATAGAACGGTGGCAACATTTGGGCATTCGCTAACCCTCTAAGGCCCGACCGATACGAGATGGAGAAAGGCCATCTCCTGTTGTTAAAGGCATGCGCGACAAAGCACTCGGAAAGCTACCGATCCCTGATGTGGCTCACAAGACCAAGCACCACTACACGGACTTCTTTCAAGCTCTGCAAGACCGAGAAGGGTTCGAGCCCTACTCATCATAGAGCAAGACGTGTATAGCAATGTGGCCCAGGCACAGGAGCGGATCCTGGAGGATGAGTGGCCAGGACGATGGCAGGCAACACGGGGAGTGCGAAGGCTACTTCGACCATACAGGAGAGTCCAACAATGGCGGATCTATGGACAGGTGGTCCTGCCAGCGGTGTGGAAAACTCGGACCTCGAACCAAAAGAAAAAACTTCCCAGATGACGGCGACACCGAAGAAAAGGCAGAGACGGCATCGAAGACTGGTTCAACGCCCAAGTCAAAAGCAGACAGTGAAGGACGACGAGGTCGACGAGACTGCAGAATGCACCAATGTCATGGAGAGACACCGGCGGTCGGCTCGACTACCTTCGGTCAATCATCCAGAGTCCTGAAACTGATTGGGCCAGTTTGTGTCGTGCCGACTGCGGCGTTAGTTTCTGACACCAGAAAATCGTTCAATCAAAAACGCGAACCTACCGTACTTGGTATATTCCTGCTGCAAACTGTGGGTTTCAGCGAGGAGCGGAGCAGGACGTCCGCGTGGTCACGCAGAATCGTTTGGACTGCGACGCGATTTCGAGAGCCTGAACGGAGCGCTGGGAGGACAAGGCCATTGTGCAGCGCGACTTCGGCCCACGTGCAGTGCCAAATTACGATATCATTATCATCATCACGTGCAGTGTGCATCGAACATACGTCACCACGATCTATCATCATGGTCATCAGCAGCATCCCCACCATCATCATCATCATCATCATCATCATCATCATCATCAGAATCATCATCATCATCATCATCATCATCATCATCATCATCATCATCATCATCCTCATGATCATCATCATCATCATCATCATCATCATCATCATCATCATCATCATCATCATCATCATCATCATCATCATCATCATCATCATCATCACCATCACCATCACTATCACCATCACCATCATCATCAGTGTCATCATCGTTCTTGTCATCGCCATCGTCATATTCATCGTCATCTTCATCGTCGTCGTCAGTGTGTCTTGGAGACGCTCAAAGCGTTTCTTTGTAGTTCCCCACTGTCATTCAAAAACTTGTCATCCAATCGTTTCCAGTTGCCGTTTGTTTGACGTTGCCAGGTCTTCGGAGTTGGCGGCTTCAGCGGGCAGCAGGTGCACCAGGGAAGCCTTTCTGGAGAGAGCGTCGAGCTCTTATCGTGCGTGGCCTTTCAGTCGCGGTCCGACCCTCTGGAATGCGCGTCACAGCGGGATACATCGTCGGTGTCATAATTACAGCGGGAGGGCGATCCACAAGAAACCCACCGCAAGAAACCTAACCCTGAGATCCGCCGAGGTTTCTTGGTCCAGGGCTGGGTTTCTTGCACTTCGGCTGCAAACGAAGAAACCCAGGGCACCCTGGCCCGAGCGGTTTCTTGACTGCTGACGTCAAGCAATCTGACATCAAGAAATCACACGCGATCGAAAAGGCGACGACTTCTCCTCTGGGAGCTAACTTTTTGCCCATTTGACTCAGGCCAAGCGGGCGGAGACACCCATGGCACCTTCAACGGGCGAGGAACAAACAATGGCGGGCGAAAGAACCAAAAGTATCCTGACTGCTTGTCCGTTTCTTGGGGCTTCGGGCATGCGCCCCGAAATGCGCCAGCGCCCACTTGACAGACTGAAAAACCTCCGCGAGCGCGCGCTCTGCGCGTGACGAAATACGAGGTGGAGGGCGAAGAAACCCAAGGTGCCCTGAATGCATGTCAGTTTCTTAGGCTCTCGGGCAACAGCCCCGCAAGCACGCGCGCTGCGCGGGAAGAACAAACACAATGGCGGGCGAAGGAACCAAAGGTATCCTGACTGCTTGTCCGTTTCTTGGGGCTTCGGGCATGCGCCCCGAAATGCGCCAGCGCCCACTTGACAGACTGGCGAAACCCCGCGAGTGGATGGGCAACGCGGGGCGAACAACCCGAGTGGCGGGCGAAGCAACCCAAGGTACCCTGAATGCCCGCAAGTTTCTAGGAGGTTCTGGCACGCGCCACGAAACTGACCGATGCCCAAGAAACCCAGGGTGCCCTTGCATTTGCAATTTCTTCGAGGTCGTCGCGACCTTCGGCGCCGAACGCCAGCCAAAGAAACCCAGGTAACCCTAAACATAGGGTGCTTCTTGTCATGGGCCCCCACTGGAATGGCGGCGTCGGCGTCGTAACGGCGGCCTCAGCGGCGGCGGTGACATCCTCAATGTTTCCGCACTTCCTGGGCCTAGGGTCGAGGTTGCTGTTTGAAACCGTCTCCAGTACGCTTACAATACGTTCAGCGACTGGCAAGTAACGCAAGATAAGAGCTTTGCAGCCTCTCCAAAAGGCTTCTCTGTTGCACCTCCTACCCGGCTGCAGCCGTCAACTTTCTGATGTGCTGCCTGGTGCTGCTACTACCTGCTGCTACAGCCTGCTGCTACTGCCTGCTGCTACTGCCTGCTGCTGCTAATGCCCGCTGCGCCGCCCCGTATTCAATATCATCGGCACTCTCGTGTTGTGCCTAACGTTCACCAGCCAACGTATGTATACTTTCCAGGGAGCGTTTCCTTACCGTTTCCAGCTTGCGCCGATTCGTTTGCAAATGCTGTCCACATGATCGTGCGGACACGTTTACGTGTGATTTCCGGGTTCCGTTGATCATATCGTGTTCAGGTCCCCGCTGTTGACTCACAAGACGCACGAGCTGGAAACTATAAAGAAACGCCACATGCGTTTATAAAGCACACTAAGTCACTAAGATCA
Source organism: Prorocentrum cordatum (assembly GCA_963575745.1). Lineage (NCBI taxonomy): Eukaryota > Dinophyceae > Prorocentrales > Prorocentraceae > Prorocentrum > Prorocentrum cordatum. Next base: position 1,424,884 of record CAUYUJ010001669.1, read on the forward strand.
TGATCATCAAAACCGTTGTCATCATCATCATCATCATCCTCAACATCAGCATCATCATCATCATCAACCTCATCATCATCATCACCATCACCATCATCACCATCACCATCACCATCACCACCACCATTACCACCACCACCACTATCATCATCATCAGCATCATCATCGTTATCATCATCATCATCATCATCATCATCATCATCATCATCATCAGCAGCAGCATCATCATCATCATCATCATTATAAGCAGCATCGTTATTATCATCATCATCATCAGCAGCAGCAGCATCACTATCATCATCATAATCATCATCTTCAGCAGCACCATCAGCATCATCATGGGCGTCCTCGCTGGCATCGCCACCGTCGTCCGTCCTCGTTGTCGTTTGCCGGCGGCGATGCCGTCGCCGTCGCCGTCGTTGTCGTCGTCGTCGACGTCTGCGGCGTCTGCGGCGTCGTCGTCCTGCCGGCGGCGGCGGCCCAGGGGGTGGGGTGCTTCTGGGCCCCCACATTGCTTGTCTGGGGAGGTTCTGGACCTCCCCCTCCCCCCTCGATTTGGGGGAGGCGGGCCTCCTGGGAGGGGGAGGTTGAACCTCCCCCCCTGCCAGCAGTGTCAGAAAGCGCTCTTCCCGTTCAAAACGTTTCGGTAGAGTCAAGGGCGAAAAATGGAAAGCGTAAGTTCAACAACCCCCACCGTTTTTGTAAGAATAACGAAGAGCCTGGCTCGATCGAACTCCGACCTCCCGTCCCGATGCACGGGCCGAGAGCTCCACTTGAGACCCTTGCTTGACGCCTCGTGGCCTTCTCTGTCGACGTCAGCGGACGCGAATCCTCCCCCCTCGACTGGCAACATCTCAAGGGGACAAGCCGGGCACCTCTGAGAGCCGGCGAGCCTGGAGAATGTGCCAGGCGCCGCGGCCGTTCCGGAGCGCAACGGGACGCTCTGAGAGCAGCAAGGAATCTCATAAGCAGCAACTTTCGGAAGTCCGCGCGGAATTCGTGGATCGGCGCGGCAGCACCAGAGGTGCCGCCAGGGGGCTCCAACGCCGATCCCAGAAACCTGCGCGGACCTCCGCAAGTCTATGTGCACTCTGTGTCCTGAATCCCCCTCCTCGCTCCCACGGCACCCTCGGCCCGAGTCTGAGACGCGGTCCGCCCGGCAAAAACTGGCCGGCGGCGCTGGCCGCTCTGCGTGTGCAAAGGCGCAGAGTGCCCACCAGGAGGTCGGGGAGCAGCTGCTGGGAAGCTGGGAGGCACACGCGGCCGGATTCCCAGACATCCTCGACGCAGAGCCCCTCCCCGACGAAAAGGCTTCCTTCTTCAGCGGCCCGACTGTGAATTCTCAGCTGGCGCCAGCGGCTCGCACGGTGCCGCGCGGCGTCGGCAGCGCGGTGGGGCAGGGAGGGGTTCTTCTGCTCGGGCGAGTCCTCTCTCGAGTCGGGCACGCGTGGCCAAGCTCAGGCCCGCGCGCTTATTTCGTTTTGGCCTGCTAAAGCAGGAAGAATGGAGAGACGCGGACACGAATGATCACCACATATAAACTTCTGTTGCTTGAGCAGCAGGAGAAACAGGAGAAACGTGGCTGCAAATAATCACCACACGCAGACGAAACGATTCCGTGGGGGGGAACGCAACTGCTCCACAAGAGAGAAAGATCACTTCGGCGTCTCCAACATCAGTCCCCAGCCAGAGGTCATCACAGTCTGGCTTCGGACCCCTGGTGTTAGTCGCCGCGTTAGTTCTCCTTCTCGCAGGGGGGGGGGGGGCGGAGGCGGGGCATGGCAGCATGAGCGGCTGGCTGCCTTGACGTAATGCCAGGCCTGGCGGTGTTCAGTGAGCTGCTCGAAGGTCTGTGCTTCGGCAAGGCGAGTTAAACCCTGGCCGAGCTGCCACACAGCCTATCACTCACTCTCATGGCTTCTGCGGCCTGATCTGCGTCGGCTTGAGGCTCAAGCTCTGGCAGCAAAAAACATAGCACAAAATAAGAAAAAAAAAAAAAAAAAAAAAAAAAAAATAAACAAAAGAAGAAAAAAAAAAAAAAAAAAGAAAATAAACAAAAAAGCGAAAAAATAACATAATAAAAAAAAGGGCACAAAAAGAAAAACAAAGACAAGAAACCAGAAAAAAAGAAAAACAAAACCAAAAACAAAAAAAAAAAAAAAAAAAAAAAACAAAAAAAAAAAAACAAAAAAAATAAAAAAACAAAAAAAAACCAAAAAAAAAGAAAACACAAAACACAAAACGCAAAAAAAAAACAAACAAAAAGAAAAAAAAAAAAGAAAAAAACAGAAAAAAGCAGAAAAAACAAAAAAGCGAAAAAAAAAACACGAAAAATAATCAAAAAACAAAAAGCAAAAGAAAACAAAAGTGTAGAGTAGCTAGCACGTGGGCCATTGGCTCTCCGAAGGGCCTCAACGAAAAGCAAAAAAACAAAAAAGCGGATGGGTTTGCCCTCTGCTTCACTCCATCCTCCGATTCGCATTGCACAGCAGACTGCATCCGGTCGCCACCGCTATTCCCTCTCGTGCTTCACCCACAAGAGGACAAGTGGACGAGAGACGATGCGGAGGAGGAGGAGGAGTATGGAGAGGAGGAAGAGGAAGAATGGAGAGGAGGAGGAGCAGGAGGAGGAGGAGGAGGAGGAAGGGGAGCGGTGTGGAGGAAGAGGGAGGAGGACGAGGAAGACGAGGAGGCCGATTTCTTCTTCTCCTCATCCTCATCCTCATCATCATAATCAGCATCATCGTCATCCTCATCATCATAATCGATATCATCGTTATCATCATTAGCATCCTCAGTGTCATCATCATCATCAGCATCAGCATCAGCATCATCAGAATCATCATCAGCAGCATCATCATCGTCATCAGCATGAATATCATCAGCATCGTCATCATCCTCATCACCATCACCATCATCAGCATCATTAGCAGCATCGTCATCGTCAGCATCATCGTCAGCATCATTATCACCACCATCAGCATCATCGTCGTTACCAGCATCATCATCAGCATCATCATCATCGTCATTAGCATCATCACCAGCAGCAGCATCATATTCATCGTCCGCATCATCATCCTCATCCTCCTCCTCAGCATCATCATCATTATCATCATCACCATCATAACGGTCGTCATCATCAGCAGCAGCATCATCAGCAACATCATCAGCATCATCATCATCGTCATGATCGCCACCACCATCATCCCCCTGATCCTGATCCTGATCCGCCTCTTCAGCCTCACCCTCATCCTCGCCCTCATCACCATCATCATCACCATCATCATCACCATCAGCATCACCATCATCATCACCATCATCATCATCATCATCTCCATGAACGTCGTCATTGTCATTATCATCAGCATCACCATACTCATCATACTCACCATCAACATCATCATGAGCATGATCATCATCACCATCGTCGTCATCATCATGGTCACCAATAACACCATCATCGTTAGCATCGCCACCATCATGACCATCATCCGCATCATCATGAGCATCATCAGCATCATCATCCATATTGGTGTTACATAAGGCTGAACGACCTCACCTGCTCGCAGATCGTGTCACGTGCATGTCTGAGATCAGGAAAACCAGCGGCAGAACCAGATGGGCGCGTCGGGCGGGCGGACCTTACGGGGCGGGTCGGGCGGGCGGGCCGACACGGCCGAGTCGAGCGGGCGGGTCGCTGAAGCATCAGTCCTGCATGGACCGCGAGGAAGTCCAGGGCGACAGCGCGATTTCCAAATGAACTGTGAGGAATTCCACAACGAAAGCGTGATTCCTGAGTGTCGAGGGCGCGGCGTCTCAATCAACTGGGATAGGAGGATGTCCCACGCAAGAGCGCCTGGATAAATTGTGAAGACGCCCCGCGCGAGAGCGCGATTTCGAATAAAATGCACAGACATATCACGAGAGAACCGCTGTTGCTGCAAACTGGAGCCAGGGGCACAGTCCGCGGCTCAAGCCTGCCCCTTTCAATAAACAAGGCGCAAGCCTCGGGAGAGGCACTTCAGTTGAAAAAAACACAGGATGAACTGGAGGAGGGGGTCAACATTCGTTATCCGTTACATATGAGAGCTCAACAATGCCATGCCCTCTCCCCCTGCCCCTCATCATCATCTGCATCATCATCATCATCATCATCATCATCATCATCATCATCATCATCACCATCATCAGCAGCATCATCATCAGTACCATCATCATCGTGGTCATCATCATCATCATCAGCAGCATCATCATGAGCATCACCAGCATCATCAACGTCATCATCAGAATCGTAGTCGTAGTCGTCGTCGTGAGCGTCATCATCATCATCATCATCATCATCATCATCATCATCATCATCATCATCGTCATTATCATCATCATCATCATCATCATCATCATCATCATCATCATCATCATCATCATCATCATCATCATCATCATCATCATCATCATCATCATCGCCATCTTCACCATCACAATCACCATCATTATCAACATAAACATCAGGAGCAGCAGCAATAGCATCACCATCATCATCACCACCACCACCACTCCACAACCACAACCACCACCATCACATCAGCATCATCATCATCATCAATATCATCATCACCAGCACCATCATCAGCATCATCGAGCTCATCATTGTCGTCGTCGTCATCATCAGCATCATCAGCATCATCATCATCATCATCAGCAGCATCGTCATCATCATATCACCAAAATCATCATGAACAATATCGTTTAATCTCAGAAGGCCTTTGGAACCCACCCACCCCCCAATAGTGGAAACGAGTTATCTGCTCGACGCCCTGATTGACGGACTGGGGCCCCACCAATAATGGACAATAGATATTTACCCGAGGCACTCGCCATGAACGACGACGACGACGACTACGACATGAACGAGGAGATTGTGAGCAACGCCTTCGGCGAAGAATGTGTCGATCTATATCGCCATCCCGTGACAAACGTGCTAGAAATTCCACTGTCGTGCAGGGTAGCCCGGAGAGTACTCTTCCCTGGGAGAAAGAACCATCAAACATTATCCAGCCCGGCAAAGAGGAGAAATAATCTCCGCCGCGACGACGACGACGCTTACACCTAGGACTAAGATTACGACTACCACTGCAACTGCAGCCACGACGACGCTTACGACTATAATCACGATTCCAATCACAACTACAACCACGACCACAATCACGACTACAACTGCAACCACTGATTCCCATTGCTATCCTCCTGAAAAGATGATCACAAATCCTCTCGCGTGCAGGGTGGCCCAGAATATATTATGCCCCGGGGGGAGAAACCCCCAACATTATCCAGCCCGCCCACCAATAGAGGAAACATAATCTCCGCCGCGACGACGACGACGACGACGACGACAACAAGGATGTGGAAGTGGAGGAGAAGGAGAAGAAGCAGGCGGAGGAGGAGCAGGAGTGCGAGTTTGTTCTGCACCGAGAGAAACGAGGGTGGGGGGACCAAAAACTAAAGACCTCCAGAGGCTACCATCATCATCGTCGCGATCCTCCTGCTGCTCCTCCTACTCCTCCACCTCCTCCTCCTCCACCTCCTCCTCACCTCCTCCTCCTCCTCCTCATCATCATCTTCCTCCTCCTCCTCCTCAAACTTGTCATCATCATCATCAGCATCATCATCATCATCATCATCATCATCATCATCATCATCATCATCATCATCATCATCATCATCATCATCATCATCATCATCATCATCATCATCATCGTCAGCATCGTCGTCATCGTCATCAGCATCATCAGCATCATCATCATCATCATCATCATCAGCTTCATCGTCATCATCATCGTCACCATCATCATCACCACTTCCACCATCATCAACATCATCAGCAGCATCATCAGCATCATCATCTTCACCAGCACCAACACCAACATCAACATCATCAGCATCACCGTCAGCATCATCACCGTCATCATCAATACCCGCATCATCATCAACATCATCAGCATCAGTATCATCAACATCAACATCATCATTACCACCATCATCGTCATCATCGTCGTCATCATCGTCGTCGTAATCCTCCTCCTTCTCCTTCTCCTCCTCACCCTCATCATCATCAACAACATGCCCTCTCTCGCTGCCCCTCTCCCCCTCCCACACCCCCGACACACCGCATTGTGCTCACGGCGTGGACCGCAAAATACCTGCCAAAAACCTCTCGGTTCGCCCCCCTGCAGGACCGGTTCTTCGGCTCTAAACACGGGGCCCAAACGCGGGCCCCGGTTTCCGAAGAGCGTGTAAAAGCATGCCGTCGGGTGGGACGCAGAAGGACAAGCTAGTACTATGTGTCCTCCTTGGAGGCGCGCGCCCGACAAAATCACATATCACAATCAGCTTAGGGGGGAAAACCTTCGCTTAGCGTGTCGCGACGGCTGCCCTGGCAACACGCTATGCCGCGCAGGCGGATAGCGTGTCGCTCCGCCCCGCGGGGCGGGACGCTGGGAAAGACTCGGGATGTTGACGCTGGGGCACTAGGAAGTGGATAGCGTGTCGTTCCGAAGAATGGAGGGCCAGAACCAAAAATCCCCTGTCGTAGTAATTCGGGTCCTCCTTTCGGGTCGGGCGAAAGGGGGGGATAGCAAAGGGGGGGTTTGAGAATCAGCTCGCGTAGCTGATTTTCCCGGCGCCTCCCGGCGCCGGGAGGCGCCCATGTATCGAGGAAGGGGCCCCTCGGTGGGGCCGAAACCAGCTGCATGCAGCAGATTTCGTAACCCCCCCTTTCCCAATCCCCCCCTTTCGCCCGGCCCGATCCTTGGAAGCGTGCGACGGATTCAGTTATGCAGTACAACCACCTTATCGCACAGATCGGTGGCAGCCTACGAGAGCCTCCAATTCCTGCTGGCTCCTGCGGGTCGACGCTGACCGACGCGAGTCGACGAGGCTCGACGCGAACCGACAATAAATCCTCGCAACGCAAGGGTATTTTTCGACACCCCTCACGAGGATCGTGGCCTCCGAGGGGGGAGCCGCAATCGACTACCCCCAAGAGCCCCCCAAGAGGCCCTGGGGGCCTCCAAAACGCCGCCAAGGAGCCCCAAGAGACTCCCAAGAGGTCCCCAAGAGGCCCCCAAGAGGCCCTAAAGAGGGCTCCAGGGCCGGCGGCATGAGCGAAGCGATTAAATAAATCCTCGCTCTCTCATCAAGCACGTCAACGCACTTCATGGCGGAACTGCCAGGATACAGGACGCCCCCATAATTTGAGATCGACGCTGGAGCGCCCGCCACCAAGCAGAGACTGCCAGACGTGGGCCAGAAATGCATAATTCAAAAACCTGAGACCCTCAACCATCCAAATTGAACAACAAGCGAGGACACCGCCATCCCAGGATGAGCGATAATATCCAAGAAGCACGAAAAACATTAAGGCGTCCTCCCCGAACCGACCTCGATATTATACCTCGGTCCGACCGTAATAGAAGATTATTGAATGCGCGTCGCCCCTTCGTGGTCCACGCACACGTGGCAAACATATGTTCGACAAATGTTCAGGCAAAACCCACAACCGATTGCGATTGGCTGCGGCAGCGGCTCCGGAATTCGGGGCGCTCCTCCACCTCAAAGAGGTCATCGAAGGTGCACCAGCACGGTTCAGCCCTGACCTTCCAAGAGGGCCAAGACGTATCACTAGGACTTATGAATGCAGTGTGTGGCCGAGGTATACCCAGTCAGGCAGGATACATTTCACCATTCCAGGAGGTCAGGGCAAGGTCATGTCGCGAAGCCCGGCCGACCACGTAACGTAGCACGCCAACCTGGGGCAGCAGACATAACCCTAGGACTTATGAGTGTAATTCGTGGCCGAGGTATACCCAGTCTGGCAGGAGACCTTTGACCACTCAGGAAGGTCAGGACAAGGTCATGTCGCGAAGCCCGGCCGACCACGTAACGTAGCACGTCAATCTGGGGCAGCAAAGGGCGGGGATGGAGAGAGCTCCACGTGGCTACAAAGCGCAAGTCGACTGTGGAATCACGATGGACTGGCTGACCCTAGCTAACGCTGACCCCCGCTACTTCCGCGAATGCCAGCTTGTGGTGGACAAAATCATCGGGGCGCACGACTTTTTTTTTTTGTGGGGGGGGGTCCCCCCAAAAAAAACTGGTCCTTCGCTCGGTTGAATCGCAGGGGGGCGCCCGCCAAATTGAAACACACGGCGGCAGCGCCGGTCGTTGGCGCCGACGCCCGGCCGAATTGAAGGAAGACGATTGGCGCGACGCAGGCCACGCCGCGGGAGAGCAGCGCCTCCGATGTAGCAGGGCGGTTAGGCCAAAATGGTTACAGACAGTAGAGAAATAGAAGGCGGGGACAAAAAAAAACTCGGCTGGCGGGCGGTACCGACGTGGCTACAAACAAGAACGGTAAGAGAGGGCGAGGAGCGAAAGAGGCAGGCGGAAAAGGGTTCTTCCCTCTCCTTCTCCCTCCTTCCCCCCCTGCACAACAACGTCCCACGACGACGACGACGACGACGACGACGACGACAACGACGACAGCGACGACGACGACGACTATGACTACGACGACGAAGACGACGACGACGACGATAACGACGACGACGACGACGACGACGACGGCGACGGCGGCGGCGACGGCGGACGACGACGCAGAGCGGATGCTCCGGGGGGGTGGGGGCGGGAGTGCTGCGCATGCCCGTTGTAGCCGCCGACGACGACAACGACGACGACGACTGCGGCGTTGGCGGCGGCGGCGGCGGCGACGACGGGCGACGACAACGCACTGCGGATGCCCTCGCTGCAGCCGGCGACAACAACGACGACGACGTCGACGAAGAGGACGACGACGGCAACGGCGACGGCGACGACCGACGACGATGCACTGCGGATGCCCTATGGGGGAGGGGCTGCGCAGGCCAAGTGTTAGTCTACTCGACGACGACGACGGACGACGGACGATGAACGACGACGAAGAACGGAAGACGACGACGACGATGACGAACACGACGACGAACACGACTGCGGCACGTGAACAGCTTCGCCTCGGGTGTATCCGATCCATATAGCGACTTGTTTACGAAACGGCAATCGTTTTGAGGCTGCCGTGCAGGGGGGGGGGCATGATCCCCTCGACGGCTCCCGCGCGATTCAAAATGTTTCGCGCCCCGCGGGGTCTATTCATCAGCCCCGTGGGGGGGGCTTCATTTGTTAATCACACGATGACATTAGCGCTGACACTGGTTAGTTCACTACTGGCTACTGGAACACATTCTGAACAGAATTTCGAGGAGGCCCAACCGCATCGACGATGCGCCCCATGACCCCCCCTGAAATCCGTCGATCCGGCGTGTAAGTTTCAAGGACCCTCAGAACAGCCACAGCCTCAATTCCTGATTTTCAGCTCTACTGGGGGGTGGGTGCCGGGGTGGCTATGCCGGGGTAAGGGGAAGTGTGGGGGGGGGCCGATTTAATTTCAGGGGCGGAATCGGAGCTCCAGCTCAGTCCGTGACGGCCCCCTCGCCCAGGAGGGCCCCAACATGGGCCAGGAGGGCCCCGAGTCGCCGAACGATCGCTACAAGACGCCCAAAATGTCCCCACGACGGCTCCAGAAGCCTCCAAGATGTCCTCCGAAGCCCTGACCAAGCCTCCCAAAGAAGGCCCAAAGACGCAACACATGTTTCATTCCCAAGGGAAAACGTACAATTTTAGCACATTCGCCCCTTGGGCCTTCAGAGCGTCGCAGACGCCCCAAGAGAGCCCCAAAACGGCCCGAGAAGCTGCCAAGAGGGCTCCAAGACGGCCAAAGAAGGGCCCGAGATGGCCCAAGAGGCCTCCGGAAAGGCCCAAGAGGGCCCAAGAGGCGCCTGAGAGGGCGCCAAGACGGCGGAAAAAATACCAGAGACGGCCCACGAACTCCCCAGCAGGCCCCCAAATGCCCCCAAGAAGCCTGAAGAGGCCCCAAGACGTTCCCAACTGGCGCCGAAGAGGCCCCCTGAAGCCCCCTACAAACCCCCAGTAATCTAAAATAATGTTTCCAAGACGCCTGCTAAAAGCCTCCAAGCTGTCTCCAAGACCCCCCCGAAACCCAAAGCCGGCCCCAATGCTTTCACGGCGCTTACGTCTGAACACAAGCGTTACAATACATAAGGTTCTTCCACGGTTTCACATATTCTCCCGTCTTCGGTCTCCTTCACATACATGATCTCACAAGGGCCCGCAAAGGACCGCGCGAAGGCCCCAGAGACCCCAAAAACACCATGGTTCCCAGCAGAAACCGGCGACGCACAAGGCTCCACAAAGAATTGTGACGCAGACAGCTCTAGCACCAAGTTTTTCAATGAGTGCGCCATATCGGCGAGGTGTTTACCCAAAGAGGGCCAACACCTGGCCCCGTAGAGGCTTTCCAACAACCGCCGAACACCCCCAACAACCGCCGAAAATCTCATCCTCGTCATGCTCCACAATTACCCAATATGAATACTACTCTCCCTCTTCCCCTGATGACGTCGTGGGAGTAGCCGCCCCCCCCCCCCCCGCGTACCGCTTTTTACATACAAGTTTCCCCGGAGTTGGGTTTTCGCCTGCATGTGTTTCCAGAATGCTGCTCTCGCTGAGTCGCCGGCCTCATTTTCGGGCCCCGCTCGTTCCGAATCGTGCTCCCGCTGCAGCGTGGGTCTCATTTTCGGATCGGTGTTTTGCCTCCGTCGTTCAGGATGGCGTTCTCGCCCCAGCGCGGGCCTCTTTCTCTCGCGCCCATCCGCCCGCCACCACCGCACCGCGCCCCGCCCCGCCCACCGCCACTTCCACCCACCAACGCACGCACGCACGCACGCACGCGCACCGCAACCACCACCCCACTACCCCACCCACCACCACCACGCTACGCCGCGTCACACCACATCACACGTGCGCGCACACAGACACACACGCACGCACGCACACACACACACACACACACACACACACACACACACACACACACACACACACACACACACCACACACACACACACACACACACACACACACACACACACACACACACACACACACACACACCACCACCACCACCACCACCACCACCACCACCGCCATCACGCACGCACGCACCTGGCCCACCACCAAACCACCAAGACGCCACACCACGTCACACCACAGCACACGCGCACACACGCACGCACACACACACACACACACACACACACCACACACCACCACCACCACCACCACCACCACCCACCACCACCACAACCGCAACCACAACCACGCACACACGCACGCACGCACGCGCACCACCACCCACTACGCACGCGCGCGCGGAGCCACAGGTCCGCTACGACACGCGTCCGCGGATAGAGAAAATCAGCGCCATGATAAGGGATGGGAGGGAGGGGTAGGACGTCAGATATGACGCGAGCGCACATAGCTTGTCGTTATCCCCCTCCCCCTCTTCCACTTCCCGTTTCCTCCTGCTACTCCTAATCCTCAACATCCTGCTACTCCTGCCCCTCCCCCACACCCCCCTCCACCTCATCATGATCCTCCTTCTCATCATCCTACCCCGTCGCCTCCATTCCCAATCCTCATCATCCTCACCGCTCGCTGTCGTCGCCGGTCATGACCGCCATCGTGCGCTTCAGGCAGCAACGGAAGCGTCCCGGATCGGCGGCACTGGCCGGAGGCCACCACAATAAGAGACACCTGGAAACCTCATCTACTCCTAGGATCCTCGATCCCCCTCGATCTCGGTGCCCCCATCGAGACGAGGGTACACCTCAGCCATCGATCGTTCTTCCTCCAGCAGAGAAGAGCAAAAACAACCTTGGAACGCCAATTGTCGGAGGTCCGGGCGGATCTCTCGGGTCAGTCCTGGAACCCCTGTGCGCGGAGAGCGCCATGGCCGGCGCCGGAGGCGCTGCCAGGGGTGGTGGGAGGGGGGCCAGCGCCGACCCCAAGAAATCAGCGCGGACCTCCGAGAACTCGATCGTGGCTCCACCCTCACGCAGGAGTGACCCTATAGGCAAGAGTGCCCTTTGGTGCGCGGCTTGAGGGGGGCCGCGGGGGCGGGAAGGCCAGAACAACGCAACCCGAGAGCGCCAGCAAGACACTCCTGCCAAGGGTCACTTCTAAACGTAGCTCTAGCATGGGGGTGACGGAACGGGTCCTGAGGGACACGGGACCTGGGCCCTGGGGCCTTCCCCCAGGACGAGGTCCTCATCCTGAGCCGTTTTCTGACAAATCCCAGGGCCCGTGGAGGGCCCCGAGAGCCCGAAGACGGCGAAGAACCCGAGGGCCCGCTCCCCTCAGGACCCGCCTGCCCCCCCGGGCGAATCGCTGGAAGGACGGTGGCGCCTGCCGGGCGGCCACGAGCCCAGGCCTGCCGAAGCGCACCATGACGGTGTCCGGCTGGGTGCCTCGGCGGCCCACGCGGGGGGGGCGCCGCGCCAGGCCGGCGGGCCGCCACGGCGAGGACGGCGGCGGCGGCGTCTCGGCTCGTTCGGGGGGGGGGGCCTGAGCAGCGGGAGCTGTACGGAAAAGGCACTTTCTTTCTTTGTATGTGTTATCTGTCTTTTTGTTGTTTCTCTCTTTCTCTCTCTCTCTCTCTCTCTCTCCATCTCTCTCTCTCTCTCTCTCTCTCTTTCTCCTTCTATATAGAGAGAGATATATATCGCACTATATGGGACGCAGGAGGACATACTAGTACTACGAGTCCTCCTCGGAGGCGTGCGTCCGACTTGCACACAAATCTCATAGCATATCGGCTTCCGAGCAGTATGGCCAGACAGCGCCAACCACGGAGCTTATACTATGAAATGTCTTGGCACGCGCGTCGCTCCTGAGGGAGGGGGCGACGCATATATATATATATATAGAGAGAGAGAGAGAGAGAGAGAGAGAGAGAGAGAGAATTAGAATGTTGGGGTGACGCCGACTCTTGAGGCCTCCTCGGTGAGGTCCGAATAGATGGGATCGGAGGATTGCACCGCATCGCCGACGCACCGTCGATGCATCGGCGATACATCGGCGACGTCGGCGATGCATCGGCGACGTCGGCGGGCAGAAAATCGGGCTCCACATCGAGCCACATCGGCGATGCATCGGCGATGCGGCACGACTGTGTCCGACCCCATCTGCTCGGAACCTATCTGGGAGGCCTAGATTTTCTCTCTCTCTCTCTCTCTCTTTCTCTCTCTCCCTATCTCTCTCTCTCTCTCTCTCCCACTCTCTCTATCTCTCTCTCTCTCTCTCCCTCTCTCTCTTTCTCTCTCTCCCTCTCCCTATCTCTCTCTCTCTCTCTATCTCCCTATCTCTCTCTCTCTCTCTCTCTCTCCCTATCTCTCTCTCTCTCTCTCCCTCCCTATCTCTCTCTCTCTCTCTGCGACAGGAAAGGGCACCGGCCAGGAGAAAACTGGGCGATTCCGGTGGGGGCGCGGCGCGTCTGGCGCAACCTGTGGCGCGACCCCTGGGCGGTAAGCAGAAAGGGTAAAATCGCAGTTCGATGTGGCGCGGGGTACCCGGTGCTGTGTGTTGATGGGCGTGTTTTCCACCACCACCACCATAAGTTGGAGGGGGGAGGAGGAGGAGGACGAGGCGAAGGAGGACGAAGAAGAGGAGGAGGAGGACCCCTTCCCCTCCAACTTATGGTGGTGGTGGTGGAAAACAGGCCAATCAGTGTGTGGCGCGACCCACGGGAGGTACACAGAAGTGGGAGGATCGTCAGTCGGCGGGTCGCATGGCGCAACCCATGGAAAGTAGGCTGAGGACCGCCACAAACCCAAATTTCGGACAGGTGAATTGTTTCAATCCTGGTGTTTCTCCGCCGTTTTGGCGACTGCGGGGCCGTTTTCGGGCCCTGGGGCCATCAGGAATGTACGGGTGGGGCCATGAGTGGAGCCCCCTGTGGGGCATGAGTTGTGGTATAAAAGGGGCGCTGGGACGCCATGCGAATGCACTCCCTTGGGCCATAGGTTGAGCTCCCTGTGGGGCCACGAAGCGCGTGAGAGGTATGCCGCAGCTCACATGCGCAAAGCAGCGGCAGGGAGAGGAGAGCAGGGGGAGAGGGAGGCGGGAGGAGGTGGGGCACAGCGCTGCGGATTCAAACCAAGGACCCAACACTCCGATGGTTGGACGGAAAACGATGCATCGAATCCCTGGGGACGCGGGCGACGGCGGCGTCGTTTCGGGTGCTCCTTGCTGGCCTTTCTGGGGGTTCTCGTCGCCACAAAATGGCGCGGCTAAAACAGAAAACACGAGGACGACGGCGTCGTCTAGGATGCTGCTTGGCGCTTCCGCGGGGGATCTCGTCACCACACGACTAGGCGCGGTTCGACAAAAACGCGAAACCGACGACGCTGGCGTCGTCTCTCTGATGCTTTGGGGGGCAGTTCCGGGAAGTGGCTCTCGTCGTCGGCGGCGGCTGATGCGCCGGCTCGAAAACAGCGAAGAGGACGACGGTGGCTTCGTCTGGGATGAATCGTGGTACGTTTCTAGGGATGTGGTCTCATCGCCGTGGCTGGACGCGGCTTGAAAAGCGGTCCGGACGGACCCTAGGAGGGTCTGGTACGAATCTGAGCGAATCGCGGTCGGAGGGCGACGACGACTTCGACGGCGGATACAATGACGGATGGGGAGGCAGAGAAGGTGGGAGGTGGAGGAGGGGGGGGAGGGAGGAACAAGCTAGGTGCCCTCGCGCCATATCGGGCATCCTGCACCTTCCACCCTTCCTTTCCCATTACGCTGTGTTTGTCTCTGTCCGCATACGGGAGTCTGAGCAGATCTGGGACCCCCAAATGACCCAATCGTATTGTGCGCAAGCAGAGCAGAAAGGGGAGCTGTGTAGTTACCTTCGAGGAGGTGGAAGAGCACGAGGTGGCGAGTGAGCAGGAAGATGAGCAAGAGAATCAGGAAGGAGAAAGAGGAGGAGGAGGAGCAGACGCAACAGCAGGAGCAGGGGTAGGAGGAGCGAGAGGAGCTTGAGCTGGACGACCAGGGGAAGGGAAGGGGAATGGGGGGCGACAACGACGAGGATGGACTCCGATCCAGAAGTCAAGCCCGCGCGTGGGCGAGGGCACCATACTTAACGGCGGGAGCAAAGTGCCAAATCCTGAAATGAGGCCAACGCTACAGCGGGAACACCATTTTGCCACATCGGGAACATGAGAAATGTCAAATGATTTTAAAAGCGAACAAAAACATGTGTAAGCGCATGCGCGGCGAGGGCGGAACATCTTGTAGGCATAGTCTGCGGAGAAAGGAAAGCCACAGCATTCATGAGAGAGTCGGGGGAGAAAAGAAAGTGATGACGGGTGAAGCGGGCGGGGGAGGGTGCGAGGCAAGTACGAATGCGCCTCGGCGGGCCGTCCACGGCCAGAAAACAACGGAGGTCTCAAAAGGCCTGCTCTTCAGAGCCTGAAGCCAACGGATTTCGCATCCGAACGCGGAGAAATCCCCTCCTCGCGCCGGCGCGCCCCAGGCGCAGCACCCCAGCCGTGGAGGAGAGGGCGGAGAAAACGCTAGGTGCGCTCGCGCCATGTCTGACGTCCTGCCCCTCACTCCCAGCCCTTGGCATGGTATGGATCTCCTCTCTACTCGCACAGTCGGATATCGATCAAGGCAATGATCCCGAGAGGGTGCGTGATGCATCGTAGAGCACAGCACAGAAGGGCGTAGAAGAGCACGGCCGAGCGTAGTATGTCATAGAATGGCGTGGCGTTGCGCAGTGAAGAATTGCATCACAAAGCATTGCAACGCAAATGATGGCATCGCACAGCGGCACAGAAAAGAACATGTGGCATAGCATGGCGTTGAAGATCAAAGCGTAGTATGGCATAGCATGGCGTGGCACTGCGTAGTCAAGCACTGCATATCCTAGCATTGCAGCTGAAAGCATGGTAACGCACAACGGGACACCACATAGCATTGCATTGTATGCCGTGGCATGGCAATGGAAATAATGACGCCAGCGCTGCAGCGGGAGCACGATTCGGAACGAGCGGACGGCGGAAGCGCGGAAATGAGGCCAGCGCTGCAGCGGGAGGACGATTCAGCGAGCGGAAGCGCGGAAATGAGGCCAGCGCTGCAGTGGGAGCACGATTCGAGCCGTGCGGAAGCCCGAAAATGAGGCCAGCGCTTCAGCGGGAGGAAGATTTTGAAACAAAAAAAAAACCTGCGAAAACCAAACTCCCGGGAATCCTGTGTTTTAGAAAACAATGCGCGGAAGGCGGCCAAACATCTTCCGGACGTCATCAGGGGAGAGAGGAGAGTAGCATTCATATTGTAAAATTGTAGAGCGAGTGAGGGGAAGGTGGGGGAGAATCAGCGAGGGAGAGAGAGAGAGAGAGAAACAGAAGTAGGAGAAGGCTGCATGTCTTTCCTGCTGCTGAGCGTCTAGGCGACTATGGTTCTTGGATCACAGGGCTCGGTGGTGGCCATGATGCAGCTCGATGAATAGCGGAGGCCACATATATGGATCATATCACACAACTGACTTGTCATCGCTCGGACGTCCATTCCCCGTGCATATTTCGATGTCGTGCGTGCTTGTTTGGCTAGATGATCCGCGATGCTCCTCGATGGTCCTCGCCGAGCACCCGCCGCCGCGTTCGAGGAGGCTCTGCGCTTGCTGCCCGGGCGCACCTGCGCTCAGGCTCTCTGACGCTATGGGCCTTCGTCGCCCAACAGCCTGATCAAAAAAAGGGAATGGACGGGGAATGAAAAGGATAAGGGAGAGGAGAAGGGGAAGTATCGAGGAAGATGGCGAAGAAGAAGACTAAGGAGAAGGATAAGGAAAAGGACGAAGAGAAGGGGAAGAGGACGACGAAGGAGAGGACGAAGATGAGAGGAAGGATAAAGAGGAAGGATAACCTCACACGTCCCTCACCCTATCCCTCTCGGAACCCTCACTCGCACCCCGTCACTCCCCCACAGCTTGCCCAGCCTTTTCTGCCCCCGACCCCCAACGTACCCTTGAAGGAATTGCTCGCACCTCCGCTTCCCTGTCCTGCTCCTCCTCCTCCTCCTTCCCATCATTATCCTCCGCCTCCTCATCCTCCTCCTCATCATCATGGTCAGCATTGTCGTCATCATCATCATCATCATCATCATCATCATCATCATCATCATCATCATCATCATCATCATCATCATCATCATCATCATCATCATCGTCATCGTCATCATCGTCATCATCTTCCTCCGCCTCACCTCAGTGGCGCCTCACTGGGCCAAGATCAAAGAGTGGTTCACGAGAGCCGAAAACTGGTTGGTGGGCCTTTTCGACATCGACGGGAACTCTCGGGACGTCTGCTGTGGGAGGGCCCAGGGGCCCAAGACGGTCAAGGTCACCTTGGAGACTGCCTGGGATCGGGAGGCTCGACGCACGTACTCAGAGCGGACCACAGCGTGAATGTCGTTCCAAACGTTGGCCACCCGAGAAGCGAGTGCAGCCAAAGATTCAGGATCCAGTGGGCAGCTAGATTCGGCAGGCAGAGCTCGACGGCAGCAGTGGCTTGACAGACTTGAAGGCATGGTCCCCAGCTTGCTCTGCCAACACGGCCAGCTGGACCAGCCGTTCGTCCTAGATCTCATCGGCTCCATCGAAGCCAACGGCGAGAGGTGTACAGAGCATCTCCAGCATTCGATAGGTACGTCGAGGAGTTGAGGAGGACGGAAATTCAGGAGAGGCTCAGCAGGTGGCAGAAGTTGGCGAAGGATTGAGCGTGGGGGGAAGGCTGCGCATGCGTACTCTCGCCAGGCGTTCACCGATCGCAGCTGCCAGTGTTCGATCCCTGCTGCAGATGGTGCATTACCTGTCAGCGGGGATGAGGCCGCGCAGGCCTTATTGGATCAGTGGATGCCCCTATGGTTCCAGGAACATCGAGCCTCACATGAGCACCCTTATCGATGGGACACCAGAGGGGACACGCTCCCGAGGATTGAGCTCGACAGCCTCCTCTCCTTCATGTGTGCCGTGGGTATGCCAAGGGGGCTGGGTTGGGGTGGGACTCGTTCCACCCGAGGCTCGTCTTGAAGCTGCCAGAGGCCTACCAGATGCGTATCTTGGATATCTTGCACGGGTTCGAGGAGGCCCCCGTAGTCCCATCGGACCTGTTGACAAACATTGTCTTCCTGGATGAGCCAGATAGGGGGTGGGGGTCAGGCCGGTTGGCCCCTTGAGTTTCTTCATGAAAGTTTGGTCGAAGTGCCGCCAGCACCTCTGCAATCGGTGGGAGGTAGAGCATCCAACGTCTTTTTTCTGGGGAGCAGGCCCCGACACGTCATGCGAGCGGTCGGGCCGGGTGCACAATATGCTTGCGCACTTCGGCCTCAGTGTGGACTGCTCGATCTTAAGAAATTCTACTAGCACATCACACACGTTGATTTGGATCGAGCAGCGGTGGAGCGTCGTTTCAAGTTGCGCCTGTTGCGAGGGTTGTGCACGATGTACGCTGCGGAGAGAGTGTTGCTGTACGGAAGATGTGCCTCGGGGACGGTCACGGCCAACGGAGGAGTTACAGCAGGATGCTCAGCAGCAGCAACTCTGTCGAGGCTCCTGCTCTTGCGAGGTGGGAAGGAGCGCGGAGGAGGTCGAGCAAGATTCAGCATCTTCGGCGTGCCAACCTTGCCAATGCAACCGCAAGCCCAGACCCTATTGCCATGAAGCGAAATGACTCTGGAGCTAGTCATCCGCACATCACACCGCGTCCGAACCACGATCCAAGCCCACGAGCACGGGCAGCGACGTAGAGTGGCAGAATACAGGGGCCAGTCGATGGAGGCAAACACGCGTCTTGCACGGCCAGCTAACTTGCGGAGTCTCGACACAGCTCCGACAGCGGGGTCGCATCCCAGGCGAGCTGACGCAGTGCGCGGCGAGCCGCGCGCGGAGGTCGCGGGCGGCGGTCAGCAGGGCCCCGAAGCGCCGCCCGAGCGGCAGAAGTAGCATAAGAGTTCAACAGGACCGAGCTGACCATGTCTTTGGCGCGCTCCAGCCGCAGCCTCAAGGTTCTCGACAAGCGCGACGGCCTGCCAGAAGGAAGGGCACGGGCGCCCCGAGCCAAGCATGCACAGCGCGCGCCAGTCACCGTTCACCTCGAAAGGGCTCCACTCAAGAACCACGATGCTGATGACAACGGCCACCTGCCCGGCCAGGCTCGCCGAGAACGGGCCCGAGGGAGGGGCGAGCTTGCGCTTGGCAACCTTGAGCACCAGGTTGGCCATGGACGAAGCCTTGGACATGACACCTTGGACGCGCCGAAGCTACTGGACAGCCTCCAAAGCACCGCCGATATCGTCGGCGCAGGCCCTCACAAGGCCGAGGCTGTTGCCCTCTATCTGTTGGGCGAGGTCATAGAGGAAAACTTCCGCGGCCAGCGCGAGCAGGTCTCCCGAGAGCGCGCGCCCCTGGATGATCCCGCTCTGGATCCAGAAGATGCGAGCGAGGAGGCCGAGGTGGGCCACGACGCCCTCGATCGAGGAGCACAGGAACCCCACGAAGGCGAGGGGCGCGTCAGGGAGGCCGACGGGGGACAGCGCGAAGAGGAGGAAATCCTGGTTGAGCGACGGGAAGGCCTGGCCGAAGCCCACGGAGAAAAGGATGGGGATGTTCTGGGAGGCCAGGGGGGTGACGGACAGGATGCGGTTCGAGACGTCGAGCTCCGGGATATTGTTCCCGAAATTGTAACCAAGAATGAACCCCCTTCTGACGCTCTGGCGACAAGTGGGCGAGAGCTGGTCGAACGGCGCGATTGACGGCGGCCGATATCAGCTTATGGTCGCAATTCCAAAGACCGAGAACGCGAACTTTTTCTGGCGCGCGAATGCAGAAGTGGTCCCGAAGCCCATGGTCCGTGACATTTTTCGCCCGGGAAATCTGGAACGCGTCGTTGGCAGAGGCGAAAAGCTCTTGGCCTCCGAAGACCCACTCCAGGGAATCCCAGAGAAAAGACTCACCGAAAGGGTCGGCGAACCAAGCCGCCCAAGGTAGAGCGTCAGGGCCAGGAGCAGAGCGCCGAGCAGAGAGCATAGCGCGATGGGGCATCGCGCGCGACGGAGGGGGCACGTGGAGGTCATCAGCACGAGGAAGCAGAGCACGGAGGCAAGGGCCAGCAGCAACACGATCCTACTCCTTTTTCTGAATTACAAGCGTCGAAGAGGTCCTCATCTCACGCGCGCGGCCATGCTCCAACGTGAGAACCGAGCCATCAGGGGCAGACGCACCATAGAGCGAAATCCTGCGATTGATGGGGGACCACAATCTCGCCTTCCTCTCGAGGGCCCGAACCTGATTACGCAACTGAAAGCGATCGCCCCAGGCCTTCCTCTGCGCCTCGAGCTCGGCCTTGCGAGCGTCGGCCGCTCCCGACTGCGCCCAGGCAATCCAAGCCTGGAACGATGGCGGGTGCCTGAGCTCAACGCTACCACCGGCAATCGTGATCACGTCGGCAACGAGAGGGTGCGAATCGATCAGGCGGCCAGCGAGACGAATATCCCGCCTCCAGACGACCCTGGCGAGCGAGCGGGCGAGCTGGAGGAGAGCGTGAAGTTGGCGTGGACGATGCCGAAAGAGGGAATCCCGCACTTCTGCCGCAGCGATCTCATCGGGGCGCTTGCACACTTCAAGCTTCACAAGGGGCGGCATGGGGGCCCAACTGGTGGACAACGCGAGACCCGCGAGGCGCTTCTTGAAGGCAGGCTCCTGGAAGATGCGCCCGGCCGCGTTGCTCGACGGGGCGGACAGCGCGGGGAGCGAACGAGACGATGACAGCCGCGCGGTCGGCCATCGATCGGTCGGAGACGATGGTCGCGGAGTCGAGCGTAGAGACCTGCATTTGCATCTGACACAGCTGCCAACCCGAGGCGGGGGAGACAAAATCTGTCAATGATGGCTGCAGCGTTGTTTTGTTTGTCGAAATGTGTGGGTTCGTCGCGCACGACCTCAGTCAGAGGTGCCGCTTCCCTCATTTCGGCGCACCCCTCGCGTCCCGCCGCTTAGGGGCAAGAGCGTGATGCTGGCGAGCGCTGCGACGCACGGCGGCTGCAGGCATGCGCAGCAGAACCGACTCGCGCGCTGCGAAATTGAAGTCGCCGCGAACCACCACCAGGTACTCGCCAGGGGCATTGGCAGCGGCGACGCGAACCGAGCGGATCTCGGCGGCCGCGAGTTGGACGTCCTGGGTGGACAGGTCGTGGTCGTGGATATTCAAAATACAAAGGGATGAGTCGCCAGCCGAGACTTCCACAGGCAGAGCACGCCCAGGTACGAGAACACGGCGCGACGAGGTCGCAGAGACTTGGCATGCGTAGGCGAAAGGAGGAAGAACGACTGCAACGCCACCCCTGATGCGGCCCACCGCATCGTCGCCGCAGAAGTTGGAGTGCACCACGACGCCGTTCGTGATGGCGCCGAGGAAGGAAACGAGCTGCTGGCGATCCTGGTGGACCACCTGGATGGAGAGGACGGTATGCGATAACCCCAACCGCACCAGGTACCAGGTACCCACGCTCCAGAGTAGCTTTGTCACCACCCGCTTGAAGCAGCGCACGAGAGTTCCACTTGGCAGACTCCAATGGAGACCATATCTGGCCAAGCGGGGGAGGAGGAAGACGAACATGGCGGACTGCGTCAAAGAGACCACTGGCTAGAGTCCACAGGCGCAGTAAGCTCCTTCGTAGCACTATGGATTGCAACCTTAGACATGCCGTGTTTGTGCAGCTGGGCCAGGTCCCACATAATCTTCGGGGGCTTGTCGCCACAGAAGACTTCGACCTGCGCGATCTTGTCCCACCCGATGGAGAGAACACCGCGCTCGCGGTCGGAGAAGTAGCGTTTGCCAGGGTACTGTAGGTCGACGAACTGGCGAGCTTTGCGAATAGCGATCTCGGTCTTGATCTGCTTCGGGCTCTTGTCGGGGCCGAGGTGGAGACGACGCCGTTCGGCACCAGGGGGGAAGCCCGCAACTCCGTCCACACGCCATCGACTTTGAGCTTGGAAACAGCAGCAGAAGCTGCGCGAGCAGCCGCGACAGCAGGGCCAGAGAACGAAACCTCGAAACGACGGGAGGGTGACTCTCCGCGCCACACGACATTGTAGTCAGACTCCTCGAAGCTAATCGGCGATAGCCACTGGCGCAGCTCGAGCTGCACCGACGCCAAGGTGGTGGGCTTCTGCGGCACGGCAACCACATTAGTCGGGTAGGGGTCGCGGCTGAACGAGGAAGGCTGGGGAAGGACAGCACGGGGAGCATGGGCAGCAACTGCGAGCCCACGCTGGAACTGGGCGAGTTGCTGCTAAAGGGCCGCAGTCTTATCATGATCTTCGAGCCGAGACTGACCCGCCAATGTGAAGGCCTTATGCTCGTCAATCTGGGCATGGAACTGCCTGCTGACTTCATCGAGGCGGGGAGCGACCGCCGTCTGGACCTGCTGCTCGATGCTGTTGGTTTGCTTGGTGACCTCAGCCTGCATGGCTGAGAGCATCTGCCTGAGAGTGGAGTGGTTCTCGCCGACAGTCTTGGTGACGGAGCCGCTGACCTTGGCAGTGATGGTGGCCCGCATTGTCTCGAACCCTTCGCGGCACACCTGGCGCAAGTACTCGCCAGAGATGAAATCGTCGAGGTCGCCTCCCGATGGTACGTCGCCCTCAGGGTTGTGCGCGGTGAAACCAGTAGAACGCTTGCGCACAACAGAGCGAGAGCCACCTTTACCTTTGCCATGGTCAATGAGCTCCTGCGAGGGGAAAGCCCGGACGAGTTCAGCATCGGCTGCGATCTCCCGCTTCTCTTGGGATCCAATCTCAAACAGGACATCGGCCATCGCTGGAGGGGAGTCGTGGTATGTTCGACAGCCGCTGAAGGCTGGATCGCTCTCTGAAGAAAGCTGCCTCATTCAAAACGGGCATGTCCCGAACTTGAGCCCAAATGGCATCGGAGGAGGAGGACTACGACGACGACGAACACCAGTGGATGGCAATGCGTGGCATCCCCCTGCGTTAAAGGAGCCTTGGGTGAACATGCAGGCATACTGGCAGGCAGCCCCTGCCCGCGGGATGATATGGAGCAGGAGGGGGGAGGAGGAGAAGGAAGGAAGGAGGAAGGAGGAAGGCGGAAAGAGGAGGGAGGAGGAGGAAGAGGAGGAGGAGGAGAAGGGAAGAGGAGCATGAGTAGGAGAACGGAGAATGCAGGAGGAGGAGCACAAGTAGCAGCGCAAGGAGGGAAAGGGAGGAGGGAGGAGAGGAAGGAGGGAGGGAGGGAAGCGGGAGGACAAGCAGAAGGACCAGAGCGGAGGTGGATAAAGACGGTAAGACCAGACCAGAGCGGACGGCCATCACCCTGTACACTTTGACCGTTCCTCGCCGCCCAGTGCTGCCACAAAACAATAAAGTTCGTTTGGGCCCCATGTCCACAAAAAACTGTTGGGAGAACGGCCGATCTGCCGTCCACAGATAATTCTGCGCTTCATGCCCCGCAGGCTTCTCGAGTCCAGAGGCCTGGCTCCAGAAGCCCGCGAGGAATGACACGCAGAGCAACGGGCATTTCCGACGGCAACGTGGCCCCATAACACCAAAGGACATGCGGGTTGCACAGGTCGGGATTGACCGGCCCCGGGGGTACCCTCGATTTGGAACGGTCGACCCACCCATCAGGGCCGCCTGTCTTGGTGCGCCAAGCTCTCCGTGACCAAAGCAGACGGGCGCCCTCTGACCATACCACAGCATGCCCTCCTCGCGTCCCCCTCCCCACCCACTCCCCCCCCCTTGCCGCGGGCCGAAGAGAAGCGGCGCGGCAGCCGCGGGCCCATCCTGGGCCCACCACGATGCCCTCCTCTTTGTCCTCCCCTACCCGCCGCGGCACGCCACGCTGCGTCCGAGGCTCCCCTGCGAGACGTCTCGCGGAACGAGAGGAGCAGATACGGCCATCGTGCTGCCAGAAGGAACGCACAAGACGGAACGATGGGGCTTTTCTGGCCACGGCGGGCGTAGGCTACAAACAGTTTCCACCACATAAAGTCAAGGAACGGCCCGAAAAGCCGAGCCCCTCCTGAGCCCAAAGTGGTCCTTATTCCAGCGTCTTGACTGTACCGAATGGGATGCGAAGAAGGAAGGCGCGCAGTAGATTGCCGCAAGGACGATCCTGATCTCGAGTTTCATGCCCCCATCGCCAACCCGCGCGAACACAGCCTTTACCTCCTCATCCCTCTCTTCTCCTCCGCCTCCCCAGTTTGAGTCGAAGACAGCTCGGGTCTGGCAGTTGGCGTGCCAGAGGGTCGCAGGTGGTCAACGAAGGCATAACAAAGAAACGCCTCGGCCTCGCAGCCCCCTCGCACCCATCCCCCAGAGACGAAATCATCGCGACCCCAGAACCCCTGCACAAATGTTGGCGCTTTCGAACATGCCGCAGAGCGGTCGGCTGCGTCGCAGCTGGAAGCACGTATCGATAAGGTACAATGGGATCCAGACGTAAATAGGGGAGCGAACAGCGCTAGGCACCTACTTGACGCCCTGGTATCCTTCATCACACACACAGGGGGGTACACATGGAAGGCTGCGACGCGGCCAAGAAACCAAAGCGTGCCGAACGTCCATCGCGGCCTTAAGTACTCACCCTCACCACCCAGGGGGAGAGAGCGGGGCAGAGAGGGGGGGAGAACAGGGGCCGTGGCCGATCACCTGACCTCGCGCTCCCGAGGGGCACCGGCTCAGGAGCACAAGCGCCGAGCCGGAACCGGCAACACATCGCCGAGAGATCGGCCACAGGTCCCCGATGGCGATTGCGCATCTTCCTGGGCGGGGAGGACGATCGGACCCCTGGCTCCGATGAGCGGGCGATCTGGGGGTCGACGCGTCCCCCCCATGCGCGCATCCCCCCCCCCCCCCCCTGCGTCGTCCGTTGGCTTTCGGCTCTTAGCTCGCCCCCCAGCGACCGCTCGGGACGATCAAGGCACACCTGGGACGCCCTCGGCGAGGCGCAGCCGACGGAGACCACCCCGAGGCTGGAAGACCGCTGAGAACCGACGAAACCGCCCGAAGCTCTCGAACCTCGAATTCCCCCCCCCCTCCTCTCGAACCTGCGCGTACCCCCCCCCCCACGTTGCCCCCGAGCTCCGCACCGCGCGAAGCGCGAGGCGAGCGCCCCTCTCGAGCAGGTGGTAATAAGGGGGTGACCCAAACGCGGGATAAAAAAAACTCTGCTTCAACCCCCATTTGGGTCACCCCTCATTACCACCCGCCCGACTTACGCCGCCCGGAGCGACTCTGGCATGCCAGGAGACCGCGGCGCCCCAGGGCGACGCGCAGCGCGCGAGGCGCCGCAGGGCGACGCGCTGGGGGCCGACTCGCCCCTATCGGGTGGGTGCTAAATAAGACGAGGCCAGGACGAGGGTAAAAAACTTGGGTAAGGATAAGTCGAGAACCTTTGAGATCCGGCGGCTCTGGGGGGTGTCTCGGGCGCCGCAGCCTTCTCAGAGCGTTCCGGAACGCTCTGAGAGCGCTCTGGAACGCTTATCCTCGTCCTTGTCCCGCCCGGTTGAAGGGGGTGGGGGTGATCTGAATGGGGGGTACGCGCTCGTGGTACGAGGTCGTACGGATACTTTCCGCGTGGGGCATCTGCGAAAGCTGCGCTCCGCAGAGCCCACACGGCACCCCGAGGGAGGAGGGGGCCTCCAAGTGGGTCATCTCTGGCAGCGGCGCCCGGCTGAGATCGCCACGATGGCGATCGGCCTCGCGTGCTTCGCATGCTGGGGCCTTACCTCCGCAGCGACGGCACAGCGGCCGCTACCCAACTGCTGGTGCCCTTCTATGAAAGCTAAGAGCGACCGCGCTCGGAGCGCAAACTGTCTTATCCCAGATGGAGGCCGCCTGTGCGGCCGTGCGACTGAGGGGTAACGATAAGGGGGACTGGCGTAGGGGGGGGGAACATCGACCTGGAATCGGCAATACAACGCAGATAGGTCGGCGACATACCCCCGATGGCAAATCCGCATGTTGCTGGGCTGGGTGGAGCTATCAGACCGCTATCGGGTTCAATGGACGATTGGGGGTCGGGGTCGATGCATCCCCCCCTATGCCTACCCCCCTCATCGATGCTCCTGAGAGACTCTGTACCCGAACGCTGGAAACGTACGCGGCCGGATTCACACGTGGAATATCTGGAGGCTGCGCGGTGGATGCGTATACGGAAGCCCTGCGTGCCCGGACATACGAAGGGCCGAGCGCTGGAAAGGCATGTGGCCACATGTATATCCAGCTCTCGCCCAGGCCAGCCGCGTCATCAGAGGCCTCACCGATGGGGTCCAGGTAGGTGGCGTCGGAGGATCGCGCCGCATCGCCTATGCATCGACGATGCATGGACGATGCATCGGCGATGCATCGCCAATGCATCGGCGACGTCGGCGGTGCATTGGTGACGTCGGCATGGAGAAAATCGGGCCCCGCATTGAGCCGCATCGCCGATACATCGGCGGTGCGGCGTCATCCTCCGACCCCACCTGCTCGGAAAACCTCGGGGAGGCCCAGAGCCACGTGCATCCAGCTTCCCTTGTGCGCCTGCGGCCGCATCCCTCTCTCGCCTCTGCGGCCGCCCCCCCTCTCTGCGCACCTGTCTCCAGGCGCGGCCCGCCGCCAGCTTGAACAGCGTCAGCGGCCGCTCCCGCTGCCGACAGCAAGCGGCCCCAGGCTGGGCAAGGTCAGGGCAAGCGCGGACACTGCCGCTCGCTCTGGCAGCGCGACGGCAGAGAAGGGGGAAGACGAACGGGGCCGCGGAGGCGATGAGTTCGAGCAGGGGCATGCCCGTGGTCTTGACAGACAAATGCGGCCCTTCCCCTTCTGCCCACTCCTTCAGGCCCTCCACCTTAATCATGAGCAGCACGGTACTCCCGATCTTGTACCTGCAAGCAGCAAGGGCATCGCGATGAAAATGCCGGGTCCAGGCGTGCACGTGCATGTGCGCGCAGGGATGAACTCCCGACGCAGGGGCCAGAGCGTGGAATACCAGGGTGCCTGACTTTCAAGGGCCTCATTCAGAAGGTTACCGAATTCAACCGAGCGTTGCGCCAACGCCCAGATCTATTTCTGTAGGTGTATCTTTGTGCCCTCGTCAATATGTACACAAGGGTAGGAGGGGAAGGCGGCAGCAAGGCAGCAGCTGGAGAGAGCACGAAGAACAGACCAGGAGGGAGGAGGGAGCACAAGAAAGGTGGAGGCGAGGAGGAGCAGGAGCGGGGTGGTGGAGCAGGACCAGTACGGGAAGGCTGCCCAGACGAGATGGCGGGCGGGCGCGACACCCGGGCGACAAACAGAACGGGCCAGGGCTGGGGGGGGGGGCGGGGGGGGGCGGACTTCCAAGCACCAAGGGTGCCTCTCAGAAGGGATCGGCAGTTCAGAGACCACAGGGAGACGCCAGACGTCCCCCTACACCGACCCTGGCATGGCCGATCCTGGACCCGGGGACGAGTGGACACGCCCTCCAGGCTGGTCAGAAGATGCACACACGCATACAGTACAATCAGATTCTTGGCTCGGGACTGGGTTGGCCAAAATCGGTGGAGAGGAACAGCGGCCCCCCTGAAAGTCATGCACCTCACACTTCATGGGAGGGTCCTCTGAGCAAGATGCCCCCCTAAACCTGGCAATGGTTTTGCACAGGCTGCTTGTAATCGCAGATCGATCGGGCCTGCTGCACAATTGAATCAATCATATTGAATCCCACCCGTGGTGGAAGGGGAGGTTAGCTCTGGGAGGTGCGAGATCGAACGGACCGACGCCACGCGCAGGCATCGGCACGCATCACCGAGCCGACCGAATCGTGGACAGCCCTTCGCTCCTCCGAGCAAGCATGTGGCAGTCTGGGTCACTTGGCACCTCTCTCTTCAGGCGATCGGCACTCCGAGTTTCGTAATAAGCGTCGGGGGGGCGTCACCCCCGCCGACAGCCCCACATCGACCCCCGTCGCGGGCAGTCACCGCGCGCCGAAGGCGCTCCAACCCCCGTCGCGGCGCGACGACGAGGCGAGATGGACCCCCGTCGGGGGGGTTACACCCCCACGCCTACTACGAAACCCAGAGTAGACCTCTGCCTGCCGCCGACACAAGGATCCGACCTCTGAAGCACCAAGCCCATCGGAACCAGAATCTCCGACAGGCTGCGGCCACGTGGAGCTCAGAGCTCCACACGCCCCCAGAGAGCCTTCGGGGCCTCGGGAAGCCACCGAGGTGATCTCAGAAACATCTCCTTTGGCGTCATGTACCCTGGGGCTTTCGGGTTTTCATCTCGAATTGTCCCCTGACGGACCCAGATCCTGGGCAGGGGCCGGGGAGGCCGAATACGGCGAACCTCCTCAGGACCCCTTGCCCTCAGGACTCCATCTTATTCCTCCTTCCACGGTGACCTCAGTCGAGATGGGGATCGACTATAGAATTGACTTACCCCGAGAATTCACGTTCTCGTCGAATCTACGAAAAAGACGTAGCACGTTGGTAGGTCAATGGGATAATCTTCGTTTTTCCACAATTCGGCTTCCCTAAAGGGGTTCTTACTTGGTTAAAATGTTAAAGCCTCGGGTGGCTACTTTCCGCGTTCCTAGGAGGTTACCCGTGTTCCTCGGGTTCCCCGGATTCCTCGCCCTCGGTGCTTCTGATTCTTACGTTGCCCGTTCCTCGGAGGTTCCCCAGGTTCCTCGGATTCCCCAGACTCCTTGCCCCCGGTGCCTCCTATTCTTACCTTGCCCGTTCCTCGGTGGTTCCTCGGGTTCCCCGGGTTCCTCGGCTCGGTGCCTCGTATTCTTAGCAATGCCAAGCAATGCCAAGCAATGGCGAGCAATGCCGAGCAATGCATAGCAACGCCAAGCAATGCCAAGCAATGCCAAGCAATGCCGAGCAATGCCAAGCAATGCTAAGCAATGCCAAGGAACGCCAAGCAACGCCAAGCAATGCCAAGCACTGCGCCCATGCAATAGGAAGCTTTTCACTAATTGGGGTCGCGCCAGGTTCATGTTAAGTGTTCGTAGCTTCGACTGAAAACAAATGTCGGGGAAAACCAGTTTAGTAAGCGATCCTCTACTCGACTCACGTGACCTCGAGTGCCTTGCTGGAAACCTCCGGACAAGGCCGCCTGCTGGCTTTCGGCTCGAGCAGGAAGCCGAACACAGCCAGGTCAGCGCTGAGCTCAGGTGAGCTGCTCGAGTGCCACCGAGGCAGGACCCCTTGCCCTCAGGACCCCCTCTTCCTCCTCCTTCCACGGTGACATCATGTGACCTCGAGGGCCTTTGTGAAAACCTCCAGAAAGGCCGCATGCTGGCTCCCGACTCGAGCAGGAAGCCGAACACACAGGACCAGGCCAACGCTGGGCTCTGGTGCGCAGCCCGGGTGCCACCGAGTCGGCCCGAGCGCTGACGTTGGACCGCGGGAACCGCATATCCCGTGCGACGACGACGACGACGACGACGACGACGACGACGACGACGACGACCATCACCACCAGAACCACAACGACGACGACGACTACAACCACAACAACGAGCGCGACGACGGCACCGATTGCGACGACTCCGCCGACGACGAGCCTGGGGTTGCCCCGATCACAAATCCGTTGACCATGTCGGCGCGTGTGAGAGGCTTTTCCGTTTTAGTCGTCGTCGTCGTCGCCGCTCCCCCTTAGGCGTCTCCAGGCAGAGGGAATCGAGTAACGTAAGAATCGAGTCGGAAAAGAACCCCCTTCCCATTGGGGGAGGGTCCCGTGGCGGGGTTCTTGGGGAGGGTGGGGTGGGTCCCAGGGGTTGTGACCTCACCCCCCAGGGGGGGGGGGGCACCCCTCCCTGGGAGATTTCGGCTCCAGAGCGTTAGCGTCGTTGTCATCGCCGTCGCCGTCGCCCTCGCCGTCGTCGCCGTCCCCCGTCAAGGTCGGCGGCACTGGCCGTAAGGCCTTCGCGATCATCCTGTTTTCCTCGAGTCACAAACACGATGTCTCAAAATAGGTCGGGCCATGGAAAAAAAACTCCAACCGATGAAATCATCAATAAAGGGTGCCTCCTGGAAATGCGAACGTACCCGCCAAAAACATGATGGGAAGTCCATCACGGAGACACATTACGAGAGCCCGGTCAAGATTTTGCGGGGAGTTCTAGCCCGGGGTTGCGTTAGGATGGAACTCTTCAGAAATTGTTGCGGGGGCGGTCTGCTCCGGAGACTTTGGGAGGCCCAGAGCTACTGCTGGAGACTCCAAGGAAGAATTTGGCAATAGTTCCAGCGCTCGCGAAAAACTACGCAAGGGCTGGGCTCCCGCGACCTCACACTGACCCAACCGATCGGCCGCGGAAGTTCCGCCCCAGGGCCACTATCGGTCAGAGTGCTCGGGCCTCCCGGGCATCCGACCGAAGGGGCCCGGCCGAACCGAGCGCTGACCTGCAGGCCCCTCTGCCCCGAGAGAACGGAGGCAGATATCCCGCGCCCCATTTTTGCTCGAGACCTGAATCCCCGACCTCTCGAGACCGCTTCCCCAGGACCGGTTTTTCATGCAGAGTCGTGACGGCCCCGAGGCCCGGCAAGGACCCGACAGGCCGAAAACGATGCAAAGCCTCCCTGACGGCCTTCGGTCGACACGCCAGGATTGGGAACCGCGCGTGTATACACTAAGGTATCAAGGCCCTGCCCCATGGGGCTTCGCAGAAGCGTCATAGGACAACGTTTAGCGTATAAGTATCTGGCTGGTTCCCCAAGCGACAGGTAACTGTCGACAAACAGAACGTGTACACTGCATTTGCGCCGGATTGGCCGCCAAGCGGTGAACGGACACCGCACGACATCGTGGACCTGCCCCCGGCCCCGAACCGTGTCTGAGGAGGGCAGGCTCACGACGGCAGCGAGACGGCGGAGCGCGCCGGCCAGCCGGCAGGCCGGCCGCGGGCGCCCGCAGACCCGGTCCTTGTCCTCCAGCTCCTCGCGAGGGGGGGGGGCCGCGGCCGCCGCCGGCGCCGCGGAGAGGCGGGCGCTCGCGCCGCAGCGGCGCCGACGGCGGCGAGGATTGCGATGCCCAAAGGCCGCGACAAGACTGCCAAAAAACCTCCCGCCGCCAAGGGTGCCTATTAACTTCACGCCTCGCGCGAAACGCGAAGCGCAAATAACGGCGCGCTCCCGCGTCGTCCCCCAGGAGAGAAGAGGAAGATGAGGAATCGGAGCCAAACCGCGGAGCGCGAAGCACCTCGCGCCCTCGAGGGCACCCTTGGTCGCGCTTTTTCTCTACGAAGCGATTCTGTCTGGGGACCCAGACCCCCGACGCCATGATTTCTTCATGACGTCGATCCCCAAAAATTTCGACCTGCTCTCGGGACCAGTTATTCATCCTGAGCCGTGTCTTGACGGCCCCTCGGGCCCGGTATAGATTGCGAAAAACCTTCTGCCGTAATTTGTTCATGACTCGAGGGCGTCTGGGGGCGTGGATCGAGTGTCGCGCCGGAGCGCGGTGGGCCAGAGCTGGCGGAACGACACGGCTGAGCCAAAGATCCCGACCGCAGCACGCAGCGATCCCCCTCCGAGGCGACTGGACGCGGCCGGAGCCTGGCCGGGCCGACTCCAGGCCCATGGCGCCTCCTCACTTGGCCGGCCCAGCGGCGGGGGCGAGGGGATGCGAGCGCGTCGAGGCCGCGAGGCGGCAGCCATGAAAACCCCCTCACGAGAAATGCGCCCCTGCTTAGAACCATGTCTGGACTCCCTTCGGGCCCCACTCCACCTCCCGGGTCGAGAACCGACGAGGAACGTTGCACGGTGCGGGGAAGGATGGGCGGGGAGAGGGGGAGCCAGTGAAGGCAGTGGCGCTCGGGGGCAAGACCCAGTCAGCCTCGCGCCCATCTGGAAGAAGGGGGGAGGAGGGAGAGGAAGAGGGAGAGGAGGAGGAGGAGGAGGAGGAGGAGGAGGAGGAGGAGGAGGAGGAGGAGGAGGAGGAGGAGGAGGAGGAGGAGGAGGAGAAGGAGGAGGAGGAGGAGGACGAGGAGGAACGAAGAGGGACGCCGAAGAGGAACGAGGAGGAGGACCGACGAGGACCGATGAGGACCGACGAGGACCGACGAGGAACGCCAACTAGGAACGGTGCACATCAGCCGTCCGCGAGCCGCTGGCGCCAGGGGCAGGGGGCACGCGCGCGCGCTGTGGTCCGCCGCCACGTCGACGGCCTGTTTGATGAGGCGGCTAAACTCCTGTAATGCCCCCCGGGCGTGAAAGTGTCCTCCTCCGCCCCTCCTCCTCCTCCTCCTCCTCCTCCTCCTTCTCCTCCTCCTCCTCCTCCTCCTCCTCCTCCTCCTCGTCCTCCTCCTCCTCGTCCTCCTGGTCATCCTCCTCCTCCTCCTTCTCCTCCTGGTCATCCTCCTCCTGGTCATCCTCCTCCTCCTCCTCCTCCTCCTCTTCCTCCTCCTCCTCCTCCTCCTCCTCCTCATCCTCCTCCTCCTCCTCCTCGTCCTCCACCTCCTCCTCCTCCTCCCTCCTCCTCCTCCTCCTCCTCCTCCTCCTCCTCCTCCTCCCCTCCTCCCCCTCCTCGTTCCTATGTCGTGCTCACCCCATCGTCATACTCTTCCTCAAACTCGTCCTCAAATTACTCGTCTTCCAATCTCCCTCCTCCTCCTCCTCTTCCTCCTCCCTCCTCCTCCTCCTCCTCCTCCTCCTCCTCCTCCTCCTCCTCCTCCTCCTCCTCCTCCTACATCTCTGTCTTCCTCTCCTTCATCTGATCTGATGCTCCTCCTAAGTGTCACTCTCCTCCTCCTCCCCCCCTCCTCCTCCTCCTCCTCCTCCTCCTCCTCCTCCTCCCCTCCTCCTCCTCCTCCTCGTCATCCTCATCCTCCTCCTCTTCTTCTTCCTCCTCCTCCTCCTCCTCCTCCTCCTCCTCCTCGTCCTCCTCCTCGTCCTGATCCCAGGCCTCCTCCAGCTCCTCATTCTCATCGTTTCTCCCTTTCCGCTCTCCTCCGCACCCTCTGCGGGGGGGGAAGCAGCGATCACAACCCGTCTAGAGAAAGTTCTCCATAGTAGGGAGTGCGTCGACTTTTTTCGAACGGACCAGAAATTTCGTGGTTTTCGAATTGGACTAGAAATTTGGGGCGAAACCCTGGGATACACGATGGGGGGCGTTCGTACACGATAGAGGTGCGTCCGAGTATCCCTCTTTGGGGTGCACCCCAGGGCGTCTCTTCTTTGCTGAGCCGCTCCATTCTTCGTCGAGTAGTCCGGGTCTGTGGGGGGGGGGGGGGGGGGGGGGGGGGCGAATCGAATCGCCTGCGCAGGAAGACCTCCAGAGTCATGGTCCGGCCAACCCCTGCCGACGGCGACAGGGACGAGTTATTCATACGAAGGATGCAGGACGAGGGGGACGAGGGGCTGCAGGAGCAGCAGCAGAAAGGGTGGGCGCCAATACAGGGGGGGAGGGATTGGAGAGGACGAGTACTGATGGAAGGCAGGGCGGGAGAACGAGGAGGGTGAGGAGGGGGGGGGGGGGGGGAAATCTGGGGGAGGGCCCAGGCTCCAGCCAACCCCAGCTGACGGCGACGGCGCCGTCTCGACAAGCAGGCGGCAGATATAGCTCCCCCCTTCGGTGCGCACGGGCGCTCGGCGCCGAGATGCATCGAGTGTGCAGAGCCGTCGTGCGCTGAGCGCTCGACTCTCTGCACATACAGACGGGGGGGCCGCCCGCCGGATGCGTGGGCTGAACACGTGGGCCTGGCGCGAGACGTTCGCCACGACGTGCGCCGACACGCCGAGCCGACACGCAGCGTGTGAGCACGGTGCGTTTTTTTTGTGAGCACGGTGCGTGCTGCGTTTTTCAGAACGAGCGCATCAAGGCAGCTAAGGGCCTCCCAGAGTTTCCCCCCCTCCTCACCCTCCTCATTCTCCGGTCCTGCCTGCCATAGATTCCCGTCCTCCCCAGATTCCTCCCCCCTTCTTGTATTGTCGCACTCCCTTCCTGCTGTTGCTTCCCTGCGGGTCCTCGTCCTGCTCGTCCTCAATCCTTGCTTTCCTTATAAATTATCCCTCCCTGTCGCACCCCGCGACGGGTCGATAGGGCGGGCCAAACGTTTCGCCTGAGACTGCCTCGCCACTAATGACCCTGAAGCTTAACATTTGCAACATAGTTACGGATGGAAGGCGGGTCGTCTTCAAAATGTCGCTCTCGACTTAGCGCCGCGAGCATTATTCGCAAAAGTTTGCAAGAGTTTCACGGATGTAGGGCGGGTCGTTTTCAAAATGTGTCTCTCGCCCTAGCGCCGCGTGCATTCGTATAAAGAATTGCAGGAGCTTCACATATGGAGGGGGGGGCATTTTCAAAAAGTGGATCTCGCCTTATCGCTGGGTACATTCGTTCAAAAAGTTGACGAGAGCTTCACGGATGGAGAATGGGTCGGTTTCAAAATGTGGCTCTTGCAGTAGCGCCACGCACATTCGTCTAAAACGTTTGCTGGCGGTTCAAGGGTAATTATGGTTGACGTCCCCAGACATTGTGTTCTGGCACGATGTCGGACAGTCATGGCGCAACAGTCACGTCAATTCGCGGTGCTGGCGTACCAGGAGAGGTTTTCCGACCCGATTCAGGACCGTCAGGATCGCAACAGTCCGGCTGACTCGCGGCGTCGAAGTCCCAGAGATGGTGCCCTGGCATGGTTGGAAATGGCGTGCCGACGCCCCCTCGCAGCAGCCAGGCGCCCACGCCTCACCGCTCTTCCCACCCCCGCCCGTACCTCCACAGGGGGGAGCAGCGCCGAAGCCACCACGCGACGACGGAGGAGAAGCGGCCAGAGGCGGAGGAGGGCACGCCAGGACCTGGCACGACAGCGTGGTCGCGCATCTTGCGCGGTGCTCCTTCTCCCCCTCCCCCTCGTGCTCTTCCTCTTCTTTCGTCCGTCGCGCCGAGGGGCGCAACGTTGCATAGCCCCCCACACTCCACCCACCCACAGCAACACAGCTGGACAGGAGGACTCAGAAAAAGAAGGAGGAATGCGCCGCATGGCCCGCGGATGAATGCGCATCTGCCACGGTGTCAACATCCTCCTCATCCTTTTAAGTATACTCGGTCCTCCTCTTCCTCGGCTTCCACTTCCTCCATCAGCGACTTTGCACGCAACCCTCGGGCAAACCTTGCAGACAACTCTTGCTGCTAAAGAGCGCTCGTTGCGTATGCGTCACAGGAGGGCGTCCACATAGCTGATTTGGCCTAGCACTGTAAGCCAGGTTTCGCGAGCCCACACATCCGATGCAGATCTAGAATTACAAGCACCCGAACCTGGCTGACGGCTACGCCCAAGTGCTCACTGAACTGGTGCTGCGCCGCGACTGTCTTGGCAATGACCTCCAAGAGGTCCGTTCGAGTCCAGCCACTTCTGTAGCTCGTATCATAAATTAGCCCCTCGAACAGAGCTGGTATCACAAAACAACCATATGAATCAGAATTCCGATCATCCTCTTGCTCCACACGTCATGCTCCTCACTCTCCCTACTTCCTGCCAACTCCTCCTCCTCATGTTTCATCCTTCGCATCGAGGGGTCACACCAGGAAATGATGCACTGGATCTTCCAGGGTGTATAACTCCTCGGGAACGGGGGATTGTGGAGT
Organism: Prorocentrum cordatum; assembly: GCA_963575745.1. NCBI lineage: Eukaryota > Dinophyceae > Prorocentrales > Prorocentraceae > Prorocentrum > Prorocentrum cordatum. Next base: position 1,460,459 of record CAUYUJ010001669.1, read on the forward strand.
CCTTGTGGGTCCAAAGCGCGCGCGAGAGGCTTTCGCGCTGAGTTCGCGACTGCTCCTGTGCAGAATCTGCTCTGTGTCGTCCTCCTCCTCCTTCTCCTCCTCTTCCTCCTCCGCCTCCTCCTCCTCCTCCTCCTCCTCCCTCTCCTCCTCCTCCTCCCTCTGTGCCTTTTTTTCTCCTGGTGTGTCCCCCCCCCCCCCCCCCAGGAAAAAAAAATCAGGGGGGGGGACCCCAGGGGGGAAAAAAAAAGGAATGCGACGTGGCCACATCTGCCCTCCCCCTAGAAGGATTCCTATTGAACGCCCCCACAAGAAGGATTCACAGTGAAATCCTCGACAGAAATGTTCCTATCGAAACCCTCCACTGAATGATTCCTACTGACATCCTCCACATGTGGGTTCCTACTGAAGCCCTCCACTGCATGATTCCTACTGAAATCCTCTAATGGCAATGGCAATGGCAATGGCAATGGTAATAGTAATGGTAATGACAGTGGTAATGGTCATGGTACTGGTAATGGTAACGGTAATGATAGTGGTAATGGGGTAGCGACTGGCAATGCCAATGACAATGGCAATGGCAACGGTAATGGTAATGGTAGTGGCAATGACAATGGCAATGGGAATGGCAATGACAATGGCAATGGCAATTGTAATGACCATGGCAACTGTAATGGTAGTGGTAATGGCAATGGCAATGGTAAAGGAAAAGGTAATGGTAATGGTAATGGTAATGGTAATGGTAATGGTAATGGTAATGGTAATGGTAATGGTAATGGTAATGGTAATGGTAATGGTAATGGTAATGGTAATGGTAATGGTAATGGTAATGGTAATGGTAATGGTACTGGTAATGGTAATGGTAATGGTAATGGTAATGGTAATGGTAATGGTAATGGTAATGGTAATGGTAATGGTAATGGTAATGGTAATGGTAATGGTAAGGGTAATGGTAATGGTAATGGTAATGGTAATGGTAAGGGTAATGGTAATGGTAATGGTACTGGTACTGGTAATGGTAATGGTAATGGTAATGGTAATGGTAATGGTAATGGGAGTGGGAATGGGAACGGGAACGGGAATGGAAATGATAGTGGTAGTGGGAATGGTAATGGCACTGGTAATGGTAATGGTAATGGTAATGGTAATGGTAATGGTAATGGTAATGGTAATGGTAATGGTAATGGTAATGTTAATGGTAATGCAAATGGGAATTGTAATGGAAATGGCAGCGGTAATGGTAATGGTAATGGTAATGGTAATGGTAATGGTAATGGCAATGGTACTGGTAATGGTAATGGTAAACGGTAATGGTAATGGTAACGGGGTAGCGATTGGCAATGGCAATAACAATGACAATGGTAACGGTGATGGTAATGGCAATGGCAATGGGATTGGCAATGGCAGTGGCAATGGCAATGAAAATGGCCATGGCAATGGCAATGGTAAGTGTAATGGTAATGGTAATGGTAATGGTAATGGTAATGGTAATGGTAATGGTAATGGTAATGGTAATGGTAATGGTAATGGTAATGGTAATGGGAATGGGAATGTGAATGGGAATGGGAATGGGAACGGGAACGGGAATGGAAATGTTAGTGGTAGTGGTAACGGAAATGGGAATGATAAGGGTAAGGGTAAAGGTAAAGGTAGAGGTGAAGGTAATGGTAATGATAATGGTAATGGGAATGATAATGGTAATGGTATTGGGAACGGGAATGGGAATGGAAATGGTACTGGCAATGGTAATGGTGGCGGCTAATGGCAATGGCAATGGCAATGCTAATGGCAATGGTAATGACAGAAGTAATGGTAATGGTACTGATAATGGTAACGGTAATGGTAATGGTAAAGGTAAAGGGGTAGCGACTGGCAATGGCAATGACAATGACAATGGCAACGGTAATGGTAATGGCAATGGCAATAGCAATGGCAATGGCAATGGCAATGGGAATGGCAATGGCAATGGCAATGGTAATGGCCATGGCAATGGCAATGGTAATGGTAACGGTAATGATAATGTGAATGGGAATGGGAACCGGAATTGGAATGTGAATGGGAACGGGAATGGGAATGGGAACGGGAATGGAAATGGTAGTGGTAGTGGTAACGGAAATGGGAATGGTAAGGGTAAGGGTAAAGGTAACGGTCAAGCTAGCCAGCTCGAGCGAGTCAAGCATGGCATGCCCATTCCCACCCGCCCTCCCACAACATAAGAAACAGTGATTGCACAACTGGGGGCTGCGCGGGCATTTCAGTGCGAGTGGAGGATACCCCAGGACACCGCATTGACGTCCGCGCGGGATGTGCGCCGCGTCCCATTCCCGCATCGCATTTCGCAACGTCGACGACAAGACTGGCCATGTTGAAAGGAACAACGGACACGTTCCGCCCTCCCACAACATAAGAAACAATGCTGGCGCAACTGGGTGCTGGCGCGTAGTGGAAGTAGTAGTAGTAGCAGTAGTAGTAGTAGTAGTAGTAGTAGTAGTAGTAGTAGTTGTAGTAGTATTAGTAGTAGTAGTAGTAGTAGTAATAGTAGTAGTAGTAGTTGTAGTTGTAGTTGTAGTTGTAGTTGTAGTTGTAGTTGTAGTTGTAGTTGTAGTTGTAGTTGTAGTTGTAGTTGTAGTTGTTGTAGTTGTAGTTGTAGTTGTAGTTGTAGTTGTAGTTGTAGTTGTAGTTGTAGTTGTAGTTGTAGTTGTAGTTGTAGTTGTAGTAGTAGTAGTAGTAGTAGTAGTAGTAGTAGTAGTAGTAGTAGTAGTAGTAGTAGTAGTAGTAGTAGTAGTAGTAGTAGTAGTAGTAGTAGCCCTGAGTCGCCGAAAGATCGTTCCAAGACGCCCAAGATGGCCTCCAGACGGCCGTAGCGCCAAGAAACCGCGGGGAGCCTCAGGAGGCCCTCCAAGAGCCTGAACAAGCAAAGACCTCCCAGGCATTCGTCACCCCAGGGCCTCCTGGAACGCCCCGGCGCCCAATGAATTGGCGAGCTAAAAACGTGCGCCGAGCCAAAGCGGGAGCGCAACGTTGAGAAAATTTCGCTCGGCGCCCAAGCGAGAAGGTCATTTCATTCACTTCGAGCGGGGGGGGAGGGGGGTGTGCCGCGCCCAATTCTTGCCATGCACTTTTGCGGGGTGGACGACAAGAACAGCTATGTGGGCAGGGAAAATCAGCATGGCATTGTTTCTGACAAGTAAGGTGGCCCCTCCCGCCTTGGGGTTGCCCCAGAAGTCCGCGCGCGATGTGCGCCGCGCCCCATTCCTGCCACGCATTTCGCATCGTCAACGACAAGACAGGCCATGATGAAAGGAAAAACGGGAACTCTGTATGTATTGTTTTTTACAGTCAGGATGGGAGGGCCCGCAGCCCGCATGGACGTCCGCGCGCGATGCGCGCCGCGTCCCACTCCTGCCACATATTTCGCACCGTCGGCGACAAGGCAGGCCATGCTGAGAGGAAAAAGCAGAGACTTTGCATTAATTCTTTAGAGTCAGGATGGGCGGGCCCGGATTGACGGCCGCGCGCGATGTGCGCCGCGTCCCGTATGTGCGCCGCGTCCCATTGCTGCCACATATTCCGCACCGTCGGCGACAAGGCAGGCCATGCTGAGAGGAAAAAACGAAGACTTTGTATTGATTTTTAACACTCAGGATGGGCGGGCCCAGATTGACTGCTGCGCGCGATGTGCGCCGCGTCCCATTCCTGCCACGCTTTTCGCATCATCGACGACAAGAAAGACGACGTTGAGAAGAAAAACGGCCACTTTGTATTGATTTTTTACAGTCAGGGTGGGAGGTCCCGGATCGGGTTGCTATCGGCCGGAATACGAGGTAGGTGGGGGTATATAATAATACCGAACACGGATAGAGGTAAAGGTAATGGTAATGGTAATGGCAATGGTAATGGCAATGGCAAGGGTAATGGTAATGGAAATGGTAATGGTAATGGTATTGGGAATGGGAACCGGATTGGTAATGGTACTGGCAATGGTAATGGTAGCGGCGAATGGCAATGGCAATGGTAATGGTAATGGTCATGGTAGTGGCGAATGGCAATGGTAATGGTAGTGGCGAATGGCAATGGCAATGGCAATGGCAATGGCAATGGTAATGGTAATGGCAATGACAGTGGTAATGGTAATGGTACTGGGAATGGTAATGGTGACGGTAACGGTAATGGTAATGGTAATGGTAATGGCAACGGTAACGGGGTAGCGACTGGCAATGGCAATGACAATGGCGATGGCAACGGTAATGGTAATGGTAATGGCAATGGCAATGGCAATGACAATGGGAATGGTAACGGCAATGGCAATGGCAATGGCAATGGCCATGGCAATGGTAATGGTCATGGTCATGGTCATGGTCATGGTCATGGTAATGGTAATGGTAATGGTAATGGGGAAAGAGATGGGAATGGGAATGGGAATCGTAAAGGCAATTGGAAAGGGAACGGGAATGGAAATGGTAGTGGTAGTGGTAATGAGAATGGCAATGGTAATGGTAATGGTAATGGTAATGGTAATGGTAATGGTAATGGTAATGGTAATGGTAATGGTAATGGTATTGGTAATGGTAATGGTACTGGTAACGGTAATGGTAATGGCAATTGTGATGGGAATGGGAATTGTAATGGTAATGGCAGCGGTAATGGTAATGGTAATGGCAATGGGAATGGCAATGGTGTTGGTAATGCTAATGGTAATGGCAATGGTATTGGTAGTGGCTAATGGTAATGGGAATGGCAATGGCAATGGTAATGACACTGGTAATGGTAATGGTACTGGTAATGGTAATGGCAACGGTAATGGCAATGGTAACGGGGTGGCGACTGGCAATGGCAATACAATGGCAATGGCAACGGTAATGGTAATTGCAATGGCAATGGCAATGGCAATGGGAATGGCAATGGCAATGACAATGGCAATTGTAATGGCCATGGTAATGGTAATGGTAATGGTAGAGGTAAAGGTAAAGATAAAGGTAATGGTAATGGTAATGATAATGTGAATGGGAATGGGAATGGGGATGGGAATGGGAATCCAAATGGTAGTGGTAGTGGCAACGGAAATGGGAATTATAAGGGTAAGGGTACAGGTAAAGGCAAAGGTAAAGGTAAAGGTAATGGTAATGGTAATGGCAATGGCAATGGTAATGGTAATGGTAATGGTAATGGCATTGGGAATGGCAATGGGAATGGCAATGGCAATGACAATGGCAATTGGAATGGCCATGGTAATGGTAATGGTAATGGTAATGGTAATGGTAAAGGTACTGGTAATGGTATTGGGAATGAGAATGGGAATGGGACTGGCAATGGCCATTGTACTGGCACTGGCAATGGCAATGGTAGTGGGAATGGGAATGGGAATGGTAATGGTAAAGGTAATGGTAATGGCAGTGGTAGTTGTAGCGGTAGTGGCAATGGTAATGGCAATGGCAATGGCAATGGTAATGGTAATGGTAATGGTAATGGTAATGGTAATGGTAATGGTAATGGTAATGGTAATGGTAATGGTAATGGTAAGGGTAATGATGAGGAGCAACGTGAAAAATCGTGAAAAATCGTCTGAAACCCACAGGGACTCTACAATCCCCCTGCCTCAACTCCTCCTCCTCCTCCTGCTCCTCCTCCTCCTTATCCCTCCTCCTCGGGCTCGGGCGGTGGCATGAGGGGTCTCCTGTGGACGCAGCCATCCTCCTTCCCCCCTCATCATCCTCCTACTCAACCTCACCATCAGCATCATCACCACCTCCATCGTCGTCATCATCATCATCATCACCATCATCATCACCATCATCAGCAGCAGCATCCTCCTCATCATCAGCATCATCATCATCAGCAGAAGCAGCATCATCAGCATCATCAGCATCATCAGCAGCAGCATCATCAACAGCAATAGCAACAGCAGCAGCAGCATCCGCATCAGCACCAGCAACAGCGTCAGAGTCAGCATCAGCAGCAACAGCGTCATCACCACCAACACCACCACCCTCATCATCAGCATCACCACAATCATCACAATAATAATAATAGTAATAATAGTAATAAGCCTCATCATCATCATCAGCATCATAATCATCAACAGCATCGTCATCACCATCATCATCAGCAGCAGCAACACCATAATCACCATCACCATCATCATCAGCATCAGCAGCAGCAGCAACAGCAACATCACCGTCATGACTAGAATCGTCATCAGCATCATCATCATCATCATCATCATCATCATCATCATCATCATCATCATCATCATCATCGTAAACAGCATCATCATCAGCAGCATCAGATCATCATCGTCATCAGCCTCACCATCAGCATCACTGGCATCATCCTCAGCATCATCACCATCATCGTCATCCTCATCATCATTATCACCCGCCTCATCCGCATCATCATCAGCAGCACCATCATCATCGTCGTCATCAGCGTCATCCTCATCAGCGTCCATAATCATCAGCATCAAACTGTTCATCAGCATCATCGCCATCATCATCATCATCATCATCATCAGCATCATCATCATCATCATCATCGTCATCATCATTACCGACAGCAATAACAACCGCATGGTCACCATCATCATCATCATCACAATCATAATCACCATCACCACCACCATCACCATCATCGTCATCATCATCGTCATCGTCATCGTCATTGTCATCATCATCTTGTTGTCATCGTCATCAGCATCATCAGCACCATCATCATCAGCAGCATCGTCATCATCAGCATCATCATCGTCGTCATCATCATACTCGGTTTCATACCGCTCCTCGTCCCCCTCCCACTCCTTTGCTCATCCTCCTCCTCTTCCTCCTCCGTCTCCCCCAAGTCCACAGGCCACAGGGACAGTATGAGAGCATCTGAGATGATGCCTCGCTCCACGCCGCTTCGGCCGCGGGCATGCAGACAGGGGTCTTGGCCTCCCTTTCGCATCAGGTCATGGATATCTCCATTCGGTCGCTGCCACACTGATAACCTCTTCCACGCACGCAACCAAAAGCAAACGCCACGTCAAGGGTGAGTCACCGAAATACGCAGGCCATTCACAGTGATCAGACTGAACATACTGGCGGCTGTCATGGACAAGGCGCTGAAGATCGCTGGCAGCACAGGGACGAGGAAGAAGTGTCCCTGTGCAAAGGGATCCGTAGGATTTCCAGGGAGGCCCCCGTGGCCTCCAGAACAGCGCTTACGAGGCCGAGACTCCAAAAAACGCAAAACCTGTGGGCACTTTGGGCCAGGGTCACCCCTGACAACCTCGGATCTCTCATCAATCGCGCCGAGGGGCGCGACATCGCATGAAGCTGCCCCCCCCCCGACCCAACGCAACACGAAACAATGGGCGGAATAGTTGCGGCAGCGCACCCGTGTGTGGCGTGCAGCATGGCCGCCGCGGGGGAGAAGGTGGGCGCGCCTTTCCCCAAGCCCCTTTTGACCGGCTGGACACGGCTTGCGTGCGTCAGATGTTTGTCCTAAGGGCGGATGGTGGAACACCAGAATTGTCCGAAAACGCACCAAGAAATTCAGAAAGTGGACTGGAACGTCCGAAAGGGGGGGAACATGAAACGGTAAAAAACTAAACGAACCAGGAACATGTCGGGTTCGTGTTCGGCATCTCCTGGCTTCTGCTCGGACTTCCTTCCCTGGTTAGCCACTTCTCCCTTGTGTATGTGCGGCAGCCCTGGACACGCGTCGCCTTCAGAGGAAAAAGCAACACAACCCGACACCGCAACTAAGGCCCCCCATAGTGAACGGGGTCCACGAATGTTTCCGAGTTGAACGTTTTTGGAGATGTCACGAGCGAAACGCCCAGAAGCAGCGGCACCGCAGCGCCGCGAGGACCTGCCTCTGCCGCCTAACCATCGTAGCGTCGGTTTCGTTTCTCTCCTTTCCCCTAGAACGTACAATAAGAAACAACCTAACATAGCGCCAGCTGTTGCGGATTAGAATGAAGGGTGGGCGGGGGGCCGCGGCAGTCTGCAAGGCTCGAAAGCTCTTTAGATAAGCCCGCCACCAGTGCCAAACTTTGTAACATTCCACAAATGGCCCGCCTCAGGCGCCGATGTTTTGACACAAGCCATACACATAGCAGGGAAACATTAGTTTAGTCATTCACTTGACGATCATCATGAATGCTCTGCAGACGGCAGCGTCCAAAGAGGATCATTAAGCGACATTCGCTTTTCAATGTTGGCAACATGCGCAGGCGTGCACCATGGGCCAGTTCACTGATGCGCCACACTTTGGCTTGCGCGCCCAAAAGCAAAATTGGAAGGCCGACGCAACTTAATGCCCGGGTGCTCTTCCAAGCTAAACCTTCACACGGCCGCTGGCGTGGACGGTTCCACATTCTGCCTTGCGGTTTCGTTCCCACCAGTCGGATGGCGAACACGCAACGCACAATGCAGACGAGACGTTTTTCCGTAACGATGACAGGCGGATGTCGCTTGATGCGAAGGGCCCCGCCTGGTCGGATTCAACATACTTTCGGTTCCCATCCCTGTGCCACTTTTGTTAAAAAACGTTGTTCACGGGGATGGGTAATTCTGCCCAAGTTTTAGGTTTCCGCGCGATCCCCTCTTGTCTTTTAGCGTAGCGCCCTGTGGGTCCTGCGGGACGTGTGAGACTTGTGCCCCTGTAGGACTTGCGCGGTTTGTGGGACCTGCGAGACATGCGGGACCTTGGTGATTTGCCGGATCGGTGGGTTTTGCGGGACCTGTGCGACCTGCGAGACTTGTGGGAGCTGTGGGGCCTGCAAGACCTGAAAGACCTGCGCAACACGTCGGCGCTGTTAGGATATGCGAGAAACCTGCTGGCCTCGCGGGACCTGTAGGGATTACGGGACCCGTGAGGCCTGTGCGACCTGTGGCACCTGTGGGACCTGCAAGACCCGTGGGACCTGCGAGACCTGCGGGGCCTGCGAGACTTGTGCGGCCTATGAAGCCTGGGGGACCACTGGGACTGACGAGAGCAGCGGGACATGCGAAGCAACGAACAACGTCGACGGTCCGGCGGGGGGCGGGTTCTATCATGTAAATTCACACACGGGGTGTAGATTAGGTTGCCCGGCAATCAATTTCATTTAACGATCGGGCGGGCGCGGGTTTAGTGTGCAAATGCATACACAAAACGCACTTCGCGTTAAGTGGCGCGCCCCGGCGCGTCCACTTTACGATGCGATGTTTCCGCGTTCGGCGCGCGAAAAACAAAGGACGGGACGCATCCATCGTAAACCAGGGTTTTCCAGGGTTTTTTGTAATACGAAATTGAACGTCTTTTCTTTCGGATTTCTGTTGCATGCTCCCCGTCTTATTTTTCACACGCGAAGCGCAAAAAAAAAAAAAAAAAAAAAAAAAAAAAAAAAAAAAAAAAAAAAAAAAAAACGTAAAGTGGGCACGCCGGGGCACGCCATTTTACGCGAAACACGTCCTTTGTGTGATTTTACATGCTAAACCTGCCACCGCCCGATCGTTGAGCGGGGTCATTGGGCAACGGGAAATGCGTCCCGTATATGAATTTACACAGTGAACCTGAACCCGCCCGCGTCCAATGGTTTAGTAGTTTCGCCAGACATCAAAATTTACCGCCATGAACGGATTTTCGCAGTGAACCCGCTCCCGCTCCGGGCCACTGCTTAGCTCTCGCTCGTCCGCCGAAGCATCATCCGCATCCTCACTCGCCTCTTCCTTCTAATCCTCCAGCTCCTCCCTCTTGTTCGTTTTCCTCCTCCTTCGCATCTTCATATTATTGTCCCTCGCGCTCCCCCCCCCCTAGCCTCCCAAGGAAGCCACGACTGACCACGGCAGCCGTCCGGGTACCAGCTTATGCATCAGGGACGCGAACTTCCCATTCCATCTGCCCGAGCGGCAGAGGTTGCCGATGCTATAAGGCAATTGGCGCCAGAACGAGTGGAGCACGCCCAAACAGGTTCGAAATCCACACAGCCGCGAAAAATTAGAACAAAATCAACAAGACGATCATCGTGACTGATTTGCACACGGCAGCGCCCAAAGATGATCACTGAGCGAGATTCGTTTTTCAATGTTGGCAGCGTGCGCAGGCGTGCACCATGGGCCAAGTCACTGATGCGCCACACTTTGGCTTGCGCGCCCAAAGACAAAATTGGAAGGCGGACGCCACTGAATGCCCGGGCGCTCTTCCAATTTAATCCTTCACAGGGCCGCTGGCGTGGACGGTTCCACGTTCGGCTTTGCGGTTCCTTTCCCACCAGTCGGATGGCTAACATGCAACGCGCAATGCAGACGAGACGGTTTGTTTCGTAACGTTGACATGCGGATGTCACTTGATGCGACGGGCCCCGCCTGGTCTGACCCAACATACTTTCGGCTTCCATCCCTGTGCCACTTGTGTTATAAAGTTTTTGGCACGGGGATGTAATCGCGGTTGGGTCGCGGGTGGACCGCGGGCAGGTCGCGGGCAAGTCTCGGGCAGTTCCCTGGCAGGTCGCGTTTGTGTCGCGGGCGGGTCGCGGGCGGGTCGTCGGTGGGCCGCGGGCGGGTCGCAGATGGGTCGCGGGCGGGGCGCGGGCGAGAACGACTTAAGAACGACAACGAAGATACTCCACACCGCGAACCCCAGCTTCGCATCCAGGGACGGTGCAGGACCACTCGGCACACTCACTCTGATTTCATGTCATGGCGCGATTGGCCCAGGATACTTTCTGGGAGTTCTGGAGTGTCGAGCGACCCCCGGCCATTCGTACTCGAACATTCCTCCCTGGCCGCGCGAGACAGAAAGAAAAACTGGGAGAGACTCAAACATCTGATTACCAGTATGTCTCGCTCCTCTGATGCTTGCCCGCCGACTGCTGGGGTTTGCCCTCCCTCCATGCGCAACCCAGATCCCGTGCCCACATCGAGGGTGGCCGCGCGGCTGCCCCCGCCCGCCCGCCCGACGGTCCTTGAAGTCCACCACGCCGTTGCCGTCGAGAGCCGCAAGGCCCCAATCCCGCTGGGGGGGCCGCAAGGCCAAGAGGCGCCCCTCCCGAACATGGCTCCCCCATTCACCCCTCGCCCTCCCCCTGCTTCGGCATCCTCCTCCTCCGCCCTCCTCCTCCTCCTCCTCCTCCTCCTCCTCCTCCTCCTCCTCCT
>CAUYUJ010001670.1:0-57469 GCA_963575745.1 Prorocentrum cordatum
AATGACGATGGAGCAGTGCGGCGAGAACAAAAAAAACACTCGAGGAATGCTGTTCCTGGCAGTTCCGGGAATATGTTTATATGTCCTGAGACCGGGAGAGAGCTGGACAACCAGAAGAAATGAGGAGCAGGAAGGTGATAAGGCGGACGAGAAAGGGTGAGACGCAGTTTTTCAAGCCTCTTGGGGTATGCTTTGGTGTATCTCGGGGCCTTTTTTGGCCTCTTGGGCGGCCTGGGCATGTGGAGGGCCTCTGTGAGCTTTTTTTCGCCTCTCGGGGTCCGTGCCGGAACTCTTTTGGACCGTTTTCGGTGCCTCTTGTGTCGTCTTGGGGCCCTCTTGGGCCGTCGTGGGGGCCGCTTGGAGCTCTCTGGGGCCGTCTTGGTGCGGTGTAGGAGGCGTCGTGGGCCGTCTTGGATCGCTCTGGGGCTGGTTTTGGGCCTCCGTCCGAAAGTCAACAAGATGTCCGGGGTCGCCGCTGCCGCCTCGGAGGCCCTGGAACGCCGAAACCCTGTAAAAACATAAGGAAAGTGAGCCCCGGAGCTCCCATGGAGGGCGCAGGTCCACTCCTGGCGGCCTCCCTCGGAGGCCCTGGAACGCCGAAACCCTGTAAAAGCACAGGGAAAGTGAGCCCCGTGGCCCCCATGGGGGTCCGAGGTCCCAATCTGGCGGCCCCAGGTCCCGTTCCCCGGTATATATCCGCCGGCCCCCTTGTGGGGCCACCAGGCTGTAGGCGCGGGTTCGCAGCTTCCAGTACCAGTTGTAGCTTGTAGTTTCCAGTGTTACAGTTCTGCCTCTTGCTGGTTACTGTAACTAGTTGATTGACCGCGCGAGGGGGGGGAGGCCCAAACATGATTTTTTAGCACCCCCTGGGCGCGTTGTCTGAATTGCTGGGGGGGCTCGAAATCAACACCACTCACGCAGATCCGCGGGGTCAGGGTCCAAAAACACAAGGGATTTGCCACATTTCTGAAATTCGGTGCCACCCCTCACGCAGATCCGCGGGGTCAGGGTCCAAAAACACATGGGATTTGCCACATTTCTGAAATTCGGTGCCACCCCTCACGCAGATCCGCAGGGTCAGGGTCCAAAAACATGAGGGATTTGCCACATTTCTGAAATTCGGTGCCACCCCTCACGCAGATCCGCGGGGTCAGGGTCCAAAACACATGGGATTTGCCACATTTCTGAAATTCGGTGCCACCCCTCACGCAGATCCGCGGGGTCCGGGTCCAAAAACACATTGGATTTGCCACATTTCTGAAATTCGGTGCCACCCCTCACGCAGATCCGCGGGGTCAGGGTCCAAAAACACATGGGATTTGCCACATTTCTGAAATTCGGTGCCACCCCTCACGCAGATCCGCGGGATCAGGGTCCAAAAACACAAGGGATTTGCCACATTTCTGAAATTCGGTGCCACCCCTCACGCAGATCCGCGGGGTCAGGGTCCAAAAACACATGGGATTTGCCACATTTCTGAAATTCGGTGCCACCCCTCACGCAGATCCGCGGGGTCAGGGTCCAAAAAACACAAGGGATTTGCCACATTTCTGAAATTCGATGCCACCCCTCACGCAGATCCGCGGGGTCAGGGTCCAAAAACATAAGGAATTTGCCACATTTCTGAAATTCGGTGCCACCTCTCACGCAGATCCGCGGGGTCAGGGTCCAAAAACACAGGGAATTTGCCACATTTCTGAAATTCGGTGCCACCCCTCACGGACATCCATCGCAAGGCGTGGTAACCCGAACTGCGAGTACTCCCTCGGCCCTTTAATCCCAAGGTGTGGTAACCAAGCTCGTAAACCATACACGTCTTACCAATCGCCCTGTGTGGTAACCCCTCTTGTGATCAGTTGGTTTTGCCGATTGCGAATCGGCCTCGCATGAAGTTCCGATACTGCTGCGCGACAGCGCCAAAACCTCATGACTTAGCTCTTCCATGGCCCATTCTCCGAGAGAGGGGGCCGGCGGCAGGGGGCGAAGCCCTTACGGATATATATATATATATATATATATATATATATATACATACATACATACATACGAGTAACGACCGCTCTGCGGTTGATCGGGAGTTTCTGTATATAGTTGAGGGAACGCGCGTTTGTGGGCGCGCGCTTCTGGGCGCTTCTGGGCCGGAGGGAGACGCTGCGCTCTCGCGGAGGTCAAGATGGCGGTCGCAACAACGTCAAGCATTCTGGAAACAAAAACTCGCAGCTTGCGCTTCGCTGTCTTGCCTGCCACGTGCACTCTAGCAGAGGCCACCAATCCCGATGGATCGCGCACCCGTCTCCATTGATCGCGATCCCGCAGCTGCACTTGCCATCCACTCCCGCGCACGGTGCCCCAGTCAAGGGCCGGACGCAGGGAATCGGGGCGCGTGAAATTCCAAGGACTTCGCTAGAACCTCCCAATCCGTCGCTTGGGATTCGTCGGCGGATCCAGCGGATCTGTGCGGAAACGGTGCCGGAGGCCGCTCTGGGCTCCTCTGGGCACCTCCCCCGGGGCCGGTTTTGTGAGGATGTCTCAAGCGAGGGCGCCGGTTTGGGATTCGTCGGCGGATCCAGCGGATCTGTGCGGAAACGGTGCCGGAGGCCGCTCTGGGCTCCTCTGGGCACCTCCCCCGGGGCCGGTTTTGTAAGGATGTCTCAAGCGAGGGCGCCGGTTTGAGATTCGTCGGCGGATCCACCGGATCTGTCCGGAAACGGTGCCGGAGGCCGCGCTGGGCTCCTCTGGGCACCTCCCCCGGGGCCGGTTTTGTGAGGATGTCTCAACCCTGAGGTTCGATACCGGTAAAAATAGCAGTTGCAGAAAATATCTGCAAAAAATACCGGTTGTGAATCATATATGCAAAAAATAGCAGTTATGCGCATTTTTATATCATGTTGAGCATATCTGTAAATTCATAAGAGTCCTAAGTCATATCTGCAAAAAATAACAGTTATAACCCATATCTGCAAAAAAAAGCAGTTATGGCAAATATCTGTAAAACATAGCAGTTAACAGTCAGATCTGCAAAAATAGCAGTTATGACAAATATCTTTTCTTAAAATAGCAGTTAGGAGTCATATCTGCATCATGAGCCGTCTCTGGGCCATCTTGAGCCGTCTTGAAGCAGTCTAGTGGGCCGCAGGTGAAACGACCCTTAAGCCTGCCCATCGAATCCGATGAGTTTCCGATGCACTACCAATGAGTTTCCGATGGTGTCCGATGAGTTTGCACTGCGTACGTATCAAATAATGCCCGATCACGTGGTACGTGTTGAACACTGCCACGAGGCCGTCGGGTACACCGCTGCCCGTAGGCGGCGCGGGTTAAGACAATTAGGGACGCGGCTCGTTAAATAAACGGGCGCCGCGCTTAACATGAAAAAGTAAGTGAAACAGTGAGCGGGGCGAGAGCGTCATTTTGAAAGTACCCGCCCTCCATCCGTGTAGTGGTTCACTGCCCCAGATGCCCCGAACCCTACTGAGGAGGAGGACGGGCGAGGAGGAAATGGCGGAGGAGGAGGAGGAGGGCGGGGGCGGACGGCGCGGAGGCGCCTCGCGCGATCAAGGTTGAACGCGCTACGGGGGCCCATCTCGGGCCCCAGTGCTCGCGGGCACGGGGCCGCGGCGCGAAATCTCGATGTTCGGGGACGAACGCCCCACGCGGTGTCGGAAACCATCGTCCGACGACGACGACGACGACGACGACGACGACGCCTCGCGAGGCGTCGTCGTCGTCGTCGGCGTTCTGGCTCGATCGATCGCGATCGGCGTTCTGGCTCGAACGAGCATGTTGGGCTATTTCGAGGCCACTAGGAAGGTCAACCTTCCTCCGCGCGCCCAGTTGGCGCGCTTCCGCGGGGCGCGCGCGATGGCACCCTTCGAGGTTGCCACGCCGCCCGCGACCCCGCGTGCGGGGAAGTCGGCGGAGCCGCCGACGCCCCCGACGACGGCGGCGGCGTCGGCGGTGGAGAGCGTGGCCAGCTCGGCTGCGCCCACGCCGCAGCCAGAGACGGCGCAGGAGACGGCCTCGCCGCCGCCAGAGACGGCGCAGGAGACGGCCACGGAGGCCATCTCTACTCGTCGTCGTCGTCGTCGTCGTCGTCGTCGGCGGCGTCCTCCCCCGTCTTTCCGGCACCGATGGCGACAACGATGACGACGACTACGACGACCACCCATGGGTGGTAGTCGTAGTCGTCGTCGTCGCCGCCGCCGCCGCCGCCGCCGCCGTCGTCGCCGTCGTCGCCGTCGTCGTCGTCGTCGTCGTCGTCGTCGTCGTCGCCAGGCTGCCGACGACGGCGCGACGCTGGTGCCCGCGAACGAGACGCTCGAGCAGGCGTTGGCTGGCGTCGTGGACCGCCGCCGCCCCGCGCGGAGGGGGGGCTCAGGGGTGGGGGGCTCGCCGACCCCCCCCGCCGTCGACTATCTATTCATCGGATCGATCTTCGGAAACTCATCGAAACTCATCGGAAACTCATCGGAAACTCATCGAAACTCATCGGAAACTCATCGGAAACTCATCGGGAACTCTTCGGAAACTCTTCGGAAACTCATCGAAACTCATCGTAAACTAATCGGAAACTCATCGAAGCCCATCGGGAACTCATCGTGAACTCTTCGGAAACTCATCGAAACCTCATCGGAAACTCGTCGGAGACTCATCGGATCCCAATCGGAAGATCCCGATGAGCTCCCGATGAGCTCCGATGGGGCCCTGGACGGGGCCCTGGATGCATTCCTGGAGGGAGTTTCGGTGAGTTTTGAATCAGCAGCGCCCCGATCTATGTGTCCGTAAACGTTTTGGCTCCACAAGTTCAGTGGGCACCAGCTGCCAGATGCCATGCCCGACGCTCGGCCCTATCCGACGATCGGCTCTACCGTATGGCTGATGATGGCGCCAGCGACGGGTCCGAGTCGACGACCCGCGCCGTGTGCACGGACGTGGAGTTGCTGACCAAGGTGCTGCGCCCTGTCATGACGAAACCAGATTTCGTGGTGTACAAGAGCGACCACTCCTCCTTCCCTGTGTCCAGCGACCAGGCGCCCTTAAGTGCCGACGCTGCGGTGCTCGTCGCGCAGTCGATCAGGCAGCAGGCAGCGCCGAACTTGAGCGTCGGCAAGGTCGCGTGCGAGAACGCGATCGAGTTCTTGGTCACCGAGAAGGCGAGGACAGGAAAGCCGCCCTGGAGTTTGTTCGAGGGCGATTCCAAGAAGCGCTACGTGAGGGACATGACGGCTAGGGTGCGCACGCTGTGCATGCACGTGGGGTCCTTCTACCGCCGCAAGCTCGGCCCCCCTCAGTGGTACAAGGCCGTCATCGCGGAGCGGGGCTACACCGACGGCATCAACCTGAACGAGGATCAGGACGAGGAGGAGGACGACGCGGACGAGGAGGACAGCGCGCCCGTCAGGCGAAGGCCGTCAATGCGAGGAGGTTCAGCGGCAGGGGGCGAGGACGAGCCCGAGGGCACGGGGGCCGCGAAGAAGAGGCCCGCCGCGGCCAAGCCTGCAGGTGACAGCGCAGGTTCCGAGGTGCAGTACGTCTACAGATTCGACGAGAACAAGAACTCGGCAGTGCGCATCCAACCGAGCACGCGGCGGGTGGAGCTTTGCGACAGCTCGCGGTCATCCGACCAGGGCGGATTCATGGTTGTCACGTGGGCCGATGGGAAGGAGTGGCGCTACCCAGAGGCGCTGCATCAGCAGAAGGAGAAGCCGAAGAGCGCCAAGAGTGGACTTCCTTCTAAATACTTACCTGACGGCTCAAAGGTCTACGTCGAGCTGAAGAGAGATCGGGATCCGAACCACAAGCTCATCCTCATCATGCGCAAGCTCAAGGACGGCACCAAGGAGCAGCAGACGCAGGCGACCACCAGGCACTTCGACAACGAGGAGCATGACGTCAAGGTGATGACCGAGCGGATCTTAGAGATGTTCGTCCGCGACCCGAAAACTACGAAGCAGCAGGCGATGGCGGCGAAGATGGACCTCGTCAAGGAGATCGAGAAGACTGTCGAAGCGATCTGCCAGAAGGAGGCCGAGAAGTTGGCCAAGCAGGAGGCCGATGCGGCGGCGGCGCCCAAGCGGGGCGCTGCAGCTCGCAAGAGGCCCGCCGCCGCTAAGCCCGCCAACGAGGAGGCGGCGGCCTCCGACGCCGAGGCGGCGTCGGGCAACGGCGCGGGCGAGAACGCCGAGGCGGCTTCGGACGGGGAGGTCTACACGGCAGGAGAGGGGGAGGCAGACGCTGCTGCAGGAGGCGCGCCGTCCACTCCCGAGCAGAAGGGCAAGGGCAAGAAGCGCGCCGCACCAGGCTAGATCTCGACTTCGAAGGTCCCCATCCAGCGCATCGGCATCGAGAAGGGCATCACGGGCGCCAAGGCTTCCAAGTCCGCGCAGGGCACCTCCCCGCAGACTGCCATCAAGGGGCCGACGGGCACGCTCATGGGGGACGCGCGCAAGCAGCTGGCGGAGGATGACTCGTCAGACGGTGCCGGGTAGACTGACGGGCTCCGACTTCAGAGAGCCACGATCGGAAAACATGTAGCCCACTCCGCCCTGGCCTCTCGGACCCCCGCCCTCCGCGGCGATCCGACTCCCTCGACTCAGCGATTGCGGGGGTCGCGAGGATAACTCAGCGCATGACGCGACGTGGCAGTGGAGATAACCGCGGCGAGTTTCCGAGGTCGCGAGGATAACGTTGCGCATGGCACGGCGTGGAAGCGGAGATAATCGCGATGAGTGTCCGATGAGTTCCCGATGAGTTTCGATGAGTTTTCCCTTCGGCTCCGATGCGTTTATCGATATATATATATATATATATATAGATGTGTGTGTCGGCGAGCCCCCCACCCCGCCGCCTGATATGGGAAACTTCATTGTCGGCGTCGTCACGTCGTTGTTTATTGTTATTATTGTTATCGCGTCAACATCTGACATCCTACCCCTCCCTCCCATCCCTTCCCATTGCGCTACTTATTTGTCCTCTCACCGAATCGGGTGTCGCATCTGACCCTCATGCATAGCAGGAAGAGGAGGAAGGATGCCTAGGGCGTTGCCCACGGCGGGTTCTCCTGGAGGCCTGGCACCTCGGGCTGCACTCGGCGGGCGGGTTCACCTGCGGGCCTCAGTCCTCGTGCGGGTTGCCCTCGGCGGGCGGGTCCTCCTGCGGGCCTGGCACCTCGTGCGAGTTGTTTGGGTCTGTCGCCTCAAGCGGGTCCTCTGGGGTGTGGGGCGACAAGAGCGGGTCCTCTGGCGTCGGTGGGATCGTGGTGTAAGTTGGTGACGTCATCACGCCACTGGCCCAGCGCCTCAAAGGCCTCGCGGGGCTCTCGTCTTGCTCCTGGAGCGCCGAAGCCTGCGAGCGCGGGCTGCTCGTGTCGGGGTCGAAGCTGCCGCCGCTCTTGCTCTTGCCCTTGCCCGTCAAGCTGCCGCCGCTCTTGCCCTTGCCCGTCGAGCTGTCGCCGCTCTTGCCCTTGCTCTTGTTCTTGCCCTTGTACGTGAGCAGATCTGCCGCCACCACGTCGGCTTCTGTGATGTCGTCGGTGTAGCGCTTGTCGTGCAGCCACGATGGGAGACGGCTCAAGAGGCTAATCTCGTCCTGTGACAAGATGCTGAGCTTGTCCTTGCCCTTCTGCGCGTCGCTGTTGCCCTTGCCCTTCTGCTTGCCCTGCTGCGTGTCGTCGTCGCCCTTCTGGCCGTCTGTCACGAACTGGCAGGGCTGTCCGAGCTTGATCGGGCAGCTTTCACGTGGCCTCCCAGAGACACCCTGGTAGACTCCGCAAATCAAGCATGCGAGTGCCGAGCTTGATGCCGACCGTGATGCCGACCGTTGGCAGTGGCCGTCGTTGGGGCCGTCGCCGTCGCCTTCGTTGGGCCCGTCGCCCGTCTGGCTCTTGGGCACTCTGCGGTATTTGAGCGCGCGCGGGCTCCAGGGCTCCATATCAGGCGCGTGTGGGGCCCAGGGATCTAGTAGCCGAAATAGATACGGACGGCAGGCTTCGCACCGAGGCGAGAGCGCCCCCTCGGAACGGCCGAAGACGGTCCGAGTGGCCTCCAGCAGCCGTTCGGGACGATGCGGGCGCCCTCAGACTTGCCTCCAGCGAGGCGCGGCAGTGGGGGGGGGGCACCGAGACATCCTCGATCCTCGATTCTGTGTTTCGGTTGTTGCCTTTCGGGGCCTCCTGGACCCCCTCGCGCCTACGGCTGGATCCGCCTCGCAATTCAAATCGAAGCGCCCTCCTGGGACACAACTCGAGCCTCGATCCTCCATCATCGACTCTCGAGTTTGACGGCCGTTTCGGGCCTCGAGGGGCCTCCTCGTGCCTACGGCTGGGTCCGCCTCGAAATTGAAATCGACGCGCTCCTCGGGTAAAAAAAACACCTCGGGTCTCGATCCTCGATCCTCGACTCTCGAGTGTTTCTGTCGTGTTGGTAGTATTGATGGAGGGGAGGGAGCATCCCCCTCGCCGATACAGGACGGCCTGCACGTCGAGGACTTGCCCGACCGCCAGGACAGCTGGTCAGAGCGATGGGTCCACAGCACGGACGGTGCAGTCGAAAGCTGCCGTGGGAGGGGGTGAGGTGGCGAGGAAGGAGGTGAGGGTTAGGAGGTTGATGAAGGGGGAGGGAATGAGGAGTGAGGAGGAGATGTGGAGGGCTGAGACCGCCCCTTCCTCCCGCCCGATACTCGGGTGGGGGGTTCGGACATGGGTGCGTGGGAGGAGTCGTGGCGACGGTGGTTTTCGCCGTCGGCAGGACACCCCGCGTGCGGATGAGGGCGCTGATGCACCGCCTGAATCATCGTCGGCGGCAGCGGCATCGTCGGCAGGACCAGCGCTGGACGGCGTGGCGAGCATCGGCCTGCAGCAGGCGAACCTCGGGGCCATCGGCCTGGCCCAGGCCGACACCGCCGCGCTGGGCATCGCGCAGATCGACGGGGCGGCGATCGGGCTGGAGCAGGCGAACCTCAAGGGCCCCGGCATCAGCCAGCTGGGCGACACCGCCGCGGGGCCGAGCGGGGCGTCGCTAGGCGTCTCGCTGCCTGAGAACCCGTCCGAGGGCTCAGGCGGGCTGCAGCTCGGCTTCCTGGCGAAGAGGCTCAACGAGTTGGCGATGGGCTGCGAGACGCCGCCCGCGACCAGGGCGCAGGAAAGCCCCGACGACGAGCAGCCCGATAAGGTGATCGAGGAGGCGTGGAGGACGAGGATCGCGAAGTCGAGGACGGCGATTGCCAGCAAGTACGACCCGCTCAAAAGAAGAGGCAGCCCCCCTTCCCCCCCATCAGCAGCCCCCACCCCACCCCCCCCCCCACCCCCCAAGCCAGCAGCCCCCCCCCCCCCCCCCCCCCCCAGCCACCCCCCACCCCCCCCCCCCCCCAGCCCCCCCCCCCCCCCCCAGGCCCCCCCCCGCCCCCCCAGCCCCACCCCCCCCCCAGCCCCCCCCGCAGCCCCCAGCCCACGCCCCCCCTCCCAGCCCCCCCCTACACCAGGCCCCCCCGTCAGCAGCTCAGCCCCCCCCCCCCCCCCCCCCCCAAGCGCAGCCCAGCCCCAGCCCCCCCCCCCCACCCCCCCCCCCCCCCAGCCCCCCCCCAGCCCCCCTCCAGCCCCCCCCCCCCTCCCCCATCCCAGCCCCCCCCAGGGCCCCCCAGCCACCCAAGCGCAACCGAGGCAGGCGAAGTACAAGAATGCGCAGGGCCACATCGGCAATGAGAACTGCATCCTCGAGTGGGTCGACAAGCAGTGGAACGCCTGCCAAGAGCGCAGGTTGGGAGCGACGACGACGACAACGATGACGACGACTACGACGACCACCCATGGGTGGTCGTCGTAGTCGTCGTCGTCGTCGTCGCCGCCGCCGCCGCCGCCGCCGCCGACAGGTCTAAGAGGAAGACCAACGCGGAGGCCCACCTGGAGTGGGGGACCCACGAGCCGTTCGAGGTCATCGCAGGCAAGGAGTCGGGGGTCGGCATCACAGAGACGGGGGCGATGGCGGCACTGAACACAGTCTTGGCGTGCCAGAAGCTGGGGTACCCCTGGGTGCAGTGGAACAGCTTCACCAAGCGCGCCGAGTACCTCTACTGCAAGTCGGGCTTCAAGAACAAGTTCGAGACGGCGTGGACGCAGTGCCAGGAGCAGACGGGCGTGCAGGACGACCTGGCGCTCGACTTCCTGAAGGGGGGGGGGGGGGGGCGCGACACGCTGGGCGGTGGCCAGCCGAGCCAGGCTCAGACGGGCGCAGCCGCGCAGCAGGAGAGCGAGGCCAAGCAACAGGCGGCGGACGAGAAGAAAGCCGCCGCCGTTGCCAAGCAGAAGGAGGTGGAGGCGACGAAAGCAAATGAGGCGGAGGAGAAGCAAGCAAAGGCGGCGGAGGCGAAGGCTAAGGCAGCGGTCAAGGCCGCTGCACGGAGCACCAAGCGGACGAGGGGCGACCGCGGCGGCACGGCGACGCCGCCACCTGAGCCAGCTGGCGACGACGCTCCCCACCCGAAGCAGGCCAAGAAGGACGCGAAGAAGAAGCTCGACGACTTTCGCACGCTGATTAGCCTGTACGGACAGGAGCTCACGTCTGGCAAGATGATCTTGCGCAACATCGGCACGGTGGCATCGTGGGAGCCCTTGGCGGACGAGAGGATGAGCGGTGATCTCCGCAGGGCAGTCGAGGCGCTGGAGAACACGAGCACCACCAACGCGCTCGTGGCGCAGCTGGTGACGCAGAAGTTTGACGCAGTGAGGGCATACGTCGGGGAGGCAGATTTCGACAAACAGATCGACCAGATCACGTCGATCCTCAAGCCCAAGGTGGATAAGCTGAACGCAGAGGTCGACGCCTTGAACCAGATGCACGCTCTGGTCGTGAAGAAGGCACAGGGCGGCAGGTAGTCGGAGGCAGACAGCACGACGGCCTCTTGACGAGGCCTCGAGGCCTCTTGACGTTCGGCTGCAGTGCCGACCAGGCCTCTTGACGAGGCCCGCCGACCAGTGCCGCGTAGTTAAGGGGGGGAGAGTTGGGAGGAGAGGAGGAGGAGGAGGAGGAGGAGGAGGAGGAGGAGGAGGAGGAGGAGGGGAGGAGTAGGAGTAGGATGAGGAGGAGGAGGAGGAGGTGATGAGGAGGAGGAGGAGGAGGGGGAAGGGGGGTGGGAGGAGGAGGAGGAGGAGGAGGAGGAGGAGGAGGAGAAGGAGGAGGAGGAGAAGGAGGAGGAGAGGAAGCTGGCGGCGGGCCCGCGATTCGGGGTACACTGAACAGCCTGCTGCGGTGAGACAGCAAGCGCTGTGTAGGGAAAAGCTCGATCGGATGCGAAAATCTCGGATCGGATGCGAAAATTCTGAACTCGAACCCGATCGGACCGAACAATTCGGGCCCGACCGCGATCGGAGGCGACGAAACCACCGATGAAATACCGGTGAGTTTCCGGTGAGTTTCCGATGAGTTTTGATGAGTTTCGCTCAAACACTATAAATTCACAGGGATTGTAGCGACGAGTTTCCGATGAGTTTCCGATGAGTTTCCGATGAGTTCTGATGAGTTTTAAATATTCAGAATTTTGTGTTGCGCCGCTCCGATCGCGGTCGGGCACCCCCCGTTTCGGTTCGGAGACGCCTCGGGTGGTCAGTTTCGGTTTCGGGTGCGCTTCGGGTGGATCTGGCACGGGCCCGAGGGGTCGCTGCGGCACCTCGGCGAGGCGCAGCTGTCCGTGGAGCGCCCGTTTCGGTTTCCAGGGCGTCTTGGGGGCGCCGGTACGGGCCCGACGGCTAGTAGTTGCAGCGCCAGGGGGCGGGGTGCAGGGGCCCGTAGGGTTCGGCTCGAGGGCGGGCTCCCAGTTCCCAGGATACACGCGCCAGGTGTCGTAGCACCATGGCTGGGGAATCGTGGGGCGAAGACTGGCAGGCCGAGCAATTGAGAGCAGCTGAACGCAAGCAAGCAGGCAATGACTTGCTTAGTTATATTCTTGCCATGTATGCAGGGTCGAGGCCAATGACAGCAAAGGACGCTTGCATCATAAGCTGGTTCGCTAAGGAAGCTGGTTGCGAGGGCGGCGTGTGTGACCTCGCTCTGCACCCGAAAAACACAGGCGGCACGTATCAGAGAAAAATGGACTCAACGATTCCCCGAAAGCAAGATAGCGATTACTACTGGTTGGACATTCCAATATATCAGAAAGGTGTTGGTAGGACAACCAAGAGGATCCCCATGCTGCCATTGCATGAGTCGTTGCAACACGAGTGTGAAACTACTCGGTCCCTGGACCCTGGGCCCCTGACAAATGATGCGGAATTTCAAGAGTGGCAGCAAATATACAGGTGGCACCCTGGCGTTCGCGCGTGCAGGCCAGATGTCCCGCTTTTGTTATCGCTGTACGCCGATGGTATTCGTTTCACTAGGAGCGAGCGAACTGGAAAAGCAGACTCGCTGCTGGGTTTCTTTATGCATTTAGTACCGCAGTCGCGGAGACATTCGGTCGCATTCTTAAGGAAATCTGAATTCTGCAGGTGCGGGTGCCGAGGGTGGTGTAGCCATTACCCTGTCATGCTCGTGAAAGCATGGTCGATGCGGGCGTTGATTGACGGCCGATACCCCTCGGCCATGCACGACGGCTCACCGTTTGTCACGGGTGATCACAGGGGTGATTTGGCGGGCATGCCTCTCAGGAGAGGCGTTGTGGTTTGGATGAAAGGCGACTTAATGGAGCAGGCTGTCACGTTCGGTTTGCGGGGTTTGGGCAGCATGTTTTCCCCGTGTTTTATGTGCAATTCGCTGCTCGAGAATTTACATGACTATGACCCTGTTGAGTTGGACAGTGACCACTGGGGCCAGAAGTCAGATTTGGATGATTACGAAGTTTCCTGTCAGCGGCTTGAACACGTCGTTGTGCTTCACACCGAAGCCGATCGACTTAAGGCGACACCGACGCGCAAGCGCGGCCACGCAAGGTGGCCCCCGAGAGCGCGCGGTCGCGCCACGGAGCGCGTGTGGCGGAGAGGGTTGTGACGGGGTGGTGGGTGGTGGCGTTCTCGGGGGTTGCCCGCCGTGGTCGCGCAGGCGCGTCGGTTTCCGACAAGGTTTTTACTGAGGGTAGGCTGTGCTGGGATCGGCGGAAATCTGGATCCCGTGGGAGGGCGCTCCTAAACGATGTTCCGTCACTAGGTCTCAAAGCTGGTGATCGATTTTCCGTCACTAGGTCTCAAAGCTGGTGATCGATTGACGCCGTCCGAGCAATTGTGCGATATCGGCGATGTCTCCGCTGCCTCGTTGCCCCTGGTCGTGAGGCTTTGGCGCGCGACCTATCGCGGCCAGGCTTGCATGGACCCACTGCTGAATCGCAACCCAGTGTTTTCGCCCGCCCTGTATACGTCACCGTCCCTCACGTTCGCGTTAGACGTGCTCCACATTCTGCACCTGGGAGTTCATGGCCGTTGTATATCCGCAGTGATCTGGGCAATTCTGGATGTGAATGTTTTCGGGATCCCAGGGCCTCATCAAGACGTCGTTGTCCCAGCCTCTCTGGAGCGGCTCTCGGGCATGCTGAACGATTGGTATGACGACACGGATGTGCCGCAAAACTACAGAGTGCATGAGCTATCAGTGAGTATGATCGGCACGAGGGACTTCCCAGGGCTAAAAACAATGGGGTCCAAAACAGACGCGATCCTCCCATGGGCTTTCCATTTGTGCGAGACGTTTTCTGCCAGCATGGGGAAAGGGTTTGCGCTCGCTGAGGCGTGCAGAAATTTGCTGGCGTTCATGCAACTCCTGAAGGCACCACCCACCATCGTCGATAGGGAGACGGGGTCCATGCTGCTGGACCTGTGCAAGCAGCACAACCATTACATGGCAGAAGCAGACGTCCCCCACTTGTTCAAAACACCTCGTGCGCCGTTCCTTGAGGCACGGCAACCCGCTTCGGTGCGCCACGTTTCTGGATGAATCGTTGAATCTGCCAGCGGCAGTGGCTGCCTCGAGCGTGCATCGGTCAAATTGGGAGAAACGGCTCTTTGAACGCGTGTCGTTGCAAGGGAATATGGCGGTTGGCCAGCATCGTTTTTTCTACGGCGGCGGGGCGTAGCCAGCCCCTCGCCATCGCGCGGGGCATGCTCGGCGCCGATGTGGCATAGGCGGTGCGATTGGTTCTCGTGAAGACATGGGGAGGGAGGGCGGGAAACGCGACCACGATTCACAAACCATCCCCCCCCATCTCCCTCCGTTCGGGGTGATTCGAGGTGCGCTTGCGCGCCGACACCGCCAGACCCCGACGAACGCGGGCGCGCGTGAGGAAGCCACAAGCGAGAGCGTGATTTCTCGTCGGAGTCCCGATCGCCATAGGGAGGCGACGGCTTGCGGCGTCTAACGCGTGGTGGGCCGCCCCGCTGCGTTACAGCACAGCGGTTGGTCCTCGGACCGACGCGCTGTCCGCATGGTGCTCCTCCAGTCCCCCGTGCACTTTGCATTGCGTGGTCGCACAGCGTCAAGCAAGAGCATCATTTTGAGACGGAGCCGCCCCCCACCCATGTAACCGCTGCAAACGCTTAAGAAGAATGCGCGCGGCACCAAAGCGAGAGCCCCAAGTTCAAAACCAACCGCCCTCCCCCGATGAGTTTTCGATGAGTTTCCGATGAGTTTTGATGAGTTTCGGATCGGTGGCGCAAATAATCGCGCTGCGTGGGCACAGCGACGTCGATGTGTTTCGAGGCGGGCGCTCGGGCACTCCAGCCCAGGCGGGATCGTGGACATGGCTTGCCCTGCCATTCGTCGAGCTTCCCAGGTGGCCTGGGCCAGCGTTGCCCGTGGTGACGTTCTGGCTCAAGCATGCGTGCATCGGCAGAGCGTTGGCCGAGTGCTGGCGCCGCGTCTGGGCCGCCCTTACCCATTGGCCATGAAGCGGCCAGCCGCTGCCGTGACGAGGCCTGGCGCCGCGTCCACCGCGGTTGGCGTCCCATGTTCGTTCGAGGCGATGGCGGTGCAAGCTGGTCTCTCCGACAGCGCATCGCAGGGAGAGATCATCAGGGTGGCTGAGGCGCTGACACGGGAGTTCTGGTCGTGCCCTCGCTATATGGACGCAGCGGAGACGTTCAGCGGAAGCGGCAGGCTCGCGCGCTGGATGAGACGGGCTGGCCCCCAGTGCCCAGAGTTCGACAGGTACGGAAGGGGCGAGTCGGAGGGCGTCTGCACCCTCGCTGGCATGGCCTTTGCGTGTCGGATAGTGCTGAGCATCAAGCCGAAGGGGACGCTCGTGATTGCCCCTCCGTCCCGTGAGTGGGCAGGCGACACGCTGCGCATCAACGGGAGGGGCGACCTCGTCAATGGCAAGATATCGGCCGAAGGCATGGAGGCGAACGACCTGGCGCTCGCAGTCGCGCACTTCATCGCCATGTGCGTCGTGAAGGATGTGTTCTTCATGGTCGTGATGCCGTTCGACTGCCAGTCGTTCTTCGAGTGCCCAGCGGTCAACAGCGCCCTGCGTCTGGGCCGCGCCGCCATCGCCACGACCTACCAGGGCAATTGGCAGAGGATCTCTACGAACAAGAGGACGCTGGTGAGCTCGAACATCGCCGAGGACAAGATGGCCAGGCTTCTGTGCGAGTGCCCCCGCCCAGACTCGACCCACATCGACGAGGTCAGTTCGTGCGGGAGGGGCGTCGTCAAGTGGAGCGACGGCACCTACGAGCTCAACGAGTGGACGTTCTTCTACGACGGCTTCGCGAAGGAGCTCGTGGCGGTGGTCGCGGCAGCCGCCGAGTTGCCGCATCCAGTGTTCGAGGCAGTGTTGGTCAATGACTCGGAGTCGGACTAGTGCTTGCGCCGCCCGAGAGTGCACGCTGTGCGATCCGTCGCCGATGCGGCCGCGCGCTGCAGACTGCGTGCCATCCGTGCACGACCGGGTGCGTCTCACCGAACGCAAGCTCTCCTCCAACTCGAGATTCAATACGCGCTTGCGCGCTGACTCCGTCGACGGCCAATGGTCCGACACGTTGGAGCGGCGACGGGGCGATCGACAGCGTTCGAAACTCCTACCAGAGCGACGGAAATCGGCGCGGCACGGTCGAGATGGGAGAGTAGCATTCATATTGAATAATTGTAGGAGAAGGAGGAGGATGATAACAGGAGGAGGTGGAGGAGGAATGCGAGGGGGAGGGGGATGGGGGAAGGGGGAGGGGGACGGGGGAGGGGCGGGAGCGTTCGGGAGGGTGAGCGGGGGAGAGGGTGAGAAGAGACGCACGCCCCCCCCGCTCGGCCAGCTTGGGGCGGGCCGTGGATCCAGCTCTCGGTCCTCCTCATCTCCCCCCCGCCCTCCCCTCCTCTTCCTCCTCGACCTCGCCACTTTCCTCTTCCTCGCCTCATCCTCCTCATCTCCCTCATCCTCGTCCGCCTCCTCCTCCTCCTCCTCCTCCTCCTCCTCCTCCTCCTCCCTCTCCTCCTCCTCCTCCTCCTCCTCTTCGCCCTCCATATCGTTCCCGTTGTCGTTGTCGGCCCCGCCATCTGTCTCGCCCCATCGCTGTTTCAAGCCCAGGCCCAATGAAGCGGGAACGCTCGGAGACCTCCCCCCCGACGCAGCCCCAGGTCGGAGAGTCCGCAGCCCCAGCCAGGGGCTAAGATTAGCTTTAGATTGGCGTGTGACGCGTGGCACCTGCTCTGGGTCGATCGCTTCGAGGTGACTCGCTCGCGGCCGCTGACCGAACAGGAAACTGATGACTAATAACGACGACCACGATCACGATCACGACGGCGACGACGACGACGTGACCCCATAGGAAACAACACTATATCGCCCCCGCCCTGCTCTACTGCGCCGCCCGTCGCACCCGCTACCAGGGACCACAGTGCACGGTGGCACGGCTCAGTTTGACATCATCGACGGGGTTCCAATCTTGCTCAGCCCCGAGGAGAGGGCCAGGTGGACTGCTATGCAAATGCACGATTATGCCGAACGTGGGCACATGGCCGAACATATCGAATGGCACCGTACCCGAGAAGGCATAGACGGTTTGGTTTGGGACGCAATCGATGATTTCCACGCTGAGCTGATTAGGAGGTGGGGGCCCGAATTAGAGTCAGAATTACTTGGCTTCGTTCGAGCTCTCGAACATGAGATGCCAGATTTCCCACCGAATCAGGGGCTGGGTGGAGGCGACGCCGCCTCGAGTCATAGCGCCCCGCCCTAGGAGCAAACGGCGCGTGGAACGGGTCGCGGGTGGAGGAGGACGCGTTTGGAATGCCGGGCAGGGGGGCCCCCGTTGCCACCGCATTCGGCCCCCGCACACGTCCAAACACATCTCCCTCCACCTGCGACCCTTTCCTTGCGCCGCCCCCGCGTGCTCGGGTGCGACCACCGTCTCGAAAGCTGGCGCGGGGCTGAAAACAACTCTGATGCGCCCCTGGGTCCATGGACTCGGCGACGAGAATCAGATTCACGCGCGCTCGGGGCCGCCCAGGTCCAGACCTACTCGCACTCGGGCTCACTCACACTCAGTTCAGACCGCTCGAATGTATATCCACTCACATTGGGACTCGCCCATGTTCAGGCCCGCTCACACTCAGGCACGAGCATCGGAAACTCATCGAAACTCATCGGAAACTCATCGGACACTCATCGGAAGTCAACCGAAACCTCCACCATCGTCGCAATAGGGGTGTCGGCGGACACGCGTAGCGCAACCCATTTGAATCGGGACGAAAGTTTTCCCAGTGGCCGTGAAGCCGAACACGCTTATAAGTATCGGGCGGGCCGAGGCGCCTCGGGCAAGCCGAGGCGAAAACGAGCGCTGCCAGGCGCCCACGAAAACCGCATCGCTGGTGTAGGCGCTGGCGTCGGCGCTGGCGTTCGCGCTGAAGGTGCTGGTGTAGGCGCTGATGTAGGCGCTGGCGTATGCGCTGGCGTAGGCGCTGGAGGCGCTGTAGGCGCTGGCGTTCACGCCGTCTATGGCCACTTAGCGGTACTGCTCGCCTGCGTCCTGCCACGACGCCGCGCTGTCCAGGGACTGCGCATTGGCCTCAGCGTCCTGGCCCTGCTGGCTGCTGCGCTGGTCCTTCTGAGCCTGCTTCGCCTGGAGCCCCGCCGCGTAGCCGATCTTGTAGATGTCGTCGACGTTCAAGCCATCGATCTCGCCCAACGTCATATTCGTCTTGAAGGCCTTCGCCGCCACCCAGTCCTTGATGCTGGCGTCGCTCGCTGGCGTCGAAATTTCGATACTGCTCTGCTGCTGGCACCGCCCTTGGTTGTAGCCCTCGTCCTCCGTCGCTGGCTTGCCCACTGTGGGTGGCTCCGTCGCCTGCTGGTCCGCCGTCGCCTGCTGGCCATCAGTGGGCCCGCCCGTGCTGCTCTGCTCGTTCTGTTCAAAATTGCAAGAAAGTGGATGCGTGTCGTTCATCACGAGCGCCGACCTGTCGTTGATGATCCAGTCGTCGCTGAGCGGGTAGTTGTGGCACAGCTCGGGAACATGTGGCATCACATCCCCTGGGTGGGGCATCTTCACCAACCAGAAGTCGATATTGCCGCCCTCTTCAATGAAGCTGAGCGAGCGCTTAGCCTCCTTCTTGGTCTCCTCGACCGTCGGGAACTCGCCAGCGTACGAGCCCGTCGTCATCGTTCTCACGTAGAGCGGGAACCAGCTGCCATCTTTGCCCCACTCGTGTGTGAAGATTGGCACCTTCATCATTTTCTGATCCTCCTGCAGAATCCAAGCCGCCATTGCGCTGGTGCTGCGCGCGGTGCTGCTGGTTGCGCTGGTGCTGCGCTGGTGGTTGCGCTGGTGCTGCGCGAGGTGCTGCTGGTTCTCGTCGCGCGCGAACCTGCTGCTGGTCGCGCGAAAGGCTTGGGCCAGAACGGATGCGGGAGGACGCTGGACGGGGGCTCCACTGGGCTCGGCACTAGCCTACACCGCATTGCATAGCATAGCATCGCGACGACTACGCACCGCCCCGAAACTCATCAAAACTCATCGGAACTCATCGCAGAATGCGCTCGCACTCGGACTCGCTCACACTCTGACCCGCTCACGTCCAGGCGCGCACTCGACGCCCTCAGGCCCGTTCAAACCCGCCAACGTCAGCACGCAGACTCATTCACGTTCAGATCCACTCTAAACTCAGAACTGCGACCTACCCGATGAATACGACTCCCCTCCCTCCCCCACCCTATTTAATTAATGTTTACCTCCGAACTGTTTAGAGTGCTCTGCGCGCGCGCGAGATTAATATTTCGCGCGCGCGCAGCGGGCTCTAGCACCTTCACGACCTAGAATGGGAACCAGTGCGCGACGGCAGCGCCGATGAATGCCGATCACGCGCCACGCTATGCTATGCGACCTCACTATTTTAATGTTGCGCGGTGCCCGCAAGCGTGGGAGCACCCGCGGACTGCACTTCTCTGCAGAATTGAAGCCGTCGGGTTTCTGGCTGACGGATGGCATCCCATATTACAACACTCACTGAACTGAACGTTTGGAAAAATGATAATTTTCAAAATGTAGCTCCCGTCTTAGCGCCGCGGACATTCCTACCGCCTTAGCGCCGCGGACATTCGTAGTTACATGCATGGGCATGATCAAGGTATATCTGTTAATCCAAGATATATATGTTAATCCAAGATATATCTGTGCATCCAATATATATATGTTAATACAAGATACATGTTATAATATATGTTATTTTTTTGCATGTGTCATCATATCTGTTATTTTTTTGCAGTTGCAACATATATCTTTAATATATGTTGGCGTTGTGTCCATCATTGACAACATGATCATATCTGCATTTTTTTGCAGTTGCCGCCGTATCTGTATTTTTTTTGCAGTTGTAAGGCGCACCTTTAATTCTTATAGGTTTAGAACCTCAGGGAAGAAGCGAGGGCGCCGGTTTGGGATTCGTTCGGCGGAATCTGTCCGGAAACGGTGCCGGAGGCCGCTCTGGCTCCTCTGGGCACCTCCCCCGGGGCCGGTTTTGTGAGGATGTCTCAAGCGAGGGCGCCGGTTTGGGATTCGTCGGCGGATCCACCGGATCTGTCCGGAACCGGTGCCGGAGGCCGCTCTGGGCTCCTCTGGGCACCTCCCCCGGGGCCGGTTTTGTGAGGATGTCTCAAGCGAGGGCGCCGGTTCGGGATTCGTCACCGGATCCACCGGATCTGTCCGGAAACGGTGCCGGAGGCCGCTCTGGGCTCCTCTGGGCACCTCCCCCGGGGCCGGTTTTGTGAGGATATCTCAAGCGAGGACGCCGGTTTGGGATTCGTCACCGGATCCACCGGATCTGTCCGGAAACGGTGCCGGAGGCCGCTCTGGGCCCCTCTGGGCACCTCCCCCGGGGCCGGTTTTGCGAGGATGTCTCAAGCGAGGGCGCCGGTTTGGGATTCGTCACCGGATCCACCGGATCTGTCCGGAAACGGTGCCAGAGGCCGCTCTGGGCTCCTCTGGGCACCTCCCCCGGGGCCGGTTTTGTGAGGATGTCTCAAGCGAGGGCGCCGGTTTGGGATTCGTCACCGGATCCAGCGGATCCAGCGGATCCAGCGGATCTGTCCGGAAACGGTGCCGGAGGCCGCTCTGGGCTCCTCTTGGCACCTCCCCCGGGGCCGGTTTTGTGAGGATGTCTCAAGCGAGGGCGCCGGTTTGGGATTCGTCACCGGATCCGGGAAAACGAAACCAAAGAGAAAAAACAAAAACCAACAAACCAAGAAACCAAACCAACAAGTGCACAAACACAAAACGAAAACAACAACAACCAACCACCAAAAAACCACAAGAACAATAGCCAGCGGAATCCGTCCTGGGGGGGGTGGAAGAGTGTGGCGGAAACGGTGCCGGAGGCCGCTCTGGGCTCCTCTGGGCACCGCCCCGGGGGCCGGTTTTGTGAGGATGTCTCAAGCGAGGGCGCCGGTTTGGGATTCGTCGGCGGATCCAGCGGATCTGTCCGGAAACGGTACCGGAGGCCGCTCTGGGGTCCTCTGGGGCTCATCTGGGCCTCTTTGCTGTCCCCCGGGCCGGTTTTTGCGAGTGATGTCTCAAGCGAGGGCGCCGGTTTGGGATTCGTCACCGGATCCAGCGGATCCGTCCGGAAAGGGTGCCGGAGACCGCTCTGGGCTCCTCTGGGCACCTCCCCCGGAGCCGGTTTTGCGAGGATGTCTCAAGCGAGGGCGCCGGTTTGGGATTCGTCGGCGGATCCAGCGGATCTGTCCGGAAACGGTGCCGGAGGCCGCGCTGGGCTCCTCTGGGCACCTCCCCCGGGGCCAGTTTTGCGAGGATGTCTCAAGCGAGGGCGCCGGTTTGGGATTCGTCGGCGGATCTGTCCGGAAACGGTGCCGGAGGCCGCTCTGGGCTCCTCTGGGCATCCCCCCCGGGGCCCGTTTTGTGAGGATGTCTCAGGCGAGGGCGCCTGTTTGGGATTCGTCACCGGATCCAGCGGATCCAGCGGATCCGTCCGGAAACGGTGCCGGAGGCCGCTCTGGGCTCCTCTGGGCATCCCCCCCGGGGCCCGGTTTGCGAGGATGTCTCAGGCGAGGGCGCCGGTTTGGGATTCGTCACCGGATCCAGCGGATCCAGCGGATCCGTCCGGAAACGGTGCTGGAGGCCGCTCTGGGCTCCTCTGGGCATCCCCCCCGGGGCCCGTTTTGTGAGGATGTCTCAGGCGAGGGCGCCGGTTTGGGATTCGTCACCGGATCCAGCGGATCCAGCGGATCCAGCGGATCTGTCCGGAAACGGTGCCGGAGGCTGCTCTGGGCTCCTCTGGGCACCTCCCCCGGGGCCGGTTTTGTGAGGATGTCTCAAGCGAGGGCGCCGGTTTGGGATTCGTCACCGGATCCAGCGGATCCAGCGGATCCAGCGGATCTGTCCGGAAACGGTGCCGGAGGCCGCTCTGGGCTCCTCTGGGCACCTCCCCCGGGGCCGGTTTTGCGAGGAGGTCTCAAGCGAGGGCGCCGGTTTGGGATTCGTCACCGGATCCAGCGGATCCGTCCGGAAACGGTGCCGGAGGCCGCTCTGGGCTCCTCTGGGCACCTCCCCCGGGGCCGGTTGTGTGAGGATGTCTCAAGCGAGGGCGCCGGTTTGGGATTCGTCACCGGATCCACCGGATCTGTCCGGAAACGGTGCCGGAGGCCGCTCTGGGCTCGCTCATTATGCACATCTCCCCCGGGGCCGGTTTTGCGAGGAGTCTCAATCGAGGCGCCGTGTTTGGGATTCTCACCGGATCCAGCGGAATCGTCCGAAACGGGTGCCGGCATGCCGGAGGCCGCTCTGGGCTCCTCTGGGCACCTCCCCCGGGGCCGGTTTTGCGAGGATGTCTCAAGCGAGGGCGCCGGTTTGGGATTCGTCACCGGATCCAGCGGATCCGTCCGGAAACGGTACCGGAGGCCGCTCTGGACTCGTGCTCTTCGCGCCGGGGGTGAGGATGACGTGAGTTCCACAGAAACTCCCTCAAATTAGATCTGCAGGCGTCGGCAAGGAAGTCCCCACACGCCCCAGCCACCTCCATCACATCCAGAAACCGACCCCGCCAGTGAAAGGGCCATCACCCAGGGCAGTTCTAGCCCTCACCGAGGGCAGGTGGCAGTCAACTGTTTTAAAATGCCGTGACGCAGCCAGTTGGCACGCTGAATCTGCTGTAGGCTG
Organism: Prorocentrum cordatum; assembly: GCA_963575745.1. Classification (NCBI taxonomy): domain Eukaryota; class Dinophyceae; order Prorocentrales; family Prorocentraceae; genus Prorocentrum; species Prorocentrum cordatum. The sequence continues at coordinate 22,574 of CAUYUJ010001670.1, forward strand.
GCGCAGTCTCTGCTGGCGGGCCTTCCGGCTGGTCTGGGCAACAGTGTAATGATTCGGCTGGCACCGTCTGCACTGGCAGGCGTTCATCCTTCCCCACGCGAAGCTTAAACCTCATGCCCCACCCCTCGCCAACAAGGTCTTCGTCGCGGGTCTGCGCTGACTGCGTGAAACTGCAGCGCGTTCTAGGCTGGTTGGCTCGCACAACCTCGGAGGCGGCCCTGGTCGAGGGCTGCCCGTCCTGGGGCGTTCATTCTCCTGCTCCTCCACCCCCAGCTCACTGAACTTCCAACGACCTGCACCACCACCTCCTCCAGCCAGTTGATACAGCGTGCGACTAGCCACACAGCGATCTCCTGCTGCTGAAAAGCTGTGGATAAATGCAGGTGCTCCACCTCCACCACCTCCTCCAATGCGTCACCTGCCACCTTCAAGGTGTTGCGCCCTTACCGCGGGTCTTGGAACTGATAAGAGTGCAAACGAAGCCATATCGAAATACTTATAGCGGTGGGAGCGCGATGCAAATACTCACATGTCAAATACAACGACTGCACAAAGAGCGCATGCGGTGCAACCTATCGTGAAAAGCCCGCGATGCAAAATGGCCTCTCTGAAAATATTTCCGGAGAGGCTTCTGGGACCGCCTAAGCATGGACAGACTGGACAACAAGGCACACACGCAATGTCGCAACGGCGCTGGCCCCTCCCACCCCGCCCAACTCCACTCTCAGCCCCCCCGCACCTCCAACTCCCACGACACAAATAGAAATAGCCAACGCTTGAAAAATGGTGCACCTTGGGGGACCTTCTTTGCAGATGGCGGTAAGACAGAAGATGCTGATGACGAGGTTGATGACAATGACGAAGTGGATTATGATGGCTGCGCTGTGACACTGCGGTGGTGCAAGAAACTATCGACCTGCCTCTTCGCACCTGCTTTGAAACGCCGAATGTAGAACATCTGTCTCCATGTATGCACTACCTACATTACATCTGTTTCCAACAGCGCGGCATTCACAAAATTGATCGTCACGCGTTCACCTTGGCTTCGCAGTACATTCAAAATAGGTTGTCTACGTTTCTTCTTGGATCATGCCAATGGCTTGGTGGCAAAAAATATGCAACATGTGAGGAACGTCGTCTAATTTATCACACAACTTGCCCTACGCGCCGAACAAATACAGGTAAGATGGTTGTGGAGACGACAGCAACAACTCGAAGCTGTGGTACATCAAAATATTGGTTGAGATCAACGTCATCCCCCGGCTCTTCTGCAACCAGACTTTGAGCTTCAGCCTGGCTGTGGGTTTTCGAAGATGTCGTGGGCAGCGCCTCGGGACCTCCAATTTCCTCCTCGGCATGCTCTGCAAGAGTTTATCTTCTATTGTCTTCAAACTGTTAAGTGGCAGCTGATACGGTATGAGATTGACCCTCCACGTGATTAGCGTTCTGCGACAGAGACGGCTCACAAATAATGCCAGCCGCACGTGTTACAAATGTATGATACACATGTGTATAAATGTGTAACAGAGAACCCAAGAGAATACCCCCCCAGGGATAGTAAAGTTCGGGGTTTTCGGGGAGATAATAAAAGTTGCCCGCCAGAGCCAGCATAAAGAGATACCAAGAGGAAAAAGCCAAAGATATCTTGAGGATTGTCTCGATTGAGACATCCTCAACGAATTCCTTGTTTCGCTTGAGACATCCTCGAAATATTTGTCTGTTTCGCTTGAGACATCTTCGAAGTATTGCTTATTTCGCTTGAGACATCCTTGAGGGAGGGGGAGGAGAAAGAGCAAGAGGAGGAGAGGAGAAGGAGATAGCAAAAATCCAAATTTTAAAACTTATTAGATTCAATGTGTAAACGCTTGCTGAACATTAAAATTTTCATCTGCTCGTGTAGGGTAGCTCACGTGCCTCGTTTTCCCAGGGTAATCAAACCCAGCGATAAACAAGTTCAGGGCGCCAGTGGGGGAGGAGGAGAAAGAGATAGAGAGACAGAGAGAGAGAGAGAGAGACAGAGAAAGAAAGAACGAGAGTCAGAAAGAACTACAAAGAGGCAGAAGGACATCGGTTTCGCGAGAGACATCCTTGAGGGAGGAGGAGGAGAAAGAGCAAGAGGAGGAGAGGAGAAGGAGATAGCAAAAACCCAAAGTTTAAAACTTATTAGATTTAATTTGTAAACGCTTGCTGAACATTAAAATTTTCATCTGCTCGTGTAGGGTAGCTCACGTGCCTCGTTTTCCCAGGATACTCAACCCCAGCGATAAACAAGTTCAGGGCGCCAGAGGGAGGAGGAGGAGAAAGACAAAGAGAGACAGAGAGAGAGAGACAGAGAAAGAAAGAAAGAAAGAGAGACAGACAGAACTACAAAGAGACACAAGGACATTGGTTTCGCTTGAGACATCCTGAAACAACGTGTTCGCTTCGCTTGATGTTGTTATCTCAACATAAGAAGGAAGTAACCTCGATGGCGAACTTTTCCCGTGATAATGAAGTTCGGCCTCCGCGCCTCGCCCCCGACCAAACTCTTATTGGTCGACGATAAAAATCTCTAACGACTTAAGGGGGGGGGGTACATTATTATCGTGGGTAGGCGGTTATACATGGATATCTATATATATACACATATGTATGGATACATATGTAGATATTGATACATATATAGATATGTGTGTGTATGTATGTATGTCGGTTGCCACGGGCAACAAAACCTCCAAGTTCTCAGAAAAGAGTACAGGTGTAATCGTCTCAGATGGCCTGGGGATCCAGATTTTCCCAGCTTGCTGAATATGAACACTCTGCCGGGACTCTTTCTGAAGCGTCCTCTGCGTCAACCTGATTGTGCAGCTCAAGCCGAGGATTGTACGATGCAGCGGGTGCGATGAGACCACTGCTCGGGACAATGACAGGTAGGACTAATCGATGTGTAAGAAGATGCACACTATCCAAGGTTTTCGCTTGTCCAAGAGAGCTGCCTGCTCTCTTGAGTCGCATTCTGCCCATGGAACGCATAGTTTCGAAAGTGGGATCTTTCGATTGTGAGCCTGAAAATGTGCGTTTACGATATCGTTCCCTTAGTTTCCTGAAGGTGCTTTTGTAAACCACTCCATGCCAATATTGATTGGACTGTAACTTGCTCCATTTAGGACTGTGCTGTTGATGATGGACGTTTTGCTGAGCTGATGATTGTTCAGGTGGGCGTAATACTGCCAACTTGAGTCCACATAAGAAAACTGCTGGAAGGTGCATTGCCAGATTGAAGTACGATTGTTCTCTTCATTTGTTTGAGATCATCTCCCCTCGTCCAGGCGGCGCATGGTCGGCAGCACGATTGCCGTCGCAGGTCACCTGTAAGGTATGGTGAGCGGCGGCGTGGTAGGCCTGGCGATGGCCTGCGCTCTGCTTTCGATGCGCCCAAAACGCTTGGGCAGTCAAAAGACTCCTCCTCCTCCTGCTCCTCCTCCTCCTCCTCGTTCGCGTCCACGTCCTCATCTTCCTCCTCCACGTCCTCCTCCACGTCCTCCTCCACCTCGTCCTCGACCTCGTCCTCGTCGTCGTCCTCGTCCTCGTCCATGTCCTCGTCCTCCTCCGCCTCCTCCTCACTCTCCTTCTCTCTCATTCGCTCCTCCTCCTCCTCCTCCTCTTCCTCCTCCTTTTCCTCCTCCTTTTCCTCCTCCTTTTTCTCCTCCTTTTTCTCCTCCTTCGCTCCTCCTCCTCCTCCTTCTCCTCCCCCCCCCTTCCTGGACGCCCTCGCCCCCCCCCCAGAGAGTCGACGAGCCACGGCCGGCTCGAGCAGGGCGCCAGCGCCCCGGGCAGGCGGGGGCAAGCGGCTCCTTCTCCTCGCGCAGCCGCGCCAGCGCCACGGCGGGCGCATCTCCGGGGGCCCCGCCGGCCTCGCCGTCGGCCTCGCCAGGGAGGCTGAGGACGGCAGGATGGACGACGCCGCACGTCGTGGCACACGAGACCGAGGTGCTGGGGAAAGTCCTGCAGGGTAGCCTCTTGAGCCACACTGGGCGGGCCCCCTGGATGGGGATGAGGGCCTCTCTTTCTCCTCGTCAGATTATGGCTCCCTTGTTTCGAGGAGGAGGGGGGGACGGAGGAGGAGGAGGAGGAGGAGGAGGAGGAGGAGGAGGAGGAGGAGGAGGAGGAGGAGGAGGAAGAGGAGGATAAGGGTAAAGAGGAGGAGGAGGAGGAGGAGGAGGGACAAGAAGAGTACGAGGGAGAGCAAAGAGAAGGATAAGGAGGAGGAGTGTAAAACCAAGAAGCATCAATGATGTCGAAATTTACCCTTCCTCCAAGTTTCCTCTATGTAGGTGCATACATGTTCTCTTCACTGCGGAGAATGCCCAATTGGAAGACAACAAACAGTCTGATAGTCTTCAATCGTGCCAGAATGCCATTCCGTGGGACTTCAACGAAGCGAGCCAACGTGACTGATGCGTCCTGACAATCCTAAACCGTGACAGAACACCAAGTACTTCAACATCGCGAATCAACGCGACAGTTTCGTCCTGACAATCCTAAGTCGTGCCAGAACATAACCCTTTGGACTTGAACCATACGAACCCTTAAAACTTGTGTGCGCTTTCGAAATGAGAGCGCGCGGCACAAGGCGAGACCCACATTTGGACAACCATCCGCCTTCCATCCGTGATGCTGCTACAAATTTGAAGATTCAAGCTCAGAAATGATGGTGGGATCTCAAGCGAAACGCCCGGCCCGTCCTACCGAGACGTCTGGGGATGCGACAGGGAGGAGTTGTTAAAAAGGAGAAGGGGTGGACGAGGAAGATGAGGAGGTGGAGAAGGAGAAGGAAGAGGAGGACGAGGACGACGGAGAGGAGGGAGGAGGAGGAGGACGAGGAGGAGGAGGAGGAGGAGGAGATGGAGGAGGGCGACGGGCAAGAGGAGGCGAGGAGGAGGAGGAGGGCGAGAAAGAGGAGGACGAAGAAGGGCAGCTCGCAAGCGGCGGCGTATGAGCCGCAAGCGATACTCTGAGGCCTCCGTCCGAGTGGCCTGGCGGGGGGAACCACATCTCCAACGTATGGACGAAAACACATTGGATTTGTTCGTCGTTTTCGGCATCCGGGGGCCCTCGCAGGGATCTGGTGCCGCAGACAAAAACAATCTGGAGCGAAAAGCTGGTCCCGTGGAAACGACCCAGGGCTCCGAGGAGGAGGACTGCAACGGCTGAAGAAGAGGGGGGGTAAGATAACGCTTTTAGTGGAAGATCCTACATCCACCCCTTTTGTTGTACCTTCACGGATGGAGGGCGTGTGGTTTTCAAAATGTGGCTCTCACCTGAGCGCTGCGCACATTCGTTCGAAAAGTGTGCAAGAGCTTCACACATGGAGGGCGTGTGGTTTTCAAAATATGGCTCCCACCTTTGCGCCGCGCACATTCGTCTTCAACGTTTGCACGAGCTTCAAAATGTGGCTCTCGCCTCAGCGCCGCGCACATCCGTCCTAAGTGCTTGCAGCAATGTCAAAGAGTCTTCTGGCTGACGTCCCAGAACTAATGTTTTGGCAAGATGCAGCAAAACTGTCAGGGCGCAACAGTCACGCACATTCGAAGTGTTGAAGTCCCAGAAATGGTGCTCAATTACAATAAAAACACGAAAAAAATAACATCAAAGAATCGTAAAAGAAAACAGAAACAACATAAGAATATGTAAGGAGGACAACGTAATAAAACAAGGAAATAATAAAGGAAAGAAAAAAAGAATGAATAATGAAAAAAATTGGAAAAAACAAATAAAATCAAAAAAAAAAAAATGCAGCAAATGCAATAATAAATAAATAAACACGTAAAAGAAAGAAACCATAAGAGCGAATAAAAATAAATCATAACCAATAAACATTGGTTTCAGTCACCGCATTTGAATGAAGGAACAACAGTGAAAGGTGAAAAAAAGCAAGGAGAGAAAAAATAAAGCCGAGCTGTAACAGAAAAAAATACAAAAAGGAAAACGAAACAGAAAGAGCAGCGAAAGTATACCGTAAGCTGACTGCATGGAAGTAAACAACAGGACTGGGCAAGAGCTAAAAGATAAAGTGGCTCAAACGTTGTAAAAAAGAATCGTAGAAAAATCGTCAATTCAAAGACGAAGACGAATCAAAACCGTCAAGACGCAACAATAACGTTGATTCGCCGCGTTGAAGTCCCAGGAATGGTATTTTGGCGCGGTTCCGGATTTTCAAACGGTTGTCGTCCAACGAAACACTTCACACAATAAAAACGAGTCCTTCTATGGCACTATGAACAGGGAATGTGGAGGGAGGGTGTAGTGCAACATCGTACATGAGTCTTGGGTTTACACCGATCCTCCTCCTCCTCCTCCTCCTCCTCCTCCTCCTCCTCCTCCTCCTCCTCCTCTCTAGCCGCCAGCTGTTCATGCCGAACCGCTTTCTGACAGCCCCCTGGCGAGGAGGACGAACGAGGACAAAGACGGCAACGACTGACGATGAGAGATGGTGCCGATGATGATGACGACGACGATGACGACGATGATGATGATGATGATGATGATGATGATGATGATGATGGTGATGATGATGATGACGCTGATGCTAATGATGCAGATGCTGATGATGCTAATGCTGATGGTGATGATGATGGTGATGTTGATGAGTATGAACATGATGATGATGGTGGTGGTTGCGGTGGTGATGATGATAATGATGTTTATGGTCATGATGGTGATGATGGTGATGCTGATGCTGATGCTGATGTTGATTTTGTTGATGATGATGAGAATGAGGATGATGATGGTGGTGGTGATGATGATGACGATGGTGATCATGATGATGGTGTTGGTGATGATGGTGATGGTGATCTTGATGATGATGAGGAGGAGGAGGAGAAGGACGAGGAGGAGGAGAAGGAGGTGGAGGAGAAGGAGCAGGACACGGAGGTGAGCGGAGGAGAGCGGAGGAGGAAGAGGAGGAGGAGGAGGAGGAGGAGGACGAGGAGAGCCGAGGAGGAAGCAGAAGGAGGAGGCGTCTGCGCCCGAGAGATCGGGCCCCGCCACGCCAGCCTCGCGCGCCTGGGCCAGGAGCTCGATGGCCTCCTGCACAGCCACCTGGCGCCGCTTCAGCACCGCGGCGGCCTTGCCCGGTCCCCCGGCCGCGAGCCCTGCTGTGCCCGCCGCATCCTCTCTTCCATCGGCGCGTCGACATGCCGGCTAACGCTCTACCTCATCATCCTTCTCATCCTCCTCCTCCTGCCAACACCATCCTCCTCCTCATCTTCATTAACATCATCACCCTCCTCTTAATCCTCCGCCTCCTCCTCCTCCTCCTCCTCATCATCATCATCATCATCATCATCATCATCATCATCATCATAATCATCCTCCTCGACCATCGAGGCCCGAGAGCGCCAAGCAGGCCTTCGCGGGCCCGAGGCCTCCTGGCCATGTGGAGCTCGATGGTCAAAGGGCGATCGAAGTGGCCAAGTAAGTGGTCGGACTGCCCCCTCTCGTGTTTGTTGCAGTGCTGCCCCCGTGGGGCGTTCCAGGGCCACGTTGGTCAAAACGCTCGAGTGTGCAACGTGATTCGTTCCTGCCTCCTCTGGACTGCTTTCAACTTGGCGCTGCAAGGTTTAAAAGCCCTGGGACCGCACCGAGGAGGCCCAAATGTGCGCGTCTTCTTCCGCGCTCTTGCAGCTTTTGCCTGGTGTCTGGCCCCTCCTGCTGTCGTTCGTCCCTCTCTCTCTCTCACTCTCTCTCTCTCTCTCTCTCTCTCTCTCCTCCTCTCGCCTTTCCCGCTCCGCTGGGCCGTCGGCCTCTCCTCCCCCCCCCCTCGGCGGCGGTCCCTTGCTGGGGGCGCAGTAGGGTGTGGGGCCTGGTGTCCGCTTGCGGATGCCAGGCGCGCGCGCCTTGCTGTGGCCTCGGCCCGGCATGGCGCCTGCTCCCCTGTTCCTGCTCCTTGGGCGTTGCTACTTGCGGACGGGCCGATCGTGACACCAGATCTCTCCTGTGCCTCGCCTCCTCGAGGCCTGTGACGGGCCTCATCGGCGCGGGCTGCGCACTAGCAGACCCCGTGCATGCACGGGGCTGCCGCCAGCGCCTCTCGTGGAATGAGGTGCCGAGCATCGTGATGTCAGAGTATCCCCCCCTAGTCCTCCCTAGTCCGACCCTCATTGGACTCTTGCTGAGCGCCGCCACCGCTGCCTCCTCCTCCTCCTCCTTCTCCTCCTCCTCCTCCTCCTCATCATCATCATCATCAGCCGCAACATAATTATCGTCGTCATCATCATCATCAGCATCATCAGCATCATCATCATAATCATCAGCAGCATCATCAGCATCATCATCAGCAGCAGCATCATCATAATCACCATCGTCATCGTGATCACCACCATACTCCTCCTCTTCATCATCAGAATCACAATCACCATCACCATCACCATCATCATCATCATCATCATCATCATCATCATCATCATCATCATCATCATCATCATCATCCTCAAAATCATGATCATCATCATCACCACCGTCACCATCATCATGGCTATCATCATCCTAATCCTAAGCACCGGCACCATCATCATCATCATCATCATCATCATCATCATCATCATCATCATCATCATCATCGTCATCATCACCACATATAATCACCATCACCGTCATCGTCTTCGTCATTATCAGCATCATCATCATCATCATCATCATCAGCAGCAGCATCATCATCATCATCATCATCATCATCATCATCATCATCATCATCATCACTATCATCATCGTCATCGTCAGCATTACCACCATTACCACCACTAGCATCATGATCATAATCAGCAGAATCATCATAATCATCAGACTAATCATAATCATAATCATCATCACCATCACCATCATCAGCAGCATCATATCATCATCGTGCTAATCAACGTCCTCGTCGTCATCATCATCATCATCATCGTCATCATCATGGTCACCACCATCACCATCATCATCATAACTACCATCACCATCATCATCATCGCCATCATCACAACCATCATCATTATCACCATAATCATCATGTTCCTCACCATCTCGTCATCATCATCAGCATCATCAACAACCTCCTCCTCAACAGCATCCCACTCCTCCTGCTCCTTATCCTCATCCTTCTCCTCATCATCCTCCTCGTCATAATCCTCAGTATCCTCCTCATCGTCATCCGCATTCTCCTCCTCCTCCTGCTCGTCCTCCCCACCTCCTCCTCCTCCTCCTCCTCCAACTCCAACTCCAACTCCTACTCCTACTGCTACGCCTACTGCTACTCCTACTGCTACTCCTCCCTCTTTTCCTCCTCCTCGTCCCGCTGATCCTCATCCTCATCCTCAGTCTCCTCAACAACATCGACATGATCATCAGCATCATCATCATCCTCATCATCATCAGAATCCTCATCATCCTCGTTGTTCATCACCAGCATCCTCCTCGGCATCATCATCCTCGTTCACCTCCTCCTCATCCTCCTCCTCCTATTCCTCATCCTCTTCGTCATCATCATCACCATCATCATTGAGATCAGCATCATCGTCATCATCACTGAGATAACCATCATCACTAGCGTCATTATCATCATCATTACCATCATCATCGCCGTCATCAGATCACCATCAGCATCATTATCATCATCAGCAGCATCATCACCACCATGATCGTTATCATCAGCATCCGCAGTTTCATCATCCTCATTCTCATCGTGATCATCAGCAGCATCCTCATCATGATCATCACACAACTCCTCCTCCTCCTTCTCATCACTATCACCCTCCTCGTCATCACCGGCATCATCACTATAATCATCCCCCTCGTCATCATTGCCATCATCAGTACCAGCATGATCCTCCCCCTCCTCATCAGCATTATATTCCTACTCATTATCACCATCAGCATCATCATCCTCATCCTCCTTCCCCTCCTCCGCGTCAGCATCATCATAATGCTTGACATCTGCATCCTTCCCCTTCATCACCATCATCACGTTAATCATCGCCATCACCAGCATCATGGTTATCACCATCATCATCAACATCTTCCTCCTCATCCCCCACACCTTAGCATCCTTAAGATCATCATCAGCCTCATCATCATCGTTCATCCGCAGCACCCTTATCATCGGTATCCTCAAGATCGTACTCCTCCCCCTCCTCCTCCGCCTCATTATCAGCATCATCATCGTCATCCCCCTCTTCATCCTCATCATCGTCATACTCACCATCCTTACCTTAACTTTCCCCATTACCATATTCCGCCCCATCATTATCATTATCAGCATCCTCAACATCATCATCTGTACCATCGCCATCATCAACATTATCACACTTATCACCATCATAATGATCATCATCAGCATTTGCATCATCATCATGAGCATCACTATCGTCATCATCATAAACCTCGCCGTCCTCATCAGTATCATCGTCATCATCCTCAGCATCCGACTCATCCTCCTCATCATCATAAACACCATCATCATCATCAACATCGCCCTTCCCCTTCTCATTATCAACATCATCACACTCACTCTCATTTACCCCCTCGTCGTCATCATAAACATCACCATGATCATGATCATGATTATGATCATTGTCATGTTCATGATCATCATCATCATCATCATCATCATCATCATCAACATTATCATTACCATCATCCTCATCTTCACCCTCATCCTCAACATCCATCTCCTCCGTGTGATTTTCATCATCATCATGACTCAATCATCCTCATCATCCCCCATTCCATCGTCATCATCATCAAACTCCTTCTTGTCATAACCATCCTCCACCACCTCATTATCATCCTCCTCATCCTTCTCATCATCATCCTCATCCTCCTCTTCCTCCCCATCCGCATCCGCATCCTCATCACCCTCCTGCTCCGTCTCCTCATCTTCATTCACCTCCTCCTCCTCATCCTCCTCCTCCGCATCCTCCTCAACAGCATCATAAACATCATCATCATCATCACCATCAATACCATCATCATCACCGTCATCATCATCATCCTCATCATCTCCTCCTCCTCCTCCTTCTCCTCATCACCCTCATCCTCATCGCCATCACCATCAGGACTCTCCTCCTCCTCCGCCTCTTCCTCCTCCTCATCCTCCTCCTCATCATCAGCATCATAATCATATTTTCCTGATCATCATCATCATTTTCAGCGTCATCATTTTCGAAAAACCATATCATCGTCATCATCATCCGAATCCTCATCCTCCTCCTTCTCATCATCATCCTCCTCACCATCCTCAACAGCATCATCAGCATCACCGTCATGATCGTCGTCACCATCATCATCAACATCCTTATCATCATCACCATCAGCATCGTCGTGTTTGTCATCATCCTCATCATCATCACCACCATCATCATCATGCTCCTAATCCTCCTCCTCATCATCCTCATCATCCTCATCATCCTCGTATGACCATCCTGATCATCCTTATGATCATGATCATCAGCAGCATCGTCAATTCCTTATCCTCATAATTAACTCCTCCGTGTCGCACCCCGAAGCAAGTAGTGAGGGCTGACCGGGCGTTTCGCCTGAGACTTTCTTGCAATTTAGGGCCTTGGAGCTTGGAAACTGACAACAGCTTCACATGTGGAGGGCGGGTCGTTTGCGAACTGTGTCTCTTGCCTCACCGCCGCGCACGTTCGTTTGAAACAGTTGCAAGGGCTTCACGGATTTAAGGCGGGCGCTTTTCAGCATGTGACTCTCGTCTCAACGCCGCGCACATTCGTTTTAACGGATTGCATGGGCTTCGCGGACGGAGGGCAGTTCCTTTCCAGCATGTGGTTCTCGCTCTGGCGCCGCGCAATAATTCCCAGAGCTTCACGGATTAAGGGCGGGCGCTCAGCGCCGCGCGCATTCGTAAGACACTTCTGCAAGGGCTTCAAATATTTAAAGCAATTCCTTTTCAAACTGTGGCTCTCGCCCAAGCGCCGCGCACATTCGAAATAAACAGTTGCGAGAGCTTCAAATATTGAAGGCGGTTCCTTCTCAAAACGTGGCTCTCGCCTGAACGCCGCGCACGCTCGTCTTATAAACCTTTGCACAAGCTTCACGGGTTCCGACGTTAACATACAATCAGAAATTGCGTTTTGGAACGATTCAGGATTGTCAAGGCGCAACCGAGACGTTGGTTCGCGGTATTGAAGTTCCAGGAATCGTGTTCTGGCGCAAGTCAAGGTCTTCAAACGGTTGTCTCCCAGGGGGGGGCGCGAGTCAAGGTCTTCAACCGGTTGTCTCCCAATGGGGCACTTCCCTTAGTGAAAGTGAGTCCTTGTAGGGGCCTGTGGGAGGGAACTTGGGGGGAGGGTTCATTCAAACATCATTTTGGATTTAAGCTGGTCTCCTCCTCCCCGTCATATTTTTCCCCCTCCTCCTCATCATCATGCTCATCCTCCTCATCATCATCGGCCTCACCGTCCTCCTCCCTCTCCTCCTCATCATCCTCCTCATCCTCATCAGCATCTTCATCATCATTATCATCATCATTGTCCTCAGTGTCATCATTCCCCTCATCCTCCTCGTCCACCAATTTATCCTTGTCAGCATCACCCACATCCCCATCCTAATCCTTAACACCCTCATCAGCATCCTCATCACCATCCTCATCGTCATCATGATTATCATCCTCCTCGTCATAATTATTGTCATCACCAGCGTCCTCACTTTGATCCTCATCCCGCTCCTCCTCATCATCCTCCTCGTCCTCATCGTCCTTCTCATCCATACCATCCTCATCCTCCTCCACCTCATCATCCTCATCCTCATCATCCTCATCCTCATCATCCTGATCATCATCATCCTCACCCTCACCTCATCCTCATCCTCATCATCCTCACCATCATTACCATCCTCAAAGCTACCATGACCATCATCAGCAGCATCATCATCGTCGTCGGCATCGCCCCCAACATCATCATCATCAACACCATCACCACCATCATCAGCATCATCATCATCACTATCATCACCCTCATCATCATCCTCACCATCACTATCATCACCCTCATCCTCATCATCACCATCACCACCATCACCATCACCATTACCACCGTCATCTTCATCATCATCATCATCAGCGGCAGCAGCATCCTCATTATCATCACTATCATTAAAAGATTTATCATTATCAGCAGCATCTTCATTATCATCATCATCATTATCTGATTCATCATCACAATAATCAGCATAAGCATCCTCATCATTATCATTATCATCATCATCATCACAATCATCATCATCATCATCATCATCATCAGCATCAGCATCATCCTCATCATCATCCGTCGCCCCTCCTTTGACTCCTACTCCTGCTCCTCCTTCTCCTCCTCCTCCTCCTCCTCCTGCTTCTCCTTTCTCCTCCTCCTCCACCGCATCCTTTGCCCCCTCCTATGCCTCCTATGCCTTCTCCTCCTCCTCCTCCTCCTCCTCCTGCTCCTCCTTGTGTTCCGCCTCCTCCTCCTCCTCCTCCCCCTCCTCCTCCTCCAGCTCCTACTCATCCTCCTCCTTCTCCTCCTCCTGCGCTCCTTCGCCCCCTCTTCTGCCTCCTGCGACACAGATTGACAACAACGGGGGGTCAGTGAGCCTGCCCCCTACCGCTGCACACAGCTCGGGATCAAATCACGTCCGAGCTCTCAGGAACATAAGGATTGAGCTGAACCGAAATCCAGCGGCCTCGAAAAAACAGTCTCCTCTGGTCAAGGCCTTTGAGAACCCGCTTGCCCCAAGCCGAGGGGTGCCCACAGACCTGGCCCAGCTTCAAAACGCGCTGGGTGCTCATAGCCCCACACTTCACACAAATGGAGCCGCACGAATTATCGCCGCGCTCCTCACTAACCCACCTTCTCAGAGCGTGCCCCCCAGCGAGGACGACACGACGGTGGGGAGCAATCGGTGGTGGGGCGAGGGCGGCGGTGGCGGCCAGCTCGCTGGCCTGGCGCCGCGCGGCGCGAGCCGCCTTCATCTGGGACGCCGTGAGGCGCTCGGCGTCGGCGGCCGCGAGGGGGGCGACCCTGCCTACGTGCTCGCCCACCGCGCGCACGAGCCTCGAGAACTTCCGACACCGATCGCGAAGCACGAAATCCACGCGCCCCTGACCCGTTATCTTCTTCGCCCAGTCGTCGGCAAAACGATTGCCCGCGAGAAGGCGTGGGTCGATGGAAGCTCCCAGATGTCAGCATGGGCAGAGAGCAAGGCACATCATGCCTCCCGTCCACGCTTAACAATGCCTGAGAAAACAAATTCGCTGTCCGCGTGGATGGTGACGGGTGGCACGGCAACTCTGAGAGTGTTCAAAACCGCCACCAGCTCAGCACGATCAATGCACTGAATCGGGCCCTCGACTCCGCCTCCGAAGACAACCGAAACTCGAAAATCGTCGAGCGCCCTCGGAGGAGGAGGATCAGGATGCATGGCAATGACAGCCCAACCAGTGACAACAGCATTGGGCACATCGTGATCATACCTCGAGCCGTCAACGAACAAGTCCCCAGTGAGCGAGCTGCGCTCACCAAGGTAGAACTGCTCTGGCGCGGGCTCTGGCCGCTGCGGGAACCTGTCGAAAGGAAGAAGCACACGGCTGCCAAGCAACTGCACGAGCTCTGTGGGTTCCTGCGGCAGGACTCGACGGAGAGGGCCTGCGGGCTGCAAACTGGCAGAGACCAACCCGTCACACAACAGATGACGGTGATACAAAGTGCCAGGAAAACTTTGACAGATACGGCAGAGCGGGGACTGCACATATTTAGCCTCGAACATGCGCTGCTGCGTCCACTGGGCACCGATGACGACAGCACGAAGATAAGCCTTTTCATCAGGCGGCAGCGGCGAAGAGCGACCCAGCAGACCGAGGACTGGCTCGAGCAAGATGCCTGACTTGAGCTCGGGGCAGTCAAGCGTAGTGCTGATCTGCTTCCACTGCCAGGCCTCACAGGCCAAGTCGATGAGCTTCCTTAGCTCATGGACACAAAACGTGGCCGGCTGTATAGTGAGGCCCCAGGGGAAAATCCAAGAACTAAAACCGTTTGGCTGAATTCCCAAACGATCGAGCGTGGCCAGGTAGGCCGTGAAGGGCCCAGCAACAGATTGCCACGGACTGCCTTTGCTGGATCGGACTCGCTGCTGGGCCTGCCGAATCCCTTGAGTTATTATGTGCTGGGGGACCCACTGCTGCTTCCACGCGGCCAACATGGCGCAAAGCGGGTCGGCGGAAGCCTTAAATATAGGGTCCACCCGACTGCCAGGGGTGAGCGGGAGACGGAGCGTGAGGGAAGCGGAGCTGGTGGGACCCTGACTGCCTACCAACTGCCTAAGCCTCTGGAGCTCTTGCCCATTGGTCCCAGTGATACTAGTGCCATAAGAGACGCTGGTTTCCACGGTGGCTTTGACCATGCGAGCGACGAGTCGGCGACGTTTAGCTTTTTGCAAAATCTTTAAGCGCCTCGAACGGACGGCGGCAGCAGCCAAGCGCTCTCGCTTAGTGGTGCGATCCAACCTCCGCCCAGACCCAACATCAACCCCCAAGTTCCTCTCAGAGCGAGAGCGCTGCCCTCCCAGGCATTTAAGGCTGGCCTCTAAAGACGTCCTGAGAGGGGCTACACTACTCATGAAGCGCGTCTTTTCTTTCGCCACCAACAAGTCAACTTTTTCCAACTGACGAGCTAACTCGCAGCCTGCTGCAGTGAGATCTGCACGGACGCGCTCCTCTTCGCCGAAGCGCTGCAGACCTATATCATCCACAACTGTAGAGGGCGAAACTGCACGAGCAACTTTGCGCACCTCATCTAGGGGCTGTAGCAAGACGAGCTGCAACATCATCGTTGCGAAAACGCAACCTGGCTGGACACTCTGTTCTGAATGTATGGGCTCCGACACAAAAATGCCCATGTCTAAAATCCGCGGCTGACGATACAGCTTGATAAGGAGGTACATCAGTCTCATCGGGAACCCTGTGCGCTCTGCGGCGGCCACAAGGTGGTGGTGCCGAATGAGCTCAAAGGCCTTTTTGAGGTCCACCAACACCGTCCCAGACGCCATCCCTTGGCCATGAGCCCACTCGGCCCACGCGGCCTGCACCCAGACGCACTCATCTGCGGCCTTGCCGCGGGTCCCCCAAGAAAAGCTTCTAAAGTTTCTTCTCTGCCAATCCTGGATCTCGGACTTCCGTAAGCGACACAAGACCCTCGCGAGCACAGGCAAGAGAGCATTCGGCCGAAAACCTCCCAGACGTTTGGCCAAGAAGAAAACCTTGACCCACGCGGTGGGCCAGTCGAGCCTCAGCTCAATCAACTGCAAAAGCTCACAAAGCGCGTCCAGGCCCTCGAGGCCCAGGTGCAAAAAGTGCCGCGGGTTCACACAATCATAACCTTGGCCCGTGGTGGGCTTGTAGCTTTTGAGGACTGCTGGCAGCTCAGGGACAGTAGGGCGAGGAGGAGGTTCAAGGAGGGAGAGATCTGGCCAGGAAAGCTCAGGGTGAGGCTCTGAGACGCACCACCATGACTCCCATTCAACCCTGAGCTGCTCAATTTGTTCGGCTGAGCCTAAGGGGACGTGATCGACCGTCGTGTCGTCGGGCGTCCATCCTGTAGGCACCTTGGAGAAACTGAACAGAGCAGATGCGCCCTGCTCAGTGCTGTGCTTGTGAACCCAGTCCTCCCACCCCCGCTGCTTGGCTCGCTGGCTGGCTCGAACAGCGACCTCAGCTTGCTGCTGCGCAAGCGTTTTTTTAAACTTGCAGGTGGGGTGTGGAGAGAGGGAGGCTATGGAGGGCGAGTTTAGCAACATTGATCGCTAGCTGGCACTGGCGCGGCAACGAGATAGCTCGGCAATGGCGAGTGAGACGGCGCCTCCGAGTCACAGCATCCCAGCCGCCCTGCAGGTTGCCGTAGTCCAGCAGCGCATGTGCCAAACCTCGCCACCAGGTAGCTTCAGCATTCATCTGCGGAAAGGGCACCGAACATGGCCGCGGAGGTCGAAGAGTCTTTAGACGAGGTGCCTCTCCACGGCCTCGATAGTACCCGGCCTGCCGAGGCTCCACATCAAACACATTCAACCATTTAGCTTCCGCAGCCTCGATAAAAGCAGCCCAGGCTGCGTCAACAGTTACGTCGGGCCGTCGCATGTCGTCGCCAAGCTGCTCCCAGTTAGGCTCATCGAACTCCCTGCAGCAGCCAATGGGGGCGTGAGCTGGAAACTTGCGCGGCTGCTGAACGGCGCGAACTTCTGGGGGCCGACGGGGAACCTGAAGCCGAACCTGAACTGCACGATGCGGACTGACCGCGATGTGCTCCAGAACGGTCAGCTGCGCTCCTGCCGCTAGGAAGGGCGACATCACGAAGTAGTCGATGACGCGCTCCGACGGCCTGACCGTGCCCACCTTGGGGGCTACCACGACGCCACCAATGCCTGCCACCCAGCCACTCTCCTCGGGCGTGACTTGCCAGTCCGCACTGAGGATGAAAGGAAGCCCTGCACTCTTGACGGCCTGGCCCATGGCGCAGAGGATGTGCCAATTCCTCTCACTGAGGTCTTCAGAGTCGTGCAGGTACATGGTGCCAACAAGCAAGCCACCTTTCGGACCGTGGCTTAGATGCAGCAGTGAAGCCCTGGCTGGGCACGCGCAGTGCGGGAGGCCCTCCAGCTGGCTGAACCCATAACGAACAGGCGTGGCAATCAAAGTGCCAGACAAGCCCGCCAGGCTGTCAGAGGCGCCATCAGCGGCACCAGCGCGGACGGCGGGGTTGATGGCTGCCTTCCAGCCTGTCTTGCGCAGCGCCTGCTCCTGCGCGTCACGCTGACGCTGCGGCACCTTGTGCTCCTGCACAAGCGCCAAGTCACAATCATACCAGTCACCAGATTGCCTGAGCAGCTCAAGCCCAGGCGTGCTCGTAACATTTGCCGTGAGAACTGTCAACGGGCGGCACTGCGGGCTACCCCAACTGCGGTGGGACGTAGTGAGTGGTGCGCAGCTTCTTGAGCGCCTGGCCGAACAGCTCGATGGCTCGCTGCTTGATGGCCCGCTTGGCGCCCTCGTCGAGATCCATGTCATCTTCGTCGCCGACTGCGCTGGCACAGGCCTCGAGCAGCTTCTGCTCGTTTCGGGCTGCCCATGCACGGGCGCGCTCATCAGGGTCAGCGCCACCCACAGGAGCTGCAGGAGGCGGCGCAGCCTGCCCTGCACCCGCTGCCCCTGCCGCCGCGAGGCCGCATCCCGAGGGGAGGCCCGCGCTGGCGGCGCCAGGCTGGGCACCGCCTGACGGGGCGGTGCCAGCAGGCGCAACAGGGGGGGGGTGCTGGGCTTGCGCGGCCTTCGCCTGCAGCTCCTGCTGGGCGGTTGCCAGCTGCGCCGCCACCGCCGTGAGCTTGGTCTCGAGCTCGGCGTCGCCAAGCAGCCGCGCCTGCTGGAGCAGCCCGTCGCACTGGCCAGGCGGCGTGCCAGGCGCGGCGGCGGCCGTGCCGCCCACTTGCGCAAGGGCCGCTGCCCCGCGCGCGGCAGCCTCCTTCTGCTGCTGCTGGAGCTCCTCGAGCTCAGCGCCAACCTCTGCTGCGCAGCGGACGGCACGGTGCAGGTTCTCCTGCGCCTTATCGTATTTCTTCTGCACCTTGCCAAGCCGATCCGTGAGCACGTCACTTTCCTTCTCCGCTGCCCGCGACACCAGCTGCGGATCGCCTGAGAGGAGGCCCCGCTGGTGCTGGATGCGATCCCGCGCCGACTGGCTGAGCGTGTCCGCCACGGCCTCATACGAGGCGGGGTCCATGGCGGCGTAGGCTCGGACCTGCGCATCGGTGAGGGGCGGAGGTCCTTTCGGCTTGGGCGCACGTACGGAGGGGGGACGCCACCAGCCCAGACACCGCGGGGCTGGACCACGCGCTGGCTGGGGCCGCCTTTCTCCGTGCCACAGCGGAGGCAGCGATCACGCCACTCGTAGTTGTACTTGAACTTACAATGTTTATTGGGACAACACCAACAAGACTGCTGCCAAAAAGCCATCTCGCACCAGCGGAGGGTGCGACACACGCCGTAGGTGCGCAAAGGCCGTGAGGGATAAAACCTCAATACAGTCTCGAGGTGTGGAGCAGGTGGGGCCGCGGATCCCCTTGCCAAATACTCCTCTTCCTCCTCCTCCTGCTCCTCCTCCTCCTCCTCCTCCTCCTCCTCTGCCTCCTCCTCCTCTGCCTCCTCCTCTTCCTCCTCCTCCTCCTCCTCCTCGTTTGCCCGCTCTTCCCCCTCCCCCTCCATGTCCGCCTCCTCCGCTTCCTCCCTCTTCCCGTCGACGCAAAGCAGCGGCACTGGCCTCGGCAATGGCTCCAGCTGGGAAGGGCCATCGGCATTGGTTCTTACTGCATGTATCGGCTCTTCTTCTCCTGCTGCAGTAATGCGCACTCTGTGTAATGCGCACCCTGCAGTACTGTGCACTTCTTTCCCCCCTTCTTCCCGCTCCTCCCTCCTCTGGCCCGTGGAGATCGATGGGACCCCTTATGCACCGCTCTTCGTAGGCACGAAACCCTCCCTCCTCCCTTCTCACCCACCTCTATTCCTCCTCCTCCTCCTCCTCCTCCTCCTCCTCCTCCTCCTATTCCTCATTATCCTTCTTCTCCTGCTCCTTGGCATCCTCATCCTCATCCTCATCCTCCACCTCCTCCTCCTCCTACTCCTCCTCCTCATCCTCATCTTCATGCTCATCCTCATCATCTGCATCCTCCTCCTCCTCCCTCTCCTCCTCCTCCTCCTCTTCCTCCTCCTCCTCCTCCTCCTCCTCCTCTGCCCCTTCTCCTCCTCCTCTGCCTCCTCCCCCTCCTCCGAAAACGCTCCCATTCTCCTCGCTTGGGTGCCTTCCCCTGGTCCTCCCTGCGGGGGGCGACGCAGCGGCCGTGCCCCAGGGACGCACGCGGCGAGAGCAGAAGCAGAAAGGGCGTCGGCGGCTGCACTGGCAGGATCGGCCAGCATCGAGCCGATACATCGGATCGGATCGGAACGTGCGTCGGACCGGGCAGCATCGGTGCGATGTCGACATCGAATCGTGCCGGCCGCGCCAGGATGCACAACAGCGCCCTGCACGCAACGGGCCGCATCGGATCGCCAGCGCATCGGAATCGACGCAGATCGGCTCGGCCCGAGTCGACGTCGACTCGGATCCGCATCGGGCCGAGCTTCGACAGCGGCCGGGCAGCACCCGCAGGAGGGGACGGCGCCCGGCAGACAGCCGGGATGCGAGGTGGGGATCTATGCATATACCACCGCCTGGGAACCGACGCCCCGGTGCCCCAGCGGGCGGTGGACATGGACACATTTTTGGCCCCTGGGGGCCCAAATTATGTCCACCTCCACCGCCCGTCGAGATCTCCGAAGTCGACCCTCCAGGCGGCGGTTATGTACAAATCCCCGCCTCGGACGGGAGGCCTTGTAGTTCTCCGCCTCGGCAGCCCGCGCCTGCCCGGCGGCTCGGGCGCGTCGGCAAGGCGGCCCGGCAAGCGCAAGAGTGGTAGCAGAACCACAGGCGTCCGGCAAGAGCCTGAGGGGTGGCTAGCTCGGGCTCGCTCGGCCTTCAGCGGCAAGGCAACTCTGGTTTCGGCTCCGTTTTTCAACTTTGCTTCCAGGTCCGTCGCCGTTCATTCTCCGGCTCCGGTTCAAGATCCGGTTCTGGCGCCGCTTTTTGCCCGTTCCGGTGAACACTTCATGTAACCTTCTCATACTCGAGAACCAAATTCTCCAGGATAATTCCGGAACCGAACCGGCCGAACCGAACCGGTGCGAACCGGTCCTTCACTCAACGCGAACCGAACCGAACTGGTCGTGGTCGACACTCGAACCGAGCCGAACCGGCTTCGAATCTGATCTTGAACCGGGCCGAGGCTCCTTCCAGAAGCTTCCCCCCGTGCCGAAAGCTTATCGGAAACGGTGCACACGACACTGGCTCTGCCTTTGTGCAGGGTTAGGTCGGGCATGTCCCCCTACAGGCGGAATTTGGAGGAAAAACGAAAAATGTTCAACAAATATTTAAAACATGCTACAACATCTCCCTACTTTTTGATTATTTCTGAATGTTCCTCCTGTAGAGGGACACGCCCTACTTAAGTCCAGGGCCCACTGGCCGCGCTGGGCCCCCCCCCTCCCGGCAGGCGCACAGGCGCGCGCCGCCGCGGGGGGTGGCCGCTCGAGGCGCCGACTCTCCTGGCGAGCGTGGCCCGCCCTGAGCCTTCGGGGGACGGCTCGGTGTCGCGATTTGGGCTCCTCCTCCTCCTCCTCCTCCTCCTCCTCCTCCTCCTCCTCCTCCTCCTCCCCCTCTTCCTCCTCCTCCTCCTCCTCCTCCTCCTCCTCCTCCTCCTCCTCCTCCTCCTCCTCGTCCTCCGTCCTCCCTCCTCCTCCTCCCTCCTTCCTCCTCCATGCCCTCTCCTTCTTCTTCTCCTCCTCCTCGCTCCTCGCTCCTCCTCCTCGCTCCTCCTCCTCCTCCTCCTCCTCCTCCTCCTCCTCCTCCTCCTCCTCCTCCTCTCCTCCTCCTCCTCCTCCTCCTCCCTCCTTCTCCTCCTCCTCCTCTCTCGTCGTCGTCGTCCTCCTCCTCCTCCTCCTCCTCCTCCTCCTCCTCCTTCCTCCTCCTCCCCTCCTCCTCCTATCCTCCTCCTCCTCCTCCTCCTCCTCCTCCTCCTCCTCCTCGTCCTCCTCCTCCTGCCTCCTCCTCTCTCCTCCTCCTCCTCCTCGCTCCTCCTCCTCCTCCTCCTCCTCCTCCTCCTCCTCCTCCTGGTCCGACCGCGCGCCCAGCCGCCGTCCTCACCGCCGCCGCTCCGAGCCGCTGGGTGCCCGCGGCCCGGCTTCACCCCTGGAGGACCGGGAAGGGAAGCAGCTGCCAGGCCAGCGCGAGGGACGACAACAGGCGCGAGGTCAAGAAATCCGCCCCCATAGTACAGTCAACTAGTATATAGTAAGGATGCGCGATAAGGATGCAAGGGCCTTGGACGCCCATTGTGAAGCTTTTCGAGCAGGACGCGGCCAACGAAAGTGGCCAAGGATAGACCGAGGAGGCAAGCATGCAAGGGTACCCTTGAGAAGGTTGCCCATCCTTACTGTGCGGGTCGACTGTAACTGGCCCCATACGCGAAGTCGTCTAGTAAACGCGCCCACAGAAAAAATCGAACAGGGCAAGGCTGTTCAGTAAACGCCCGGGGCCGTAACGCCGATTGTCCGGTCCGTTTCTCCCTTGAGAGGAGCACGACCACCACCACGACGAGGGCGACGACGAGGGTGGGAGGCGGGGATTCTTCCAGGACCGACTCCCCAGAGATCCGACGCTGCGAAGCACTTGCAACGTCGGACAACATCGCGACCAAAGCCCTGGACCCCGACTCTCCGCGGCAGCCTTCGACCCGGGGCCCGAAGCTCGGCGACCACGCCCAGCATAAAACATCGCCCAGCGCAAAAAATCTGCACCGCCCCGATCTCGGGGCCGGGCCACGAAGCATGGAGAAGTCCCATACATCCGGCCGCTCCACTTTCTTCGATGCCTGGGCCCCTGAGGTCTGGACCGCGTTCCTAGTGGCCGGCTTTTGTTCGTCCTGCCTTCTTGACGGTCCCGAGGCCCTGCGAGGGCCCATGGGGGCCGAAAACAATCCGAAACCCGCCGCTCCAATTCTTTTTTGAAGCATCGGATCTTTGGGGAGATGTTCTTAGGTCGGGCATGTCCTCCTACAAGCGAATGTTGGAAGAAAAGCGAAAAAGAGCCCAAACATACGCAACAATATAGTCACAACATCATCGAAACATTGTCCCCAGACAACTTTTGTGGATTATTTTTCAAATTTCCCTCTTGTAGGGGGACGTGCCCGACTTGAGAGGAGGCCCCGCCCCGCAGACGGCGGCAGCGCCCCGCCTTGCCGGAGGCCAGCGCCGCCGCGCAGGCGCGCAGGCGCGCCGCCAGCGCCTCCGGCGAGGCCTCCGCGACGAGCGCCTCCGCGGGCCTCCGGCGCCCCGCGGGGGGGTCTCTGCGGCAGGGGGGGGGAGGGGGGGCGGGGAGCGGGGAGGAGGGCGGAGGAGGGAGGGGAGAGGGGAGGGGAGAGGGGAGAGGGAGAGGGGGGAGGTGGAGAGGGAGGGAGGAGGAGGGGCGGGGGGGAGGGTCAGGAGGGAGGGGAGAGGGGGAGAGGGAGGGACCCAAAGATCCAGCGCCCCCCAAAAACTGCAGCGGCGGGTTAACGGGCCGCGTGCGGCCTCCCCGGGGGCCCTCGCTGGGCCTCGGGACCGTCGAAGCACAACCCAGGACGAGAAACCGGCCCTGGGGAAGTGGTCCAAACCTCTGGGGACCACGCATCGAATACATTGGAGCGGCCGGACGTCTGGGGAGGAGGGGGGGGAGAGGAGGAAACAGGAGGGAAGAGGAGGATCTGGAGGAGGAGGAGGAGGAGGAGGAAGAGGAGGAGGGGGAGGAGGAGGGCAAAAGAAAATAATGTAATGGAAAGGGAAGATACGGAAATGCCACCAGCCTTTTAGGGCGTGTGGTATAGGGCGTTTCATCTTCCAAAGCCCCTTCTTCCCCTTCGGGGAAGAGTACCCCTCCATCATTCCCCCTCCCGCTTGACCTGGACGGGAGGTTCCGCGAGGCGTTGGAGTGTCCAAGATGGCCTTGGCAAGAAGGCACAAATCATTGATGTTACCGCGGCTTTGGGCCCATTTTGACCTCTTGGAGGGGGGCCCTAATATGTTACCCCCCCATTATTTGATCCAACTTCCCCAAGATGGCCCGAGATGGCCCCAAACGCTCCCAAGAGTGCCCCAAGAGGAACCAACAGGCGCTCAGGCGGCCCCAAGAGGCCCCGAAGAAGCCCCCTAGAAGCTCCAAGAGGCTCCCCCAAGGCACCCAAGACGCTCCAAGAGGCCCCCAAGACGCTGCAAGAGGACTCCAAGAAGCTCTCACGAGACATCCGAAGGGGACCCCGAGAGGCATCCAAGAGGCCTCTGGCCTTTCTGCGCGGCCTCCTCCTCCTCCTCCTCCTCCTCCTCCTCCTCCTCCTCCTCCTCCTCCTCCTCCTCCTCCTCCTCCTCCTCCGCGTCCCTCATGCCGCCTATTCCTCGTCGTCCCTCCTTGCCTCTTCGACCCCCCCCCCCTCCCCCTTCCGCCTCTTCTTCCTCCTCCTCTCCTCTCCTCCTGCTCTTCCTCTTCCTGCCGCCTCCTCCTCCTCCTCCTCCTCATCCTCCTCCTCCTCCTCCTCCTATTTTCCTCCTCCGATTCCTCCTCCTCCTCCTCCTCCTCCTCCTCCTCCTCCTCCCTTCCTCCTCCCCCCTCCCCCTCCGCCCTCCTCCTCCTCCTCCTCCTCCTCCTCCTCCTCCTCCTCCTCCTCCTCCTCCTCCTCCTCCTCCTCCTCCTCCTCCTAGTTATCCTCCTCCGATTCCTTCTCCACCATGCTTGGTGTATGACGGCTTCCCCAATCCCTTAATCCAAGGCGTGCTCCTCCGCATCCCTGATCAGGGCAACTCTCCTGGGCATCGTTTCTGGATGGGCTGACGCGTCTAGAATATTATAAAAAGACACGGGGAGGAGGAGAAGGAGGAGGAGGAGGAGGAGGAGTAGGAGTAGGAGTAGGAGTAGGAGTAGGAGTAGGAGTGGGAGTGGGAGTAGGAGTAGGAGTAGGAGTCACTATCCATCTCGAAACAGGGGTCAACATGCCATGCCATCCCAACCCCCCTCCCACAACATAAGAAGCAACAAAAAAAAAAAAAATAACAAGCTTGTGTTTCTGTGGGCCGCACGTTCCCATCCCGGCCAGCCGGTTTGGTACAGCTGATGCGGCCGCGATGGCGGTTGCCGACCGGAACTGGCGAGCGCGTGTTGAATGCCGCGCACGCATTGCCAGACGAGTCGAGAATGGCCCGGTACACCGCAGGAAGCCAGAGGTGGCCGGAGGAAGCCCGACGGTCTAACAGGACACCCCAAAGCATTTTTGTGAAAAAGCATTGGGTTTTTGATGTTTTTATGTTGAAATGTTTGCAAACACACGGTGTTCGGTAGGATTCTGACAAGAACGCGCGAGTGTGCTCTTTGTGGTATTTGTTGCACAGGATTCGCGGCCTGGGTGCATGACAGAGCATCGCGAGTGCACCGCGCGATGACGTGAAATCGCTGGATTTGACAGAATTCTTAAGATTCCTATGGTTTTCCTATGATTTCAGCAAGAGAGCCCGGGCGGGAAATTTGTACAACTTTTGTGAAAAAGCATTGGGTTTTTGATGTTTTTATGTTGAAATGCTTGCAAACACACGTGTTCGGTAGGATTCTGACATGAACGCGCGCGTGTGCTCTTTGTGGTATTTTTTGCAATGGATTATCGCCGTGGACGACAGGACGTCCATGTCGAGAGGAAAAAATAAGAAAAATGTTGTTTTTGTATTGTTTTTTACAGGTTAGGATGGGACCACCCGGATGCGGCCCCTATCTGCCGGCCTGAGAGGGGGAGTAGGAGTATATTCTAATAAGGAATAAGGATAGGAGAAGGAGTAGGAGTAGGAGTAGGAGTCAAGCTAGCCAGCTCGAGCGAGTCAAGCATGGCATGCCCAGTCCACCCGCCCTCCCACAACATAAGAAGCAAAAAACAAAAAAAAAAACACAAAAAAAACAAAAAAAAAAAGGAAAAAAACAAAAACCAACCGCTTTCGAGCTTTCACAACTGGGGGCCGAAGTCACACCGGCCAGCCGGTTTGGTACAGCTGATGCGGCCGCGATGGCGGTTGCCGACGGAACTGGCGAGCGCGTGTTGAATGCCGCGCACGCATTGCCAGACGAGTCGAGAATTGCCTGGTACACCGCAGGAAGCCAGAGGTGGCCGGAGGAAGCCCGACGGTCTGACAGGACACCCCAAAGCATTTTTGTGAAAAAGCATTGTGTTTTTGATGTTTTTATGTTGAAATGCTTGCAAAAACACGGTATTCGGTAGGATTCTGACATGAACGCGCGAGTGTGCTCTTTGTAGTTTTTTTTGCACAGGATTCGCGGCCTGGGTGCATGACAGAGCATCGCGAGTGCACCGCGCGATGACGTGAAATCGCTGGATTTGACAGAACTCTTAAGATTCCTATGGTTTTCTTATGATTTCAGCAAGAGAGCCCGGGCGGGAAATCCCACCAGCCCTCTGGGCGTAGGTGTTCTAGAGCAGATCCTCTTCCACCCCTCCCTCTTCCCCCTTGGGGAGGGGTTTACCCCTCCCCCTACCCCCTCCCCTGGACCTGGACGGGGGGGGCCGCGGGTAGTTAGAGCGTCCCAGATGGCCCAAGACGGCTCCAAGAGCGCCTCAGAGAACCCAAGATGAGCTCCAAGATGGCTCAAGATAGCGCAAGATCGCTCGAGATGGCTCCTAAGATGGTTCCAAGAAGCCCAAAGACGGCCCCACGATAACTCCAAGTGGCCAAACAGCTCCCCAAGGAGGCCCCGAAGAGGCCAAAATCGTCCCAAAACCTAAGGAAAATCAATGATTTTTGCTTTCTCGCCTTTTCGCTTCCGATGGCTATCCGAGGCCTGGAGATGGCTCCAAGATGGCCCAAGAGGGCCCCCAGAGAGCCCCAAAAGAGCCCCAAGACGGCCCCAAGAGCGCCCAAGAGCACTCCAAGAGCGTTCCAAGAGGGGTCCAAGAGGCGATTTTAGGGGCTTCCGAGGGGGGACGCTAATTAAACCCCCCCTCTTTTTTGATCGATCTCCTCCAAGATGGCCCCAAGAAGCGCCCAGGAAGCCCCAAGAGGTCCCAAGATGGCCCCAAAATGGCCCCAAGAGGCCCCCAAGAGGCCCCCCCGGAGGCCCCCAAGAGACCCCCAAGAGGCCCCAAGAGCCCCCCCAGATGCACCCAAGATGCTCCAAGAGGCCTCGGCGAGAATGCCTAATCATTGATTCTACACAGGTTTTAGCCACATGGAGGCTTCTTGGGGGGGGGCACGGATTAAGATGACTCCAAGAGCGTCTGGGAGAGCCCAAAATGACCTCCAAGATGGCTCAAGATATCCCAAGATGTCTCATAATGGCTTCCTCTGTGTGCTGCCCACTTCTCTGATCGAGGCAATTCCTCTGGGCATCGTTTCTGGATGGGCTGGTGCGGATTCGCGAAGCGACAACAAATTGCACAATTTTTGTGAAAAAGCATTGGGCTTTTGATGTTTTTATGTTGAAATGCTTGCAAACACACGGTGTTCGGTAGGATTCTGACATGAACGCGCGCGTGTGCTCTTTGTGATATTTTTTGCAATGGATTATCGCCGTGGACGACAGGACGTCCATGTCGAGAGGAAACAATAAGAAAAATGTTGATTTTGTATTGTTTTTTACAGGTTAGGATGGGACCACCCGGATGGGGCCCCTATCTGCCGGCCTGAGGGGGGAGTAGGAGTATATTCTAATAAGGTATAAGGATAGGAGTAGGAATAAGAGTAGGAATAGAGTTATGAGTTAGGAGTAGGAGTAGGAGTCGAGTCGGGGGAGTAGGATAGGATGTGGCAAGTAGAGCGCATCCACAAACACCGCCACGCACAAAACAAACAAAAAACAAAACAACAAAAAAAAGTCAAAAAAAAAAAATAATAATGAGTCAAAACACACAGGAGCAGTAGCAGGTATCAGGAGCAGAGTAGGAGTAGAGTCGGACTAATGAGTATTCGTATTTAGTACATAGGTAGTAGTAGTTTAGATAAGACTAAGTAGTAGTATAGTAGTAAGTAGTAGTAGTAGTAGTAGTAGTGAAGAAGTAGTAGTCGTAGTATTAGTATTGAGGAGGATACATAAAGGAGGAAGGGATTAAGAGGAGGAGGAGGAGGAGGAGGGCCAGTGCAATCCAAGACTCATCAACGACGTTGCAATACACCTTCCTTCTAAATTCCTCTCCATCGGTCCCTACAAGGTTGTGTTTTTCACTGTGGGGAATGCCCCGTTGGAAGACAACGACCTGAAATTCTTGGACCGTGTCAGAACACCTACCTGAAACTTCAGCACCGCGAATCAACGAGACCGTTGCGCTCTGGCACTCCTACATCGTGCCAAAACACACTTTCTGGGACGACAGCCGTAAGAATGCTTAAGCTGATGTAAACTCTTAAGACGAATGTGCACAGCGCTAAAGCGAGAACCACATGTTGAAAACGAATCGCCCTCCATCCACGAAGCGCTTGTAGTTTTTCACACGAATGTGCGCGGCGCTACGGCGAGAACTACACTTTGAAAACGAACCGCCGTCAATCCGTGAAACTCTTGCAGACTTGTAAAACGAATGCGCGCGGCGCTTAAGCGAAAACCGCATTTTGTAAGCGGCCCGCCCTCCACCCGTGAAACTCTTGCAACTTACGCGGTGCTACGGCGAGAGCCACATTTTGAAAACGGCCCGCCCTCCATCCGTGAAGCTGCTTCCAGCTGTCAAAAC
Organism: Prorocentrum cordatum; assembly: GCA_963575745.1. Taxonomy (NCBI): domain Eukaryota; class Dinophyceae; order Prorocentrales; family Prorocentraceae; genus Prorocentrum; species Prorocentrum cordatum. Next base: position 50,963 of record CAUYUJ010001670.1, read on the forward strand.
GAGTGCGTGCGGCGCTTAAGCGATAAACGCAATTTGAAAAAAACACGCTCTCCATCCGTGAGGCCGTTGCAAACTTTCAAAACGAATGCGCGCGGCGCTAAAGCGCGAACCACATGCTCAAAACCACTCGCTCCCACCATCCGTGAAACTGCTACGAATTCTAAGCTGAATGATCATACATGGTGGGGAAGTCTCAAGCGAAACGCCCGCCCTACCGACATGACTCGGGGTGCGACAGGGCGGAGTTATAATGGAAAAGGACGGATGAGAGAGGATGCAGGGATGGGGGCGTTGTCAGCGACTCGTTGGCGGATCAGAACTCCTGCTCCTTTCCACCCTGCTCGTCATTATCCTCCTCCCTCTTTGCCCCCCCCCCCCACCCCCACCAACCACACCGCCACACTCCTCGTCATCCTTCTCCTCCTTCTCCTCCATCTCCTCCTCGCCTCCTCCTCCTCCGCCTCCTCCTCCTCCTCCTTCTCCTCCTCCTCCTACTCCTATTTGTGCTCCTCCTTCTCCTCTTCCTCCTCCTCCTGCTCCTCCTCCTCCTCCCTCATCCCTCCCCTCCTCCTCCGCCTCCTCCTCCTCCTCCTCCTCCTCCTCCCCCTCCTCCTCCTCTCCTCCTCCCTCCTTCTCCTCCTCCTCCTCCTCCTCCTCCTCCTCCTTATCCTCTGCGGCCCCTGGTCCTCCACCTCACCTCCTCCTTCTCCTTCTCCCCCCTTCTCCTCCTCCTCCTCCTCCTCCTCCTCCTCCTCCTTTTCCTTGTCGTCATACCTCCTACCACCTGCCTCACCCCTCGACCTTGATCCCTCTTCTCTCCTCCCTCCAGCCTCTGCCTCCCTTCTCCCTCTGCCTCTCTTCTCCTCCTCTCTCCCACCCCCCTCGGCTCGGGCTCGAGCTCCGGCCTTGGCTCGTGCTCTGGCTCGGCTCGGATTTGGGCTCCAACCTGGGCTCGTTCTCGGGTTCGGGCTCGGGTTCTTCCGCACCCATCTCCAGCTCCCCTTTCTCCCACGGCAAGTCGTTGAGCGGCCGATACGGTGCGCGGGTTCTCGTGCACAAGCTACTTCATCGAGTGGCCCAGGAGCGAGATCGGCCGGCACCGGATCGGATCGCGCCCTTCAGTGTCGCTCTGGCCCCCAGTGCGGCGAGGGTGTACCGCTTGTAAACACAGGCGGGCCCGCCCGCCGCAGCAGAGTAATGCATGCCTGCGTGGTGGAGAGGTGCGTGCCAGGAGAACCAGGGCCGATGGGAGAGGGAAGCATGGCCAATGCCACGTCCTGCTTCCTCGCCCCGCCCACTCCTCCACGATCCTCCTCCCTCATAGACAGCTCCTCCTCGTCGCTCCGCCAACGCGTGTCAGTAAGGCTTCCCAGCGTTTCGATTGAGACTCCCGCACCGCCTGTGATCCTGACGATTGAATTTCCCTTGAAAGACAAATGTGTGCGGTGGGCACATGTCGCCTCAAAATGTCTAAGCAGCTCCGCGGATGGATGACGGGAGGCTTTCGAAGCGTGGCTCCCGCATCAGCGCCGCACACATTCGTCTTTCAAGTTGCCACTACTAATTTCCGGATAAGCTCAAAGTTTGGCTCTCGCTTGAGACTTCCTGCAACATCGATGACCAGAAGTTTAGCAGTACGCAAAAGCTGCACGTCAGGAGGGCGCCCCTGTTCAAATTGTGTTCTCGCTGCAGGGCCCCTTCGCCTTTATGATCATACCTCTTGGCACTTGTGGCTGGCATGGTGGATGGCGGGCCCTGTCCGAACCGGGGCACCATGGTGCGCTCGTCTTTCAAAGGGGCGCTTCCCGCAGTGAAGAGGATTTAGTGCTTCACACCAACGGCCAAAGACCCCCCAATTGGAGGTGAGGCGTCGCACGACACAATGAATCGGAATGCTTGCCAGGACTTGCTGTGTTGCAGCATCGCTGATGCCTCATGGGTTTAATATGTGCCTCCTCCACCTACACCCACACCACCTCTACCTCCTCCTCCTCCTCCTCCTCCTCCTCCATCTCCTCCCCTCCTCCCCTCCGCCTCCTCCTCCTCCCACTCCCCTGCCTCCCTCCTCCTCCTCCATCCTCCTCCTCGGGCTCCTCCTCCTCCTTCCCCCCTCCTCCTCCCTCCTCCTCCTCCTCCTCCTCCTCCTCCTCCTCCTCCTCCTCCTCCCCTCCTACGGCCTCCTGCCTCCTCCTCCTCCTCCTCCTCCGATTCTCCTCCTCCTCCTCCTCCTTCCTCCCCTCCTCCTCCTCACTCCTCCTCCTCCTCCTCTCGTCCTCCTCCTCCTCTCCTTCCTCCTCCTACTTCCTCCTCTCTCTTCCCTCCTTCTCCTTCCCCCACCCCTCGTCCTCTTCCTCCTCCTCCTCCTCCTCTTCCTCCTCCTCCTCCACCTCCTCCAAGTCATCCGCTCATGCTCATCATCATCAGCACCAGTATCGCAAGCATCATCACCATCGTACCCACTGCCATACTCATCCGAATCATCCGAATCATCATCACCGTCATCATCAGCACCACCATCATCATCACCATCATCATCATTAGCAGCATCATCAGCGTCATCATCATTACCATCAGCATCAACATCAGCATCAGCATCAGCATCAGCATCAGCATCAGCATCAGCATCATCAGCATCATCATCATCATCATCATCATCATCATCATCATCATCATCATCATCATCGTCTTCACCATCAGCATCATCTCCATCATCAGCATCACCAGCGACAACAGCAGCAACATCATCACCAGCAGCAGCAGCATCAGCATCACCATCAGCAGCAGCATCGTATCGTCATCAGCATCAGCATCAGTATCATCCTCATTATCACCACCACCAGCATCACCATCACCATCACCATCACCATCACCATCATCAGCATCACCAGCATCAGCATCATCATCAACATCATCAGCATCATCATCAACATCGTCATCGTCATCAACATCGTCATCATCGTCATCACCACCACCATCATCATTATCATCATCATCAGCATCATCATCATTATCATCATCACCATTATCATCATCATCAGCAGCATCATCATCATCAGCATCATCATCATGTTGGTCAGCGTCGCCATCATCGTCATCGTTATCGTCTTCATCACCGTCATCATCTCGCTACCCAGTCGAAAACGGGGCTTCAAGGCGGCGTGAGAAACAATGATCCTCCTTGCCTCTCGCGTTATCCACCTTCCCACGTCCTTACCTTTCCTCCCCCCCTCCTTCTCACCTTGCCCATTTCCTCCCCCCGCGTCTCCCTCCCTCTCCCCCCGCTTCCCTCCCCCCCACATCCTCTTCCTCCCCCTTGCCATCAACCTCGCCTCTGTTCCCTCGCCTTCCACAATTACACAATATGAACACTACTCTCCTCTTTCCCCTGATGACATCTGGAAGATATCCTGCCCCCCTCCGCGTGATGTTTTTTCACAGCAAGATTCCTGGGATATGGGTTTTCGCTTGGGCTTGTTTCCAAAATGTTGCTCCCGCTGAAACGCTGGCCTCGTTTTCGGGCTTCCGCTCGTTCCGAATCGTGCTCCCGCTGCAGCGCTGGCCTCATTTCCGCGTCCGCTCGTCCCAAATTGTGCTCCCGCTGAAGCGCGAGCGTCATTATTTCCAGCGCCATGCCAGGGCGTGGTTTTCGGTCCTTCCAAAAAGGCCCCAAAATCTCGAAAATGGTCTCCCGAAAAAACCATCGGAAGTGATTACACATCCAGTGTCAATTCGTGGATTTCTGGAGCCGCAGAAGGCCCCCCCCCCGCTTTGGGGCGTCGCCACGCCATGCTGTATCATGCTACGCGTTGATCTTCAACATCATGCTATGCCACGTAATGCGATGCCTTGCTCGACATCCGTTTGTACGAATAGACAAGAGATCTACGCCATGGTAAGGGCTGGGAGGGAGGGGTAGGACGTCAGACATGACGCAAGCACACCTGGCTTGTCGTCCCCCCTCCCTCTTCTCCCGACTCGGCTCTCCCTCCCCTCCAATGCCCGCTGCCCTCTCCCGCTCCCCCTCCCCCCTCGCCGACGCTATCGCCAACGCCCCTCCCCTCCCCCTCTCCGGCCTCCTCCCACGCCCTCCCCGCGCTCTCGCTTCTCCCTCCCCCTCTCCCTCCCTCCTCTCCCCCCCCTCCTCTCCCAGCCCCTCTCCCTCCCTCCTCTCCCTCCCCGCGCTCTCGCTTCTTCCTCCCCCCTCTCCCTCCCTCCTCTCCCCCCCCCTCCTCTCCCAGCCCCTCTCCCTCCCTCCTCTCCCTCCCCGCGCTCTCGCTTCTCCCTCCCCCCTCCCCCCCCCCTTGATCGACCCCTTCCACCAAAAGTTCCAGAGCGGAGCGCAGGCGCCGCGCGCGCTCTCTACAATGGGGGGGGGGCCGCCGCGGCAGCCCGGGGGGGAGAGCCAGGCGCCCATCCCCGCCTGGCGGCCCCCCCCAAAAAATGGGCCCCAGATGCCCCCCCTCGGCGGTCCTCGCCGAAGAAAATGCGCACACGTCCGAGCGATGCCAAGACAAGAAGGGTGCAAGGAGGAGGAGGAGGAGGAGGAGGAGGAGGAGGAGGAGGAGGAGGATCAGCATCAGGAGGAAGATCAGGAGCAGGAGGAGGAGGAGGAGGAGGAGGAGGAGGAGGAGGAGGGACGCCGCCGCCCGAGCTGTGGAAGGCCACGTCGACACTGGGCGCGCGGGGCGCGGACAGCGACAGCGGCCAAGGCTAGGCCGGAGGGGAAGGATGCCAAGGGTCGCCTCGGAAAGTTGCGCGTCCTTGCTGTGTGGGTTGACTGTGCCCCGGGGCGTCCAAGAGGGAGGCGTCCAAGGGAGAGGGTCGCAACTGATGGCCACGGGTATGTGTGCGGACGAGGGGGGGCCAGGGAAAGCACTGAGAGAAGCAGAGAGGGCCATGAGATCCAGGCAGATATCATGGCCCCAGCCATGGTATCCACACACACACACACCTAGTCATCACCCCCTCTTCGCAACTCCCGAATCTAAGACGCAGCCACGATCGGGATAACACCGCACTAGGACACATCGGGGATCTCTGAGATCTGGGAGTTCTGGTGGATGCATCGGGCGCTGCGGCCGTCTCAGAGCGCTCCGGAACGCTGTGAGAGCGTTGCGGAACGCTCTGGAACGATTTGTCCCGGTCCTGGCCCCGCCCGGTCGACCGTCGACCCTATCCCCGAGACTGCTTTTGTCGTCACAGGCCGCTTTTTGACATGGCCCCTGGGCCCGGAAAGAGCGCCCCCCCCGGAGACCGAGATCATGGAGCCAGAGATGCCGTTATGCCTGCCGCGACGCCTGGAGGTCTGGGAAGGACAGAGAGAGATCGTGCATACCGTACGACAGGAGACCGGTGCGCACGCTGGCTTACTGCAGCTGCGACAGCAAGAGGCTGCCTGCGGGTCGCGATGAGGTGCCGATGATAATCCCGAGTCGTTCCTCCAGCTCGCACACTCCCTCCTTAGAGGCCTCCTAGATGGGTTCGGAGCGGATGGTGTCGGAAGATCGCGCCGCATCGCCGATGCATCGGCGATGTATCGGCAATGCATCGGCCATGAACTGGCGACGTCGGCGTGGAGAAACTCAGGCTCCACATCGGGGCGCATCGCCGGTTGACAACCGATCCCATCCAACTTAGTTCTTATCTCACCTGGTCTCTTCTGTCTCTTCCAGTTCGCTTCCTTTCACTGCTTGCTCCAGCCGCCGCCATTTAGGGCCCTGGAGCCGCGCCGATCGGTTCCCCGAAAAGGCCGCGCCCGCCAGCCCTGCTGGGCGACTTCCGCCAGATGGGTTTCGCCTGATTCATCCTCAAGTTGGTTGCGGAGCAGGTTGATCCAACGGACCGCGCGACAGCTGATGACATCAGCCTCCTTCGATGGCAGTGGGGTGAAAGCCTGCCCCATCGCCGGACCGCAGCAGTCATGGACCTCGTACGAGGAAGACCTAGACGACTGGAAGCACAGTAGTGAACTAAAGCAAGAACGGCTTGGTCCTCACATAAAGTCACGTGGCTTTTTCCGCAAACGCCACTTTCCGCAACCAGGCCCGGTTGCTGGACATGGCGCGCTTGTCGTCCAATCCGAAAGATGAGACGGGAGCAACAGATAAACTCGGATACAACTAGCTTCTAGACTTCATGCAAAAAGAGAACCGCACCAAAGACGACGTAGCCAAACTTCTCCGTTTTTCTAGCTGGCTGCAGTTCCGGAGAGGAACCTTAAATATTGAACAGTACGTGGGCGAATCCATGAGGCTGATCAACGAGTTTGAAGTTTGAACAAGACCAGTTCGCAAAGTTAGATGAGTTTGTGAAGGCTCTCATTCTCATTATTAACGCAGAACTCACACAGCAACAACTGTCGAACCTTAGTACTCGATTGGATATCGATTCTACTTTGACGTTGCAGAACACGAAGCAAGCTGTCCAGAAGGTTCTTGGCGAGAATCTTTGGCTAAGTCTGCAGAGCCGGGCAGCTTTGCAGTAGACGAATGGGCCACGAGCGGCCCC